>JARKIC010000218.1:0-370509 GCA_029378375.1 Mycena olivaceomarginata | reverse complement strand
GCGGCCTTTCAGCTGCCTATATACATTGACAACTTGAATCCATAATGAAAGTCAGCACATGACCGATAGTATAAAGGCGCACATTCACTGTGTATCAGCCCCAGGGTCCCACTTCTGTACGCACATCCAACCCCACGCCACAGTGTGTGCTTCTTCGCTCACACACACCTCATTGTACTTGGGCTGCTTTTGCTGAGTATCCCCGTGTATGCACAACAGTGCAGCATCCGTGGGTCACTATGTACCACAAGCCAGTGCTGTTATACCGTATTATGTGTGTGTTCTCCCGACAGCCTCAACCACACTCGAAACAACAGCTGATTATGTGAAATGATAGTGCAGCTAGGAGCTTCCAGCTTTTGATAGAATTAGATGTAGCAACCTCTGCCTGTGCATGGATGGTTATATGTGCGATGCTGTATCCAGCAGATATGTACAACCAGGTAAACGCACTGCGCAATAGCTTGACTCTGAGTGAATGAACTCTTCTCACAGCATGTCATTATCTGCAGTGCCGCTGCCGCTGAGCACTGATGGAGCAGACAGCACCGAGCAAGTGGGCGAGGGTCATGTCACAGGGTGTGATCAACTCGGAGTGCTCACTGGAAGGTCTGGCTTTGAGCCAAATAGCAGTAATATAGGTAGTGTGAGAATCATCATATGTTGCATAATGTCTGTTGCTCGGCACCGCAGCGGCACTGTCACATGATCAACTCAAACTCCAAAGGGGTCACTGGAGCTCTCGTTACACCAATAAAATGTGGTCAAGTTCAGGTTACATATTTATTTTCAACCAGTGCCACATGTGACGGTTGTTCAAAATTGTTGTAGTTACTGCATACTAGTTCCATCCAAAGCAAGAAAGGGATAGTACAAACCAGAGGGAGAAGTGTGGGGAGCCAGTGAAAGACTCATACATAACTCCACTGGATTGCGATAGTTGCAAGTGGGATGTCAGTCAGTCAGTATAAGAGACTAGTTGAAACCTAGGAGGCTGCATGCCGGCAACAGCCCTTAGGTTGGCTGGACCATGTCCACGCCAGATACAACAGCAGCCATCCCTAGGTGTTGAGAGAGAATCCGTCACTGCTCGAATAGCGCATGACCGTGCGTTGAGGATCCAAGGGGAGGATGTGGCCAACCAGGCCAGCATCCATAGGTGGTGAGCAACCCATGCTGAAGAACCTGAAGATATTGCAGAGAGAGTACCGCAGCTATGCACCAGACCCTAGTGAGAGGAACCCGCTCTGGGTGGCTCGAATAGGGGCTTCAGGTTCTGGATAGGGGGTTGGGGTTGCGTCCCAAGAACCCGAGAGGAGGAACCCGACTCAGGGGTGCTCCGAACAGGGGTTCCAACTGGATCCAAGACCGAGGGGTGCCTGAGGGGAACTCAGGCAAACCAGTCTCTGTACAACCCTGCCAGGGAACTAGTGTGATGATCTCTTCCCCTTGGTAGGTAAGCGTCTCTCCTTGCCGCTACCTAACGGGCCAGATCCAGCACTGCTAGGTTGAGATCCCAAGGCAAGAGACAGAGTGTAGGAGTTCTGGTGTTGTCGAGCGAAAGGGGAGCGAAGGCAAGACCAGAACAATGAGATGAGAACAAGAGCACTCCAGGCTCAAGTCCAAGAACCAAGCAACCCAGCCAAAGTAAGGCCTGAGGATAGACAAGGTAGAATCTACTGTACAGGGGAGATTCTACCAAGTTTACATACCTTCTACATAAATCAAATATGATCACGATCAGTTACTGTATCCAACATTAAGGAACATTAATGCTGATGCTCCTAGTCCCTATGTGTTATCACCACAGCATCTAGGGATCACCAAGGAGTCATGAGCATAAAGGAGCCAACAGGTGGCACCAAGGGGACACCTGTTGCCATTCAGGAGCATAGTCGTCTTGGCATGGATATCAGGAGCGAATATCCACCAACATAAAGGAGTGTAGTCATAACCCATTGGATATGGTCGTCGGCATAAAGGAGTCCGGGTTGTTAGTGCAAAGAACCCGGGTTGCATGTGTATGGTGTCATGCCCTCATTGTATAGAGTCCCAGGTTACTGCGATAAGAACCTGGGTGGTAAAGCGGTGAGGAATCCATGTCTGCATGGATTCCGAATAAAGGTCCAAGGGATTTTCACGTCCCTGAGGTTGTATATTGTTGTCTACCATCTTGAGCTCTCCATTAGAGTCGAATGAGTGTTGTGGGCCAGGAAATAACCCCATCAAGGACGGGTTATTCCCAAAAAGGAATGTGGTAGAATCCGAAAAAGGATATCTGCGATGCTGAGTCAGGGTGATTCATGACACTGCACTGAACTCTTTGGAGCGGGCATGTCTGAAAAGGGTGGCTCTTTCACCTGTCTATGTACATTGAATCCATAATAGAAGTCGGTACAAGACGCACCACCACGCCACCGAGAGTATAAAGGTGTGAAGTACCTGCGTATCAGCCTCAGTGTAAGGGCAACCTTAAGCTCGGCGCGGGGCGCGGAAACTAGTGGGGGAATCCGAAGTATAAATATGGGTACTAAATACAGGAGCGGGAATACTATGCACCTAGCGGGGGAATCCGAAGAGAAGAAAGGATGAGGATTCCCATGCTAGGCGAAACCTTATATACGAATCAGTAACTACCCAGTAGCACGTGTCCGGAGGGTATCTACAATGATCACAGGCCTGGTCGCATAGCACGTGCCAATGAGAACGGGCGGGTGGAAAGTCAGGGGCATTAGCCGGAGCGGAGGCCGGAGCGGAAGCCGGAGAAATAGCCAGAAAGATAGCCGGAAAGGCCAGAAGAGCAGGGGTTCCCCTGACATCACCCCCCCCTTGGAATACGGTGTCCCGACGTATGAAGCGGATGGTCCTATCGCGCCTCCAGAAGGACAGCGAGTCGAAGGCGGCCGAGGTGATCCGGCGGGGGGCATTGGGGTAGCGGCGGTAGTAGGCGTCAATGGCATCTTTGGCGAAGACGGTCAGAGTGCTTTACCACTTATCATGCTCCGGACCATAACCCTTCCAGCGCACCGTGTACCAGAGGCTGCCGTATCGGACCCGCACTTCCAGGATCTCGTCAACCTCCCACCTCTCATCTCCGTCCGGCTGGAGGACGGGTGGTGGTTCGTCGTGCCGGGGGCGTCCGGGGAACGGGTCTGGCTTCGCAAGCTCGAGCTTCAGGACCAGGAAGACCGGGTGAAGCTGGGAGTAACACGGCGGAAGCTCGAGCTTGTATGCACCGTTGCCCACAACCTTCACGACCTTGAGGGTCCGAGCCGTTTGTCCGAGAACTTGGGCGACGGACGTGTCGTTTTGATGTCGGAGGCATCCACCCAGACCTGGTCGCCTACCTTGATCTCCGGCGCGGGTACGCGCCGGCGATCATAGTACAGCTTGAACTTGTCCTTGGCTTTAACGAGGGCAGCTTTGGTTTCGGAGACTCCGGCGGCGATCCGGTCGCGGAACTCGTTGACGGACTCGTCGGCGGAGCGCCTACCGTTTGGCTCGAAACCCATCCGAGGAAGGCGGCCGGTGTCCGTCATGAACGGTACCTGCTGTGTCAAGGAGTGGACGTGGTTGTTGTAGGTGAACTCGGCTGCTGGCAGGAGCTCATCCCAGTCATCCTGTTTGTAGCTCGTGAAGATACGGACGAACTGTTCGAGCTCCTGGTTGACGCATTCAGTCTGGCCATCAGTCTGCGGATGGTAAGCGGTGGAGGTGGCAGGTTCATACCAATGAGGCGCCACAGTTCGCGAGTGAACTCGGCGATGAACTGCGGACCACGATCCGAAATGTACTTCCGGGGGGTTCCGTGGTGCCTCCAGACGTTCCGGTAATACAACCGGGCAGCTCTCACAGCACCGAGGCCAGTGTGGCACTCGTTGAAGTGGGCTCACTTACCAAGGATGTCGACCACAACCATGACCGCATCGAACCCGTGGGCCTCCGGAAGCTTGACAATGAAGTCCACCGAGACGGTGTCCCAGCGTTCGTCCGGAATCTCGGTCGGATGAAGCTCACCGTGAGGAAGTCGCCAGAGCGCCTTCGTCCGGTTGCACGCATCGCAGGCTCCGACGTATTGGTCGACGTGTCGGGACAGCTGGGGCCACCAGTAGTTCCGGGAGATCAACTCCAATGTCTTGAAGCGGCCAGTGTGTCCGGCGACGCACGTGTCATGGTGTTGCTCCATAATCCGGCGACAGAGGTCCTTATTCCGCGGCACAACGATCTTGCCGCGGAACAGGAGGAGTCCATCCGAGATGTGCCATTCGGCTGAGTGGGGGGAAGGAGCCTTCCGGTTCTTGAGGAGCTGCCAGGCGACAAGCGCCACGGGGTCCTCAAGCTCCGGCTCAGTTGCAAATGCCTTCCGGACATCGCGCAGGAGAGGAATTTTGGGTCCATCAACCGCAATCCCCTCCATGGCACGAATCTGGAAGAGCTCCAGCCGAAGGAGTGTAACGTCCGAGTTCTCCAAACCGGCTCCGTGGTCCGGACAGTGCGAGAGCGTGTCCGGACGTCCCATAAGGCGTCCAGGCTGATGGAACAGGGCAAAGTCGAACCGGGACAGGTACAGGGACCACCTGGCCTGCCGCCGGTTCAGCTTCTGCGACTTCTGGAAGTACTCCAAGTTCTTGTGGTCCGTCCAGATCTCAACCGGGTGCTGCGCGCCTTCTAGGAAGTGTCACCACTCCTCTAGGGCTCGGACGATCGCAAGCATCTCCTTGTCGTGGATCACGTAATTCCGTTGGACGTCATTCAAGCTCTTGGGGTAGAAGGCAATGGGGTGCCACTTTCCATCGGTCCCCTGCTGAGACAGAACCGCTCCGGTCGCCCGGTCAGAGCTGTCCGCCTCAAGCCGGTACGGCCGGGACTCATCCGGAAGGACTAGGACGGGCTCCGCGGTCACCGCATCCTTGAGGGCTTGGAACACGGTGGCCGAGGCAGCGGTCCAGGTCCAGGCTACACCTTCTTTGTCAGGTCAAAAAGCGGCCAGGCGATGTCCGAGAACGCCCGGATAAACCTCTGGTAGAAGTTCGTGAAGCCGAGGAACTGCTGCACGTCCTTCTTGTTCTCGGGCTCGGGCCACGAGGCAACGCCTGCGACCTTGACGGGGTCCATCTCCACGTGGTTGTGCGAGATGATGACGCTGAGGTACTCGATCGTCGACTTCTCGAACTCGCACTTCTCCGATCGGAGGAAAAGACGGTGTTCACGGAGCCGCTGGAGCACCTCCTGGACGATTTCGCGGTGATGGGCGAGGTCGGAGTGCGTGATGAGGATGTCGTCCAGGTAGACCATAACGTCTCCGGAAAGGATGAGGTCCTGGAAAATGTCGTTCATCATCGTCTGGAACGTAGCCGGGGAGTTGGTAAGGCCAAAGTACATCACCAGCGGCTCAAAGAGCCCCCATTTCGTACGGAACGCGGCCTTCCATTCATCACCTTCCTGGATCCGGACGTTGTTGAAACCCCACCAGACGTTGAGTTTCGTGAAGAACCGGGCTCCCTTCAAACGGTTAATAAGATCGTTGATCAGAGGGAGTGGGTACCGGTTTTTCACGGTCATCGCGTTGAGTGCCCGGTAGTCCTGGACAAACCGGAGGGCCCCGTCCTTCTTCTTAATGAAGAAGACCGGAGACGCCATCGGAGACTTGGACGGACGGATGCGGCCGGTGCTCAACCCCTCCGCAATAAAGGCATCGAGCTCCTTCTGTTCGAGCGGGGGAGATCAGGTAGACCTTGCAGTTGGCCGGCTTCGCGTCCGGGACGAGTTCGATGGCGTGGTCCCATGCTCGCTTCTCCGGCAAGGAGTCGAAGGACTCCTTGTTGAAGACGTCCGAGAAGTCCGCAGCCCAGGGCGGAACATCGGTTCCGGCGGGCGCAGAGTTCCAGGTATAGGCCTCCGCAAGGTGCTGCAAGACGGTGCTGCCGGCGCGAATCTCCTCGACAGGGGCGAACACAGTGTACAGAATGCGATCACCCTCTTCGAGGTCATCCTCTTCGTCATCATCGTCCTCCGAGTCTGGACACAGCTCCGGCAAGTCGTCGTCGTCGGCCGGATCGTACCCATCATCTCCATGCCACTCCTCGGAGTCGACGGCACAGATAGACGGAGTTGGACCTTCACGCAGCTGCCGGAGGATTGAGGCGGTGAGCTTCTCGTTCCTACGGACGGCCCGCAACTCGTCCCGGCAGGTGCGGCATCCCGGTCGGGCAATGCGTCATTCGAACCTCCTTGGTCTCCCAGTCGATCTCTGGATTGTGTTTCTGGAGCCAGGAGTAACCGAGGATGACGTACTGCTTCCCGAGTCGGGTTACGGCGAGCTGGATACGCTCGGAAGTACCCCTTGTAATCGACCACCATATCGACTACACCGGTGATGCCGCCCGCTTGGTTCGGGCTGCCATCCACATTGAGAACTGGGATAGGCTGCGAGAGAGGCCGGACTGGGAGGTTGCGGGAGATGACGTACTCCGAGTCGATGAAGTCTCCGGTCGCTCCACAGTCGACCAGAGCCTTCACCGACATCCGGGCGGCAGTCTCTACAGACTGCAGATCCAACGGGATGTGCAAGGAGTTTCGGCCTTCGACAGAGTCGATGACGTACCACCGGGGAAGTCGCCGTTCCCACTTCGGGCGATGAACGCGCCGAAGCGAGCCTGTCCTCGTTCCTGGCTCGGGGACAGGGGCCTCCGTTACTGCCCTCGTTCCTGGCTCAGGGGCAGTGTGGGCTTCCGTCTCCAGGACGGAAGGAAGAGTCTCCGTCACTCGGACGGAAACTGGGACGGGGGGTGCGCCTCTTGCTACTACCTCTGAATCAAATGAATTGTCACTATCTGAATACAGGAGGGCGTAGCGATTTGGGGACACGACCGAGGGTGCACCGCTCACTCGGCCGGGCAGGGAAAACCCGCCGGTTCCATCTCATCTCCGTCCACCGACTAGGCCGGAAGCGAGGCGGAGGTGGAGAGCCGGGCGAACAGCTCGTTGAGGAGGGTCGTCTCCGAGTTGACGAACGACCTCGTCGAGAACGTCTGTATGCCGAACGTCGGAGGGGACGGGGCATTTGTGGGCGAGGTGTTCGGCCGCTCCGCACCGGAAACAGGTGCATGGGAATGGGCGCGTCCGGGCCTGATCAACGTCCATTGGGATGGCTGCTGGAAGGACAGGCGCCGCAAGCAGGAAGAACGTGACCGGAGCCCGCGTGGGAACCGGAGCCGGAGCCGGAGCCGGAAATACGCCCGCTGCGCGCGACCGTGGGAAATACGCCCGCTGCGCGCGACCGTGGGAAAGCATCCGGAAGCTGCGCCGGAAGGTTTCCGGTTTGGGTGCGGCCAAACGCCTTGTACTGCCGGAAGGCGCGTAAGTGCCATCCGTCGTAGTCGGTGAGGTCAGGTGCGGTTCCGGACATCGTAATCGCGACGTTGATCTGCGGGTCAAGGCCAGAGCGGTACTTGGTGACCCGGACGAGAGCGTCCGAGTAACCGGCTGTTACGGCCAGTTCCTCAAAGTCGTCTGTGTACCGGTAGATGTCGTGGGAGCCCTGGAAGTACGAGTGGGACTCAAGCTTGGTGAGGGCTTGGTCCTGCTCGTTCTCCTCGACGAACCGGAGCCGGAACTCGGCCTCAAACTGGGCCCAGGTGGGGAATGGGAACGGTACAGCGGATGCGCACCGTTCCGCCCATCGGGCAGCCGCGTCCTTCGATATGAAGGACATGGCAAACCGGACGAGTTTTTCCTGCGAGACAAACCCGTCCGCCATGAAAGCTTCCGGAACCAGCCGGTAATAGGTGAGGATGGAGTAAAGGAACATCCATCCTTGCGTCCGGTTGCCGTCGAAAACGGCCGGAGGATTCGGTCGGAGGACCGTTTTGGGTGCTGGGTGGGGGGCCAAGAAGTCTGGACCCGGTGCCGGAGCCAGAGCGGCAGGGGCGGGGGCAGGCGGCGGATTTTGGTTGCCCGGCAGTAGCTGCCGGAGCGCATCTTTGATGGCATCGAGGGAGCCTTCGACAGCGGCGAGCCGATCCGCAATTCCGGAAGCCGGATCCGGAGTGTGAACACTCAGGATCACGGGTTGCGCGGAGTGTGGAGGGGGTAGCTGGTCCATCGAAACGGAGGAGGGGTCGAGATTTGAAGTGGGGGAGGATAGAGCACTGGAGTAGTGGTCCGAATCCGTACCTGCACCAAACTTCCCAATCTTGACCGGTTGATCCCTTAGATCCTTTCTTCTGCTGTAAGGGCAACCTTAAGCTCGGCGCAGGGCGCGGAAACTAGCGGGGGAATCCGAAGTATAAATATGGGTACTAAATACAGGAGCGGGAATACTACACACCTAGCAGGGGAATCCGAAGAGAAGAAAGGATGAGGATTCCCACGCTAGGCGAAACCTTATATACGAATCAGTAACTACCCAGTAGCACGTGTCCGGAGGTATCTACAATGATCACGGGCCTGGTCGCATAGCACATGCCAACGAGAACGGGCGGGCTGAAAGTCGGGGGCATTAGCCGGAGCGGAAGCCGGAGAAATAGCCGGAAAGATAGCCGGAAAGGCCGGAAGAGCGGGGGTTCTCAGTCTGGTTGTGGTCCCCACTTCCATATGCACATCCAACCCTGAACAGTACCACACACACCACAGCATGTGCTTCCTCGCTCACGCACACCTTGTTGTCTCAGGCTGCTTTCACCCGGTATTGCCACGTATGTGCAGGAGCACTGCGGCACGGACGCAGACTGTGCCTTGAATGAGTGCTGTGCAGAAATCTCAGACTTGGTGCATTCCCTGGACACACTCACAACACCACTGATTATCTGAAATGGTGTTTGCAGTCAGCAGAGCGTGTCTGCAGCTGCAGGCCTAAGTTGTGCGAGGGGGATTTGTGCATGCCAACCCAATTTGTGCAGTTGAGATGCCCATGTGAGTCAGGCCTTGTGTGCAGACAAGAAGAGGGCTTGTTGATGTTCGATCAATTCACATGTTTACCAAGTGAGTGCAATGCATGATGGCCAGCTTTAAGCGAAAGAACTCTTACTAACAACATGCCATTAGGGCTGTCGGTCGTTCAGCGGGTGGACAGCACCAAGCAAGCGGGCGAGGGTCAGGGGGAGTGATCAACTCGGACATGAGTGTTCAGAAGGCCTGGCCTCAAGCTGAATAGTAGTACATAGTAGTGCGAGAATCAGAATCACCAGTAGGGAATCGAATGTTATTTGTTGGCTTCGGTTGAGTTGTTGGCAGGGAGAGGGATTTGCGCAGAGCCTCAGAAGCAAAGGCGCATGCATATCAGATTCCAGACACAGCTACAGTCATATGGTACCAGTACAGCAGCACGGAGTTTGCAATTCCTACCAGCTTGTCTGCGGAGGGGGTCAAGGGCAGCACTGAGAGTAGTACATCGAGGCAGAACAAAGGGAAGGGAGATTAGGAAGGAGGATCCGGTGGGTAATAAAGGCCGTGTGCAGGGATCCGAAGCTGGTATAACTGTACATGCTAACAAGTAATCTTGAAACTCGCAGATGCGTGCGGAACAGTATGGTGTGGTGCTGCGTATAAAAGCCAGTGCAGTCAGGCAGAGCAGACATCCGAAGGTACATTGATCTTGAAGCTTGATCTTGGAGGGATTTGGGCATCACCGGGATGCTCAAGCCTGCAGATGTGTGTGTGAGGCAGCTCAAATGGAGGGAAGAAAGGTATGAGCAGAATTGCATACCACCCTGCCAGTGCACACTGCCGTGCAGTGTTTGCTTCCCACAGGGACCTGCCAGAGTGAGAAACAGGGATAAGATTAGTGAGGGTTTGACAGAGGAGAGGAGAGAGAAGAGAGGGACCGAGGACGACAGTATATGCTGATTGGGATGGAAGTTGAAGGGACACATGGACGTGGATGGGAAACAGGCAGGTGAATGAACGAAGAGAAAGCCAGCTTACTCGGGGAAAGGTGGAAGGTAGAAGCTAAAGCTTGAATTGTAGGTGGAACAAAGGCATTGAAAAGAAGTTAAGGACGAGATAGAGAGGTAGCAATGAGTGATGGGAATCCCTTGCGGAGTTCGAGGGAAGCTGCATCCACAACCAAGGAGGAGGTGCGGGGATCCGATGCGATAAATTTAACCTTCAAGCTCATGGAGCAGCCTGAACAAAGGTAAAGCCAGCAAAAAGGCATAACACCGCTGCATCGTATAAGAGCGGTGCAGTCCACAGCCAGCTAGGTTTCTTCTGCACCTGCCACTTTCACTGTTCAGGTTCGAGGAGAGTCAAGGAAGGAGGGAGCACTGTCTCTGAGTCATATTGTTGCCATTGCCGTTGGAGATGCGGGGTGCCAGAGACAGGATGGGCGGTCACCACGCGGTTGAGAGCGGCAGGAGACAAGCAGCCACAAAGAACGAGATCACGGCAGACGGACATTGCTGTTCCTGGCACCAGTTTAGGTACTAGGTCTCCTTCCTGCTGATGCCTTGGGAAGCTTGAGGAGGCGGAGATTCGAGAAGAAGACCGTCAGCCGATTCTCAATGCAGCTAAGTCGCTTTTCACAGATGATCCAGTTGTATGGCCTCTGAAAATGCACCTCAGGGTGCACCACCAAAATTATGTGAAGGGCCTTTGAGGGGGGTTATTTTTGTCAAGATATGATTGTTTGTTTGCATCAGTCCAAGTACAGATAGCTATCACTTCTTTGATACTTGATGTACTTATATCATCTTCCTGTTGTTGTAGCATAGCCTCAGTTCATATCTTATCCTTTTCACCCATCGTCTGTGCCCTCTCTGTGCTCCTGCACTTGCACTCGAGTAGCTCCGTGTTCATTACAAGCTCCATTGGCTACTAGCCACCTCAGCATATTTTCTGACAATTTTGTAGTAAGATAACCCACCTTAAAGGCCCTGTCCGCCAGGCGGGCGTTGCGTAACTATGATGTCATGTCCACTTTGGGAAACATGTGGCTGGCAGACTGCACCCGCCCCGCCCTACACTGGCTGCACTTACTGCCGTACTGCCCGACGGTACTTCCCCTCGTGTCCTGCTATCCTACCCATTATTTCCAAGCCATCTAGGTTCAATTGACTCGAAATTCAATATGTGGCATGCTGTGTTGTGCACGTCTGCTCACAACCTGCCTTGCCCTTGCTTGGCCCATCGCTCCTTCCTTGTGCTTCTGGCTCCATCTCCCTTCTCTGCATCCACTATAATCCGTTCATTCCCTCTAGGTTTAACTCGGCTCGAAATTCACTGCACGGAACATTGTGCAGACACATCCGCTCATTGAATGTAAGGCCAATTATTGCTTGAATTTTCGTGCTCTGGTACTTCAGTTTGTGTGGTTAACTTCCAACTGGTGCATTGATTTCCTCCAGGTGCAAAATGATGGATTTCTGGCCCGTGGAGCATAGCGGCGGATTTGTCTGCCAATCGAATGTAACTCCAGCCTTTGCCTTGTCTTCATTGATTTAGGCCTGCACTTCAAGTTGAGCAGCCGTCTTCTACCCGACACCTGGCTTCCACTTCCTTCTATGGTCAATTTGACTCAGAACTCGGTGCATAGAATACTGCGCAGACACGTCCACTCATTGATTGTAACTCTACTTCGAGTTTGAAACTTTGTGCTCAAGGAATTCGGTTGGAACCCCTACATTACAACTGATATATGGCTTACATCCAGGACCAGACTGGCCTAATTTCGAGTTGTTCAGCATTGCGGCAGACGTGTCCGTCACTTGATTGTACGGATGTCCCTTGCCCAGCTTTAATTGCCTCAGTACTGTACTTGAAGGAGCTGGGTTTCACCCCGCCTCTGTTTTCCATCTGTGCCCAAATAATCCGGTTTTGCCTTTCTGGGCATAGCAATGGACACATCTGCCGCCTCGGGGTATTTACAAATTTCCTTTGGATGGGTCTTGCAATTTGAACAATATATTCCTTTTGAATGTTCACCTTCCTTCTAGATCTAAATTCCAGGTGTTGCCCTCTTTTGACCTCTCGAACATAGTGGCGGACACATCTGCTCCCGCAATTGAACCGCAGGTATCATTCCCGGAATCCTTTGTTTTGGCATTACAGGTTCAAGACTTTCTTTTCGTTCAGTGATTTCTTTTCCGAGTCCTGTTGATCAGAGTTTTTACAGCTGTTTGAAGAAGTAATAGGGGTGATCAATTCCTGACTCGTCGGCTCGTCTCGTCGTGTAAAAATAAATAATTGTTGGAATCAATCAAAACTTTGACGTGCCGATGATCCCGCTCGGCTAAGTAAGCGATGCCTGCAGATTATTATTGTCTTACTCAAGTCTTACGCGTACTACGAGTTACCGGTGGCGTGGGAGGTATCTGTTCGACAGACGGTGGGAGCTGCTGGTTGGCAGCGCCGTAAGTGCCGGGATAGGCGCGTCCAAACTCGTCGAAATAGAAATGTTGGGCGGGTATAGTATATTGCTCTTCAGGCGGGAAGTAGTAGAGCTGAACAACCTGATTGTGAGCAGACACACGACTACACTATGTATAGACACGCACCGGAGGATTCATCTTCACGACGCGTCAAAGCGTGTCAAAACTGCATGAACCGTGTGAACTGAACAACATTCCTGGTCGGCACCTTGAAAAAGGCCTGCCTTACCTGCGCCTGGCCGTAGAACCCTCTTGGTCGACGTTCGCGGTCCTTGGGGCTGATGGAAGAAAGTCTTACGATATCTTGCTTGCCGACCAGGATCATCGGCACGTCAAAGTTTTGATTGATTCCAACAATTATTTATTTTTTACACGACGAGACGAGCCGACGAGTCAGGAATTGATCACCCCTAATGACACTCATCAAAATTTTATAAATAAGAGTAAATTTGACTTCTCATTTTGTCGAGCTCATTGCCGACTCAATTCTCAACGGATTTTCTCGAATATAGGCGCGTTCGAAAGCGGAGAAGCGGGGCTTCCGGACCGTACCCTACTCGCTGGGTAGATTACATAATTTGTATGTCCCAACATTCGGGCTGCCTGGTTTGAACCAGATGCAACAATGGCCATATCTTCACCATCTGTCAACCGATTCCCATAGATTCAGATGTTTCTGAAGGCTAGCATGAAGGCAATCACTAGTGCGTATTCCCAAAATGAAACATGAATGATTCTCACCCGTAAGAATGGAGTTACAGATCTGGACTGAATATCCATTCCTGGTAAATTGCGTTGCGAGAGAACCAAAAGGTATCAGACCCTACGGCTGTGCCTCAATTCTAGCCTTCAGAATCATCTGAATTTAGGCAAATCGGTGGATAGACGGTGAAGATATTGCACCCCAGAGCTGACATGCCCCAAAGTATATGCGAACACCCTTCTCGCCAGGTCAGCGATTTCTGGCATAATTATCATGTGAACTTAAACGGTGTTTATACTACGCAGCTTGAACTCCAGGGAAACACTTCGCACAATGAACGAGGCTGGTCTGCCGTTTTCGATAGCAGTGGTGAGTGTTTCATGTCTGGATTTAGGGTATTCAATTAATGCTGAGGTGGACCAGGAGATGACGGAAACGAGGCGGATCTCGCACGATGGTCCTGAGCCAACACATGGCGGCGCTGAAAAAATCTAAGTAACTGGGCCGCGACAGTCCCGTTTCAGAACGAGGGTGCGACTATGGGAGGAAACGTGATGGATATCGCAATGTTGTATTCATCGGCGAAGGACCTTGCTACATATGGAATGGCACAGTGCACACTAAAGCACTCCCACACGGGGCAGACTGAGAAAGTGTTGTACGGCCCGCTGACCGATGGCTATGCTTGGAGCGTACACCGCCAAAAGGAGCATTGAGATCAATTTTACCCGGAGTCGATGATAGAATTGATGCGAAAGGAGCAGAAGGGAGCAGACGAGCATTGACAAAAAAATAGCGCGGTAACGAAGCGCAGCCGGACGTGAACAACACGACGAGCAGAAGTCGATGTTGAAGATGGTTCGAGTAAGCGGCAGATGATCATCCAAGTCGTCCTCAAGCCATTCTCACAGCCAACGCTGTTGGTATGTTCTTTTTTTTTTTCCGCTTTCAGTGCTTAGGAGTTTAAGTACTGATGTGGAGCCCCCGTGTGCTCTGACTCCGAAGGTTTCCCACTGCTGACAATGCTGAGGACCGAGGTTCTATAATATTACTTAATGGTGCGAGGGAAACCTGGAATCCGTAAAAGCGCTTTGCCAGGCACCACTGGCGGGATTCTAATACCCGTTATTCTACAGAGATTCTACGCCCCACTGGCAGGTTTGGATTCAAACTTGCCATCATCCGCGCGCGACGGCGTCGGGTGCTGCGGTATGATTCAATCATACAGTGCCCGATCCGTCCGATGATGCAATCTGCCGACACCAACGCCGTGGGACACAGCAGCGGCCCGTTTTTATCGTACGTTGCGACTTGAAAGTCTTAAAGTATATAAGATGGTCCACGGAACCCAACATATCATTCACAAAATGGTTCTCAAAAACTTCTTAACTTCTCTTCTCTTCTTGCGACCGCCGCCAAGTCTGTTCCCACGGTTCGATTGGGAAAGACCACGGTAACGGGCCTGGGATTCAGTAATTTAGAGTACTATGGAGGTATGTGCGCCGCTCGTATGAGTCCCGCATTTATTCAGCTTGTTTCCATAGGAATTCCGTATGCGGAGCCCCCCATCGACAGTCTGAGGTTCAAGCCTCCTGTCCCTCTCTCTAACTTGAACCAGGCCACCTTTGATGCCAGCAAACCCGGTTCCCCGTGTCTGCAAGCCAGGGTAATTATATTCGTTGCATATAAAGGTCCTGTTAATCGACAGCAACAGAGCCAAATCAATTCCAGCTCAGAGGATTGCCTGACCCTCAATATCTACAAGCCGGCGGGATTGGCGGCTACTGCGGCTCTCCCTGTCATGGCGTTCATTCACGGAGGGGGTTATATATGTGAGTTTCGCGTTTGTTCATACTCTGAGCAGCTGATGAACCCCTTTTCTCTTCTTTCCTTAAAGTTGGTTCATCTTCGAGTTTGAATGCCACTGCGATCGTGGAGCAGAGCATCACTCGAGTGCGTTCGAGGTTCATCCTACGCACAGTCTGACTAAATCTATACCAGGGGACGCCTATCGTTTACGTCAGTTTCAACTACAGGCTTGGACCTCTCGGATTTCCCAACGGTCGCGACGCGCTCTCCGCGAATGCTCTCAACCTTGGACTCAAAGACCAGCTTTTTGGCGCTTCAATGGATCCAGGATAACATTGCGGCTTTCAACGGAGACAATTCCAAGGTGTGTGGCGCAAGTGTCTTCGAGCAGGATTCAAATACTTATGAACCCCCCAAGGTTACGTTGTTCGGAGAGAGTGCCGGTTGCAATGTCAATCGGCGTCCTGTACCTCAACTCGAATTTACAGAACCTTGTACGAGCTGCGGTGCGTCGGACATTTAATTTATCACTCGCTCTGACTTTCGAGCAGATATTCGAGTCGGGCAGCGCCGGGGGGTACCCACGTATTTGACGCCTTCAGGGGACAGACCGACTGGGATAATCTTGTCCGGGCTGTTCCCGAGTGTGCGAATTGCAAGGAGGATTCCATTGCCTGTTTGCAACGGGTAAACTCAAGTGCAGCGCTGCTAGAGGCTATCGAAACATCCTGGGCCGAGTCGAATGAAGGGTATCCGTTTTCTCCCGTCATTGACGGCCCACACGGGCTTCTTCCTGACCTCCCTTCCGTACTTATGGCCAAGGGGGAATTCGCTCGCGTGCCGTTCATTTCTGGGGCAAATCTGGATGAAGGTGCTGTTCCACGGGTCTGGTCATCGCACCATAATTTGCTGATGCACTCGTGCGTACAGGAACTTATTTTACCAGGCCCAATGTCAACTCGACTGCGATGATCGAGTCGTTCTTGATTTCCAACTACACAACACCCACAGTCTCTCCAACAAAGCTGAACGACGCAGTTCAGCAGCTGGTTGAATTGTATCCGGACGTGCCTTCTTTGGGTTCCCCCTTCAACACAGGGAATCAAACGTTTGGACTTAGCGGCGAATGGAAGAGATTGGCTGCACTCAGTACGCATCATTCAACCATTCCTCAAAAGAAAAGCCTAATGCAGCTATAGTGGGTGATCTGTGGTTCCATTCCCAGCGTCGCGCATGGATGCAGACCGCCAAAAAATTCGGCGTGAAGACATTCGGCTATCTGCTCACTGACCCCGGCGCACCACCGATTTCGCCACCCACGGTGGGACCCACGGCTCATGATGCACTTGGTGGCGAGAAAACATCCTTTTACTCCGCCGGTTGATCTGGTCTCATCGACAAATCGGCCGCAGTAACCCACACTGCGGACTTGCTTTACGTATTTGGCCTCAACACGGTCTTTGGCAGGCCTCCGTCGGCCGTGAGATTGGGAACGCAGATGATCAAGTACTGACTGGCTGTCATTCGCAACCAGCCTGGATCCTAACGACGGGCTCGGATCCTCTCGTATGTCTTGATGCATGTTTCCTCTTCAAATCAACTCATCATTGTCTCTGCAAGGCCCGGAGTGGTCTGAGTACACATCCAACCACAAGGTATGTGTTCATGTGCAGTCTACCACAAATTTACCAAGCAAGAGAAATTTAGGCCATCCTGGAATTCACCAGCGTGAACATGTCAATGATTCCTGTGCGTTTTTCCCACTCCGTTTGAATTTCATCCCACTCACGAATGGACTCTGTAGGACAACTATCGCGCCCAGCAGATCGACTTTATCAACCGTAACGCTGTTATTTTTGCCTGCTGAAGCCATTTCCGAACCAGGTAAAAGTGATCCCGGCGCGTGGGTACCAAGTGTCGTAGCTACTCAATTTTTGTTGCGATTTTTGGGATCGTTCAGCGCGCTTGACTTGAAAGTTATTACTGTTCATTGCCGAGCACTCCCGGCAATATTCTTGAGATTTCAATGTCTGATTCCCTTCGTCCCGGCTTTACCCGAGCTCGAGAACGAAGTCTCTCCCCAAGAATAGACCAAGACCACACAAATCCGGATTCCTAGTGTTCACGCGACATGTCGCACGGTTCGACTGTCCCATTCCTTATCAATTTCCCACTCAACTCGAGTTTCAGAGCTGTGTGTAGTCAGCTCCATCACCATCGTTGTATCTCACCGTGCTCCGGGACGTGCAATTAAAAGTTCAAAATTCTTACTCCGCTGTTGAACTCACTAGTAAACCCAGAAACAGTCTCAGTAACTCTGGAGTCTGGGCAAAAGATACGGAGTTCACGAAACACTACGAGTCGTTGTTTCTTGACTCGCCTGAGTACTCCACGATTCTATTAATAGCCATTGCGACGTTGGTACCAAGAGAAACCAACGGGAAAGAAAGAAATGCATTCCCAATCGGGTCGATATTTTCACAATAAAACCGGCCTTCATCCTGACCACTAACCGCTAATAAACCGCTAAGCCTGGCTGGTTGAGACGAAATTGTCGGGGTGGTTTTGGCGTGTTGGTTCTGCCCTAACACCTCAATAGCGGTACGTACTCGGCCGTATCCAAAGAATTAACCCAAAAAAGTAAACAAAAAAAAGAACGACGCAGATATGATCACAGAGCGCAGAGTAATGCCTAATTGTCTAGCAAGTGGTCAAGTTGGATGGCACGACTGGTGTCCTTGCTTCGGTCCTACTGCCGACAGACAAACGGTGGCGCATCAGTTTCAGACTGCCACTGCCTAGCTACATTCTCAACAGTCTCTAACTATGACAAGACCATTAACCAATGCCCGTTCCCCCATCGATACCTCTTTGCGTAAATGCTACTGTGTGGCCCACACTCTATTGATTCAGGTATGAGCTAGCTATCCAGGAACTAATTCACTCGTTACCCAACAGTACTAATAGTTCCACACCGGCCCCAAGGCCATAGACTCGCCCGCTTTGAACATGGAATCCTCTAGCCTTAGCTTCAAGGCTGTCTCAAAGCTCGTGACACCCAGTCTACCTTTATTATTTTCTGCAGCTCGGAGCACTGGAACAAGGTGCCTCTCTCTCAAGTCTAGTTTAAACCTCGAAAACACGACGATAATCGACGTCTCCTACGTCCTCGCAGGTTCCCAAGTCGCCACTCTCGGAACCTGCGATACAACGGCGAATGTGAGCGTACCACTCTGCCGTGTGCAATTCTTCACCAACACCACTGACACTTCGGTGGTACACGCTGAGGCATGGATCCCAGACGAGTATTATGGTCGCTTCCTGGGACTCGGAAACCCGGGCCTTGATGGATGTAAGCTAATCACACCGCTGGAAAACAGAACTAGAATTCTTCACAGGCATAGACTATGGTGGTCTTGACTACGGCTCATTCCTTCACTTTGACACGGTCGGATCGGACAACAGGCACGACACGCTGAGCGGCGCGGCTTTCCTGGGACACTCAGAGATCATCAACGAGTTTGCTTTTCGCGCAGTCCATGTCGAGGCAGTCATCGGGGAGCAGATCGCCGATGCCTACTACGGGCGTCCACACCGCAAGTCATACTATATGGGATGTTCGACCGGCGGACGTCAGGGCACACAAGCAGCGCTTAAGTTTCCTGCAGATTTCGACGGAGTTCTCGCGAGAGCGACGGATTTCAACCATCTTGTAGACTGGACAAACATGCTCGCGCAGGATATCGGCGCCCCCGACCCCGGTTCGTCTCCCACGTTCATACCACAGACACTGTGGGACGCCATCGCAGCGGAGATCATGAACCAGTGCGACGATATCGACGGCGTGGTCGATGGGATCATTGCTGAGCCAGACGCCTGCGAATTCCGGCCCGAAGTCCTCCTTTGCGGCTCCGGCGCCCCCGTTGATGCCTGCCTTACGCGACCCTAGGTTAAGACGCTGCGCAAGATCTACTCTCCTCTGTACGGCCGCGCTAACAAGCTGCTGTACCGCTGCTGTACCCCCGTTACGACCCTGCCGCAATACCTGTGCCGGGCGACATCTTCGGTGGGGTGTTCCCCCAGCGTTCCAAAGTATACCGCAGTAAAACTGCGAGACCGGGTGTCAACTGATGCACCGTATGTATGAGTGGATTGAATACGCCATCCTCAACGATACGAACTTCAATTTCACCGAGTATGGGCTCAAAGACGCGATACTAATATCCGGGCGGGGTCGCGACATTCGATTTCCACATGTCTGCGTTCCGAGACCGCAGCGGCAATTTCATTACCTTCCACGGGCGCAACGATCCCGCAAGTCCCTCTCTTTCGCATAGGCTATCAATACTAACACATCGGGCTGACTCCTCCAGCACATCTTCTCAGGCAACTCCAAGCGCATCTACGATCTCATCTCGTGCACGCTCCGCATGCCCTCCCGCGACACACTCTACTGCAGGTGCCACACGCTTCGGGTCGGTGTCCATCCTCCTCCTCTCTTCTCTCTCGTCTCCATCACAATGGACGGCACACTAACTTGGCGACTTTCAGGCAGTTCCAGCGCGCCTCAAACGCGGTCAACACGAGCTCGCATAATATCCTGCTTGCGCTCGTGGACTGGGTCGAGGGCGGTGTTGCACTCGACACGATTATCGGGACGGCGGACAATGAGGCGACGCGTGCGCATTGTCGGTATCCGGAACGAAGTGTGTGGAATGTGGGCAAGATGAAGTTCAAGTGCGAGGTCTAAGGAGCAGCATTGGTGGCTATAGCGGTTGACCTCGTTACGCCGATGATATTTTAATTCTTACAGTTTTCAACCAGTGCACGTGATCATGTTCAACTCGTAGTTCGTTTTAAAGTTCATGGCCCTGAATTGCCGCTGTCCGAAAATCCAGCCAGTCCGTCCTGGTTTCGGGTGTGTGGTTTCGGGGATACGCTAGCTCAACATGTGGGGGGTTGGTTCAAGTTGGACATGCCACTATACTTCTTTATTTAACAGAGCGGCCGAGATCCCCGATCCCCTGTGGCCTGGTGAGATAGGGCTGAGGGCTCGCACAAACCCAAACACCAACAGGCCATGCGGAGCAGGTCAAAGCACTGACGCCGGCTGTCAGTTGAAAGGAAGCGAGGACCAAGTTTGCCGCGCGCGGGGATGGTTTAGGTACCAGGTCTCCTTCCTGCTGACGCCTTGGGAAGCTTGAGGAGGCGGAGATCCGAGAAGAAGACCGTCAGCCCATTCTCAACGCAGCTAAGTCGCTTTTCAAAGATGATCCAGTTGTATGGCCTCTGAAAATCACACAGTATTATCTGGGCCAAACTCCGAGCATTCAAAACCACATCACCTACGAAATGCTTCCCGATACAATCAAGAGAGGGAAATTGGCGAGCCATCTATCAGCAGACTGGCATACGAGTGCAATTCGCTTAGCGGGAAGAATGTTTGGGAGTGTCCAACGGACTATGGCTGCGCGCGCAGCGTTTCCCCGTCACCCCACTCCATCCTGTTCGTCGCTTTTTCCTCTCGTCGCCTCTTTTCCCACTGGGTTTTTGGGGCACAAAGGTTTTTCAAGCGACCCAAGAGACCATTACGATCCTTGCAACTCTATGACACATACAATATTTCCTTTATTCCCTTCATTCACTTGGGTTCATTGAGGTACCGGGCCCGTACCTAAGTATTTCATACGTAGGCGAATATCACATTGTTAAATTGTTAGACCACCAAGCTAGTGGCCCATCTATTAGAGCGTAAGATGGCGGCATCCCGCGACCTCAGCTGAATCATCGACATGGAACCTCAGCTGAATCATCAACATGGATATGTGTTTGTCAGCCAGTGTCATCCTCGATGACCACATACACTAACTTACTGTATAAAGGCTGGAAAGCGCTTCTCCATCCTACATACCATGCCTGACCTCTCCACCGTCCGCAAATTCAACACCGCCTGGGCGCCAGCCTACACCCCCGTCGGCATCTTCGTCGGCGGCACCTCCGGCATCGGGCAAGGCATCGTAGAGGCCTTTGCGCGGCACACCAAGGGCAACGCGCAAATCGTCATCGTAGGCCGCAGCAGCGCCGCCGCCGCCGCCATCCTCGCCGGCCTCCCGCCCGCCCCCGCCGGCGTGGATGCGGCGCGCGACTTCGTGCCGTGCGACCTCACCAGCATCGCGAGCGTCAAGCGCGTGGCCACTGAGCTGGGTGCGCGCTTCCCGCGCATCAACCTGCTGGTCACAACCGCGGGCACAATTAACTTCGATAGCGCGATCACGAGCGAGGGGCTGGAGGTGTCGACGGCGGTGTGGTACTACGCGCGGTGGGCGCTCGTCGCGGGGCTGCTCCCCACCATACGCGCGGCGCACACGGCAGGCGAGGACGCGCGCGTCATGGCTGTCTTCAGCGCTGGACATGGGAAAGAGCTCGATTTGAGTGACCTGGGGCTGAAGAAGGCGTTGAAGCCCGTGCGCGACTTTGTTGGGTTCACGACGGCTGGGAGCCAGGCGTCGACGTACATTGATCTCATGTTCAAGGTGTGTTGCGTGCTCACTGAGGAGGTTATGTAATGGTTAACTGACCCACCTGGTACAAGGATTACGCTGCGCGGAACGCCGGCATCACATTCGTCCACGCGCATCCGGGGCTGGTGGACACACCGCTCGTGAAGAACGTCCCCCTCACCCCCGAGATCCTCGCCACCGCCAAGTCCATCGAGATATGCGGCGAACACCAGCTCTACGCGCTCCTCAAAGCGCCGGCTGGCGCGTCGCGTACGGGGCAGGACGGAGACGACATTGGGATGGACCTGCCGGCGACGGAGGAGGTGCAGCGGACGCTGTGGGAGCATACTGAGGAGGTGATTGGTGGAATTGAGTAGCGCGGTCGCGGTGGTGCATCCGAGTTAGGGAAGAGAGAGAGAGAGCAAAGAAAAAGAACTACAAATGGGGATATGGCTCGAGCTCAAGTTGAATGGGCATTTCCACAGCTCAATAAAGTCAGTAATTAGAAAACGAAGAATGAAGAATCGTGCACCGAGACTCGGACTACGAATTCCCCCAGTGGCCACGATTGACGGTCTATTGAAGGTCGCCCAGTCTGATCAGAATAGAATCCTGACGTCGGGCAGAGACGGGGGGTGGATGAAAGGAGAGAAGGGTAGACACGACCGGCTTCCAAGGCGAGCGCACGGGTCGCGACATAGAGGACAGGGAAGGAAAAAGGATGCAGAAGTTGGGGGACTCACGCCAAGGGCTGAACACTTTTACCGCCGCCAAGGATGGCTCCCGGCAGTCGTAAAGGAGAGGACCCGACGCCGAAAGCAGCCAGGAAGCTATCATCGTGAAAATTATAACATGATTATTAATCTCACACACCCACATGATTCCGTGCTCCTGTCACTCGGCGTCTTTGACTTGAGGCAATCGCAGCCACCGATGGCGTGAAAGGCGTCTAATATGCGACTGACGATGCCTTACAATAATTTCGGTAGTTCTTGGCGTTCATTGAGCGCGATACGCGTCCTTGTTGGCCGAAATCGCAGAAATCGGGTATTTGGCCGTTGACGGACGAGTTTGAGCTCGGATGGAGGTTGGAGCAAAGTAGGAATTCCGGGGGTGCTTTGGTTGAAAGAAGTTGCGAGTCGGTGAAGAAGAATAACCGCATCGAAGACACATACCTCAGGTACAGTGGCTGAAGGCCGTCTGCCCACCGAGGACGCGACAAAGGTGTATCGCGCGAGCGTTCGAGCTCATAGTATCTTCAAGGGGTGTCAAGAACTACCAAACGGACATGGAGATTTATGAACGCCGACTTAAGCTCGCGCATGATTTTGTAGCGGGCGGCTTCAGCCACTCGATGGCCTGCGGCTTGAGCCCTTCGGTGTCAGGTGTGTCGTCCCAGACGGCTGCCAATGTGTCGCGAAAGAGATTTTCGACCGCTTTCAGGTCAAAGGCGCGCCCAGGTGGAGCCATGGGCGACTCAGTGTAGGGAGGACGTCAAGACAAGGCCCGTTAGGGGCTTTGCTTTAATGGTGTTTGGCCAACACATCATGATTTCGGCTTCTCGGCAACTCACGCCCTTGGCCAGCTCTCATCAAGCTCTCATGATGAAGCATTGAAACTCTGACTACAGGCCTCATTCACAACTTGGCCATTATAAAAGTTCAGTGGGATCTCACAGAATATTCCCTGCATTCCGGGTGGAGCAAACCTTGGGCGCGAGTCTACACAGCGAGGTACGAGCTTGGTCCATATAGTGTCTGTCTACGAGAGACTACAAGTCGCGCGACGTGCTGCGTAGGTTTTTTTTTTTCTTTTTCATGTAACTTTGATCAGCAGGCGCGTTGACGTATCTGAGATGCTTCAATATTTCGACAGGCAAATCTCTCAGCTGCATGTCCGTCTGACCCTTCAATACCTGCGGAGCCATGCGCCCGTATTACGTTTTTGGATTCAGAAGTGTCGGCACTCCCAACGCATCGACCTCCCCTGTCATCTCGACGCTACAAGTAAGTATAAGGTGAGATCCTCCGAGTCCCGCAACCCGCCACCATTCATGCACTCCCTTCTGGCTACTCTGGCCGCCGCTTCAGCTCTGGCTACCACGCGCTTCGACAACGTGCCCCCAACTTTTGTGACCACTATGCTTGCTCCTCCCGCAGCCACCACTCTGCCGTTCCAATGCAACCCACCGGATTGCAGGGCTCAGTGCGGCGTCGGGTGCGGCGGCGGGTGTGCGGAATGCCCACACCGGCGCAGTGGTGCGCGCATTTCTGCCACTTCTCGCCTCGAACCGACACGGTTTCGTGCAGGAGTGCCTGTGTGATTGTTGATTCTACATACCGCTTGCCCTACGTTGCACAGCAGAACTCGCTCACCCCCGTTGCCCTAGTTGTGCATCCTGATCTATCCCGAAAGGCGTCCACATGCACACGATGGAGACCCAAGATCATCCAACCGTCCACGCTGTTCTTCTCAATACCCGCGGCTGTATCACTACGCCGTTCATTGAATATTCGGATTACTTTTGCTCGATTGAGCGGTCTTGAGACATTGTTGTGTCGACCGACCAGAAACATCTTCCTTTCCTATGCTCTGGCACAGTGGGATAGTCCGAACCTGAAACAGAGCCAACCCGCATTGTTTTCATTCCTTCCTCAGAATCTAACAGGACGCGGAACTCGCCTACTCGCGCGTATCCGACTCCACAATGAACACAGCAAGGGCATGACCAGGTCCTCAAGGTAAATCTTCTTCTTAAACCGTGAGGGAAATGAACCTGTAGTGTTTCGATGGCAATTGGAGAACATGTACAACGCCGACAACAACATAGTTCTAGCTCCCTGGTTCGCCCCCTCATACTGGAGTTTGCTCTCCTGCGTCATCTATTCCTCGCCTTCTGAATCGCTTCCTTCGCCTTCGCGATCACTTCCATCGCGCGCAGTGCAGAGAAGACGGAAATCCAACGCCGCGATGGAGGTGTTGTGCATGCCACTGGTGAAATTGTCTTCGACGTGGAGACTGCGTGGCGGAGTTTGACACAATGCCCCGCCAACCCCGGCCATCAGCTCCGCAGCAAAGGAGACGTAGAAGGACATTATTTGACCCGAAGGAGGCCAGTCTATGTACTATGGCCCGCGAACGTGTTCGAAGCCGCAGGCGTGCAACATTGCGAGAATATTGTTGCCGATTGCCTGAGCATATAACGCCGGCACCGGCGGAAGGCGAGCATGGGCAGTCACAAGTAAGAGACTTTGCGCGGGGTCCACAGCCCAGTGTGGACGCAACAGTGGATTATTGAGTGATTGTTAAAGCGTGTGGTACCTGTGTTTTGATTATTATACTGGAAGAAACCGGAGAAAAAAGAAACGCACTCTGCTTCAAGATCTTACATGAGCTTGGCCCTAGCATCTTTGAGCCATTCCATAGCCATCGGTTCGAGCGATTTCATGGCTGGAGAACTACCCCGAATGACGGCGCTGCCGCCGCCGGTGTCGATGGGGCAGACACTACCGAGCAAGTGGGCGAGGGTCAGGGGATGTGATCGATCCACTCGGTGTTTTCAATGGAGGGAGGTCTGGCTTTTAGCCGAATAGCAGTAATAGCAGTAATAGTGCGAGAATCATCATGAAATCGCATGAAGTATGCCCCTCAGCGGTTCAAGACTATCGCACACTCAGCCCAAGCCCTAAAAGGGCCACTGGAGCTCTCGTTACACCAATGATAATGTTTGAATAATTTATTAATGTGGTCAAGTTCAAGTTATATTTTCAACCAGTGCCCACACGTGACCATGTTCAAAATTGTATTCTGCGCTAGTGCCATCTAAAGTAAGGCGAAGAAAGTTATAGTACAACCCAGAGGGAGAAAGTACGGATCCGAACTTGGGTCGCGAAGAGTGGGCGAAAGACTCATGGCCTGGTCGGCGCTGGATCGCCATAGTACTAGTTGCGAGTGGGATGTCAGTCGACTAGTTGCTAGTTGAGACCCCTAGGGGCTGCGCTTTACTCTTTGGAGGCAGAAATCGGCCCTTTCACCTGTCTGTGTAAGTTTCTTGAATGGTCACTAGCGGGGGATCATACACACTGCCACGCATCCAGTGTGAGTGCTATAAAGGCGGGCATTCCCTGCGTATTAACGTCAGTCTGGCCGTGGTTCCCACTCCCATACGCACATCCAACCCCACACAGAACAATATGCGCTTCCTCGCTCACGCACACCTCGTCGTTCTCGGGCTGCTTTCGCTCGGTATCACCGCGTATACGCAGGAATGCTCCGGGGACGTGGACTGTGGCCACAATCAGTGCTGTCTGGGCGTGCGTTATCTAGACAGCCTCGAGCACACAACAACGGCTGATTATCTGAAATGAGGTTGCAGCCAATAGGTGACATAAGCTTTTGCAGCCCTTTGGTGGGCCTGGGGGAGAGCTGTAATCCGCTTACATGCGACTGTGTGGACGGTCTCATGTGTGATCAAAATGGCGTATGTGTAGAATTCGACCCAGGTGAGCGCAACGCGCGATGACTTGACTCTGAGCGAACGAACTCTTGCTGACAGCATATCTGCAGCGCCGCCGCCGCCAAGCACTGGTGGGGCGGAAGGCACCGAGCAAGCGGGCGAGGGTCAGGGGGCGTGATCGACCCGGAGCGTTCAGAATGTCTGGCCTCGAGCCGATTAGCAGTAATAGTGAAGGGATCATCATATGTTGGGTGGAATTGAATAAATGTTATCGTACAGAACATGGCCGATCTTCCGTTGTGTTGAGTTGTGGACGGGGACAGATGGATTTGCGGGGTTGGGAAGTCACCAAGTACGAGCAGAGGGTTCCCAGCCAGTCGAATAAATCGAAACGCGGGCCGGAATTTACTGCAAGCCGCGAAGCCGGGGCGGGATTTGCTTTGAGCCTGACGAGGTGCAATAGGCATCGGGATCGGACGTAGATGGTATTAGAGCCGTCACGAAATGATGTTGCAGGCGCTCGGACTCGGAATGTGCGTGCCTAACCCGGTGCCCGCAGAGGACCCTTGTGGACCCTCGTGGCCGTGTCTGGTGGGTCTTCAATGCCAAAGGGGTACATGTCAAAAACCAGGTGAGCGCAACGCACGATGGCCAGCTTTGAGCGAGCGGAGTCTTCTAACAGCATGTCTGCAGTGCCGCCACCGGGCGTCGATGGGGAGGACACTACAGAGCAAGTTGGCGACGGTCAAGGGGTCTCGGCGTGTTCAATGGAGGTCTGGTTTTGAGCCGAATAGCAGTAGTAGTGCGAGAATCAGAATCATCATATGTTGCATGAAGTCTGCCCCTCGGCAGTTCAACACTGTCGCACACTCAACCCAAGCCCCGAGGGCCACTGGAATTCTCGTTACACCATAATAATGTGATCAGGTAAGTTCCAAATTTTCATCCAGTGCCCACACGTGACCATGTTCAAAATTGTATACTAGTCGTTACTGTTTAAATTACCCCTACTGGTTCCATCCAAAGGCAAAGAAGAAATGTATATTACAATCCAGAGGGAACATATAGGGGTCCGAACCTCGGACGCGAAGAGTCGGCGAAAGACTCACTCATAACCCACTGGATGGCGATAGTTGCAAGTGGGATGTCAGTCAGTCGGTGTAAGAGACTAGTTGAAACCTAGGGGGCTGCACTTAACTCTTTGGAGCGGGGAGTCTATGTACGTTGAATTCATAATGGAAGTCAGTATAAGACGCACCGCCACGCCACCGAGAGTATAAAGGTGCGAAGTACCTGTCAGTCTGGCCGTGGTCTCCACTTCAATACGCACATCCAACCCACAGAGAACCACCCACAATATGCGCTTCCTCGCTCACGCACACCTCGCCGTTCTCGGGCTGCTTTCGCTCGGTATCACCGCGTATGCGCAACAGTGCACCACGAACAGGGGATGTGGCCCCAATCTGTGCTGCGACAGCAGAAGAGTGCGTTCTCTCGACAGCTTCGAGCACGCGCGGAACCACGGCTGATTGTGTCCAATAACATAGGGACCAATACCCGTAGGAACTTGTAGACCTCTCTCGGTCGAGGGGGCCTTCTGTGGATGTGGGTGCGCGCAGGGCCTCATGTGCCAAGAAGCCATATGTGTACCAGGTGAGCGCAACGCGCGATAACTTGACTCTGAGCGAAAGAACTCTTGCTGACAGCATGTCTGCAGCGCCGCCGGTTCCGAGGGATGGGGACGACTCCGGAGAACCGGAAGAGGGTTCGGAGGAATGATCGACTCGGAGTGTTCAGAAGGCCTGGCTTTGAGCCGAATAGCATTGTTAATAATACTACACAGTGCGAGAATCGTCATATGTGGGGCGGAATTGGATAAATGTTGTCGTACAGAACACGGCCGATCTTCCGTTGTGTTGAGTTGTGGACGAAGACAGATGGATTTGCGGGGTTGGGAAGTAAGTCACCAAGTATGAGCCAAGAACTCCCAGCCCAGTCGAATAAATCGAAACGCGGGCCGGAATTTACTGCAAGCCCCGAAGCCGGGGCGGGATTTACTTTGAGCCTGACGAGGTTTGCACCGGGACGTAGATGATTGGTGCAGTGCGCCGAGCCGGGAGCGTCTATGAAGACTGCGATTCGACGGCCCAATGGGTGTGTGCATATGCTAAGAGCACGGTCCGGGTTCGAGGGCGGTTGGGGGGGGCAAGCCAGCTAACTGAATATCCACCGAGGAAGCAACACTCGAGAATGAAGATGATATTGATTGGATACAGTACATAGTGATCTTCAAGCTGCATACGAGCCCATGAGCCGCAGTGGATCGAAGACTTGGTGATATTTTTTGGGGTCGGGAGCAGGGTACGATATAGTTATAGTGCTTCGAGGGCAGCACCGAGTTTGAGAGGATACATCGAGGTAAACGAAGGGAGGGGGAGTGGATGATAAAGGCCGTGTGTGCGGGATCTGCACATGCTGATAAATGTTATCCGAGCTCGCAGATCCGCGTGGAGCAGTGTGAGTGTGGGTGCTGCGTATAAAAGCATGCAGTGCGGTCGGGCAGGGCAGACGTCCGAAGGTACACACTGATCTTGAAGCTTCGTTTGAGCATCCACTCTGCGAAAGGACGCTCGCAGATGCGCGGTGGAACAGGTTGAAGGGAGGGAGGGCCGGTGTAAGTGGTGCGGTGTTGCGTATAAAAGCCAGTGCGGACATCCGAGTTGAAGGTACATTGATCTTGAAGCTTGATCTTGGGGGGATTTGGGCATCGGCGGGACGCTCGAGCCCGCAGATGTGTGTGGGGCAGCTCGAACGGAGGGGAGAAAGGTACGAGCAGAGATGCATACCACCCCGCCGGTGCGCACTGCGGTGCTATGTTTGCTTCCGGCGGGTGCCAGACCCGGACTGAGAAATGAGAGAGGACCGGGATGAGCATGGATGAGCAGCAGAGGAGGGAGAAGAGAGGGACCGAGATACAAGTTCAAGGGACGGACGCGGGATGTAGAGCACACAGGTTGAACGAAGATAAAGCCGGGTTAACTTGTGAAGAAGGCGACAGGTGGGTCACCGTGGGTGTCAGCTGAAGCTTGAAGCATGGAGCAGGTGGAAGGCGCGGAAAGGAAGCCGAGGGCGAGGTGGAAAGGTAGCGATGAGAATCTTGCGTAGTTGGAGGGAAGCTGCGAGGAGTGATTGCGAAACCAGAATGAATGCCGTGTGCGGGGACCCGAAGCGATCATTTTAATTTTCAAGCTCGCATATGGAGCAGGCTGCACGAAGGCAAAGCTAGGTTAGGTAGCGAAAAGCGCCGCATCGTATAAGAGCCGTGCAGTCCGCAGCCAGCCAGGTTTCTTCCGCAGTTGCCCAGTTTCAGGTTCGAGGAGAGTGAGAGGGAAGAAAGAGCACTGCCTTCGCGTCGTTGCGGCCATTGCCGTTGGAGATGCGGGGTGTCGGAGACCGGATGGGACATTGGGTAGCCGCAGAGTAGGTTGAGGGAGGTTGAAAGAGGTTGAGAGAACGAGATCACGGCAGACGTGGACATGGCGTTGAGGGCACGTTGCGTACACAAGGTAGCGAACTCAGGTTGTAGGCCACAGAATACAGCAACGTCGGCCTGACTCTCGGCTTGACTCTCGGCAGGAGGGGGCTCGGCTATCACATTCCGTAATTACACCAACTTCGAACTACGACGCGCGACGGCGCTCTCACCGTCCCGCTCCCTGCTGTGGCCGCATTGACCACCGCGCTCCCCACCGTCACCTCCCCCTCGCACGACCCTGCCCTCCAACTCGCCTGGGCGCGCGACGTGCTCTTCCTCGTCGACCGCACGCCGTCCCATTCCTCTTCCCTTTGGCGCTCACCGCGGCCCCGTTGTTCCTCTCTTTGGCGAGCACGACGATCCCGAGCGGCGTAGCCTAGACGTCTATGCCCGAAGCGGTGTACCTGCGCGCCACGTTCGCCAGCGCGAGGACGTACCCGAATATCCTCCCCGCCAACCAGCGTTCCGCGACTTCGAGGCGGCGGCGAGGGCGGGGCACACGCCGGCATTGTTTCGGCTGGCGCGGGACTATGGGGCGTTTAACGATACGGCGCATACGATTGATTGTTTGAATCGCGGGGCGAAGGTGCGTTTTTTTTTTTGCGAGTTCTTTCTTGCGTCCGTTGGCGGTGTCCCGCATTCGATGAACGAAGAAAAACCCCAGGTTTTTCTTCACCTCTCGGCGATGCCCGTCTTGACACGCAACATGCGCAAGAACGCGGACCTTCCCGCCCTCCCCGCGCACCCAACCCCCTGGTAAGTCGCTCAAGTAAATGCAGGAACGTACACTGATACGTCGTACCGGAACGGCGAGCGCATCATCTACGACTCTTTTGAGCTATCAGAAAAGATCTTCGAGAAAGTTCGCCCCCACCTCAAAGATATCGAGGAAATAGAGCAAACGACATACATAAAGAACCAGAAGGCCGTACAAAATGGCGCATGGTTCGTCTTAACGAGAGACTGAGGTTCCTGCGGTATCCGAAGGGCGGTTTCTTTCGGGGTCGGTCTCTCCCTCTTTGCTGTGTACCCACATCGATTCTGATTTGTATAGGTCACTGCGATGGCATATACGTGGATCGGTACTTACACATTCCAAATTTATCGTCGCAACACTCAAAACTTGAACAGGGAAACCAACAAAGGACCTTTTACACGCTGCAATTCTATCTCCCATCAGATGCTTCGGGAGCTTCGTTCGTGCCCAGGGCGGCTCGACACGCTTCCTACAGTTAGGAACTAAATACGCCGACGTTGAGGCTGTTCCGGGTCGAGTGCTCGTATTCCAACACGCTGACTTGTTCCATACGGGAGAAGAGGTAAGCCGTCCCTTTGACAAAGGAGTAAGTCTACTTATTTTCGAACAGGTCATTGACGGCTTCAGGTCATTGACGGCGTCAAGTGCACTGTGCGCTCGAATATTCTGTACGAACGAGTTGGCCCGCCGGTACTCTCGGAGAAGCACGAGTTCTGAAATCATGCCTGAACAATGGATGGACTTTCGACTCGTCGACTAGTTAGTTTTTGGATGTATTTTGCACGGGTAGGACGAACAATCTATCCAATTTATCCTGCCTTCGGAGCTCGGAGCGGCTATTGAATTGATTAAACCACCAAGACCTCCATCTCAACCGCACATGTTGGCGCTGACTGATTACTGGCGGTGCCACATATTTTTCCGTGGTTGTCCTCCGGTTCAATAAAAACCAATCACTGGCAGTTTTGACTCCGCCATATGTCCTTCAATCCTGGCAACACTCTCGGTACGCACAGAACGACCCATCTGCCAGTTGGACAATGGTTTCTATGTTTTCTTGGCAGGTGCCCTTGAAGTCGGTGTTCTGACATCATATGTTCTGCTGGGGGTGACGATAACCCAAACGTATATATACTACAGCCGCTTCCCACAAGACCCTCGCAAACTCAAGGCTTTGGTACGTGGAACAACAAAACGCAGGGCATTGGTTGATCTTTTATTACAGAGGTTGCCTTGGTCTGGTACGCTTCCCAGCCCGTTGAGTGTGCTTACGCACCTGAGTTTGTAATTAGCGTCTGCGAGATCGCGCATGCGATATGTATCGGACACACGCTCTACGTGTGTACGATTTCCGACTATATGCACCCCGAGAGCATCTTCAACTTCAGCCCACAATCCCTTGTTACGACCGTCTTCTTCTCCAGCCTCATCACGGCATGCGGTATGTTGATGTATCAGTGTTTCTGGAATATGCTCGCTCAGTCGCCTTAGTACAAGGGTTCTCGCTTATTATGGCCATCTGGACGGTCGGCGCAGCAACGACGTTCTAACCACAGCATCGCTCGTGACCATTCTTGTCCGCCATCGCTCATTTGCACAAAAGAGGTTTTTGTTCATTATTTATCTGTCCTATTCTCATCTCTCACGCAGAACTAGAGCTCTAGCCGATAAACTCATTGTGTGGGCAATAAGTCTATTGAGATGATATGCTGGCAGTGCTAGTTTCGCTCATATTTTCTAACGAGGTCCGGTTTGCGCTCAGACCGGGTGGTATACCTAATTTTTGAACTTATAGTGCTTCGGAGATTGCAACACTGGTCTGCGTAAGCCCCATTTTGGTTGCGTCTTTTATTCAGCGCCTTAAGTATGCTTTTACTCATTTCCAGTTTGCCTTGATGCTGAAGAACTGTACGTCGTTCGAACAACCCAAACTTCAAAGAACCATACTAACACATCTGGCTGACTCCTCCAGTATATCGCCTCAGGCAACTCCAAGCACATCTACGATCTCATTTCGCACACGCTCCGCATGCCCTCCCTCGACACGTTCTACCGCCTCTTCATTATTCCAGGCATGGGCCACTGCGCCTTCGGTCCAGGTGCCACGCGCTTCGGGTCGGTGTCCATCCTCCTCTCTTCTCTCTCATCTCCATCACAATGGACGGCACGCTAACTTGGCGACTTTCGGGCAGTTCCAGCGCGCCTCAAACGCGGTCAACACGAGCTCGCATAATATCCTGCTTGGGCTTGTTGACTGGGTCGAGGGCGGTGTTGCACCCGACACGATTATCGGGACGGCGGACAATGGGGCGACGTGTGCGTATTGTCGGTATCCGCAACGAAGTATGTGGAATGCGAGCAAGGGGAAGTTTAAGTGCGAGGTCTAAGGAGCTGCATTGGTGGCTATAGCGGTTGACCTCGTTACGCCGATGATATTTTAATTCTCACAGTTTTCAACCAGTGCACCTGATCATGTTCAACTCGTTGTTCGTTTTAAAGTTCATGACCCTGAATCACCGCTGTTCGAAGATCCAGCCAGTCCGTCCTGGTTGCGGGTGTGAGGTTTCGGGGATACGCTAGCTCAACATGTGGCGGGTTGGTTCAAGTTTGACATGCCACTGTACACTTCTTTATTTAACAGAGCGCCCGAGATCCCCGATCCCTGTGTCCTGGTGAGATAGGGCTAAGGGCTCGCACAAACCCAAACCCGAACAGGCCATGCGGAGCAAGTCAAAGCACTGGCGCCGGCTGTCAGTTGAAAGGAAGCGAGGACCAAGTTTGCCGCGCGCGGGGATCGGGGATCCAGCTTACCTGGACTGACCCCTGTGCGAACGATGGGTGCTGCTCTCACGGCATGCGTTCTCTCGAAAGCCTCGAGAACGCTCAGAATTTCGACGGCTGATCATGTGAAATGATGTTGCAGTAGTAGTTCTCGGCTATTGCGCCAGGAGGAATTATAGCGATGACTGGCTGTGTGCGGCGGGCTTCGTGTGGCTTGAAGGCATACGTGAAGAATTAGGTGAGCGCAACGCGTGATGGCCAGCTTTGAGCGAATGGAGTCTTCTGACAGCATGTCTGCAGTGCCGCCGCCGGGAGTCGATAGGGCGGACACTACCGAGCAAGTTGGCGACGGTCAGGGGGTCTCGGCGTATTCAATGGAGGTTTGGCTTTGAGCCGAATAGCAGTAATAGTGCGGGAATCAGAATCATCATATGTTGCATGAAGTCTGCCCCTCGGGAGTTCAACACTGTCGCACACTCAACCCAAGCCCCGAGGGCCACTGGAATTCTCGTTACACCAATAATAATGTGGTCAGGTAAGTTCCAAATTTTCAACCAGTGCCCACACGTGACCATGTTCAAAATTGTATACCAGTCGTTACTGTTTAAATTACCACTACTGGTTCCATCCAAAGGCAAAGAAGAAATGTATATTACAGCCCAGAGGGAACATATAAGGGTCCGAACTTCGGACGCGAAGAGTCGGCGAAAGACTCACTCATAACCCCAATAGTTGCGAGTGGGATGTCAGTCGAGTAGTTGAAACCTAAAGCGGGCACTTTACTCTTTGGAGCGGGGATGTCCGCAGAAAGCGGTCCTTTTACCTGTCTATGTACGTTGAACCCATTAATGGAAGTCGGTACAAGGCGCACCGCCACGCCACCGAGAGTATAAAAACAGGCATTCCCTGCGTATCAACCTCAGTCTGGCCGTGGTCTCCACTTCCATACGCACATCCAACCCCACACAGCACCACCCACAATATGCGCTTCCTCGCCAACGCACACCTCGTCGTCCTCGGGCTGCTTTCGCTCGGTATCACAGCCTATGCGCAGGAGCACTGCCGCACGAGCCTGGACTGTGGCCCCAATGAGTGCTGCAACACCACAGTGCGTTCTCTCGACAGCTTCGAGCATGCGCGGAACCACGGCTGATTGTTTCCAATGACATAGCGATCACCAATATTCGCAGGAACTTGTAGACCTCTCTCGGTCGAGGGGGCCTATTGTGGATGTGGGTGCGCGCAGGGCCTCATGTGCCAAGAAACCACATGTGTACCAGGTGAGCGCAACGCTACGGCTTAACTCTGCGCGAACGAACTCTTGCTGACAGCATGTCTGTAGCGGCGCCGCTGCCGAGGCAGGACGACCCCGAGCAAGGGGACGATGATTCGGACGAGTGATCGACTCGGAGTGTTCAGAAGGCCTGGCTTTGAGCCGAATAGCATTGTTGATAATACTACACAGTGCGAGAATCGTCATATGTGGGGTGGAATCGGAGTCGAATGTTATTCGTTGGCGTACAGAACACGATCTTCCTTTGTGTTGAGTTGTGGACAGCGGGGTTGGGAAGTAAGTACGAGCCGGGGAGTCCCGGCCTAGTCAAATAAATCGAAACCCGGGCCGGAACTTACTGCAAGCCCCGAAGCCGGGGCGGGATTTGCTTTGAACCTGACGAGGTTTGGGCACCGGGACGTAGAAGTGCGTAGAGCCGGGAGCATGTATGAAGACCAGTGCGATTCGACAGACCAACGGGTGTACATTTGTACATATACTAAGAGCATCTTCCGGGGTCGAGGGCGGTTGGGCGGGCAAGCCAACTAACTGTACATCTATCCACCGAGGAAGCAGCAGCACCGAGTCGGGAATGAATTTATAATATTGATTGGATACAGTAACAGAAATGTCGCTGGTGAGCATACGGTACATAGTAATCTTCAAGCTGAATAGGGAGTTTGATTATAGTGCTGTGGAGGCTGTGGAGGAGTTCGAGGGCAGCACCGAGTTCGAGAGGATACGTCGAGGGAAACGAAGGGAGGGGGGATCAAGACGGAGTGGAGGAGTGGATGATAAGGCCGTGTGTGCGGGATCTGCACATGCTAATAAATTATATCCGAGCTCGCAGATACGCGTGGAGCAGTGTGGTGCTGCGTATAAAAGCCAGTGCAGTGCGGTCGGGTAGGACAGACGTCTGAAAGTACAGAGCATCCAATCTGCGAAAGGGCGCGCGCAGATGCGCGTGGAGCGGGTTGAACGAAGGGAGGGCCGGTGTAAGTGGTGCGTGCGGTGTTGCGTATAAAAGCCAGTGCGGACATCCGAGTTGAAGGTACATTGATCTTGGAGGGATTTGGGCATCGACGGGACGCTCAGGCCCGTAGATACATGTGGGGCAGTCCGAACGGAGGCGAGAAAGGTACGGGTACGAGCGGGATGCGAACCCACCCCGCTTGTACAAGCCAGTGTGCAGTGCGTGCCGTGTTTGCTTCCCGCGGGTGCCAGACCCGGAGTGAGAAACGAGAGGGGACCGGGATGAGCATGGATGAGTAGCAGAGGAGGGGACCGAGATACAAGCTCAAGGGACGGACGGATGTTGAACGAAGATAAAGCCGGGTCAACTTGTGACGAAGGCGACAGCTGAAGCTTGAAGCATGGAGCAGGTGGAAGGCGCCGAAAGGAAGCCAAGGGCGAGGTGGACAGGTAGCGATGAGAATCTTGCGGAGTTGAAGGAAGCTGGATCCACGAGGAGTGATCGCGTGCGGGGACCCGAAGCGATAATTTTAATTTTCAAGCTCGCATATGGAGCAGGCTGCACGAAGGCAAAGCCAAGTTCGGTAGCGAAAAGGCGTAACCCCGCCGCATCGTATAAGAGCAGTGCACTCCGCAGCCAGCCAGATTTCTTCCGCAGTTGCTCAGTTTCAGGGTCAAGGAGAGTCAGGGAGAAAAGACGGCATAGCCTCCGCGTCATTGCGGCCATTGCCGTTGGAGATGCGGGGTACCGGTAGCCGCGTGGGATGAGAGATAGTTGAGAGACGGCGAGGCAGCAGACGTGGATATTCAAATTGCTTTCTCGATTGAGACGGCGTTGAGGGCACGTTGGTGTACAAACAAACTGCGGCGGTCCTAAGACTCTAGGCCCGCGCCTTGACGAGTTGCGGACAAGGCAGTGCATGAAGCGGCAACTCAACGCGGGAAATACCCAGCACAGCCCCTGTGTATATATACCACAGAATAAGCGAGTGTCTCTATGTCTCTCCCGCCTCTGCCAGCCCGCCCACCCACCACATCCATCCCGACGTTCTCCCCGCCGCACTACGACGACCCGCTCGCCGCCCCCCGCCCCCACCGCGTCGACCCGAGTCTCAGCGCGAATGTGAGTAATTAATTGCCCTGTTTTACGTACGAGCGTCGATGTGGTGGGGCAACTGCCCGCTGCTGCTCTGGGGCTGGTGCTGGCCCGACTGGGATCCCTACGCCCACAGCGACGACTGTTCTGACTCTGACTCTGCCCAGATCGCCCGCGATCTCGACAACACCATGCAGGCACAGGCCGGCCTCGCCCCAGGCTTCATTAACCCCAACCCCTCCTCCCTGCGCACGCCCTCCCCCAACCCGCCCCAAGGCGAGTGGAGCCCCTGGGCACCCGCCGTAACAGCTGCACGAACACCGAGCCCAATGCCGCCAGTGCGCCTCCCCAGCCCCCCGCGCGACGGCGCCCTCACCGTCCCGCTCCCTGCTGTGGCCGCATTGACCGCCGCGCTCCCCACCGTCACCTCCCCCGCGCACGACCCCGCCCTCCAGCTCGCCTGGGCGCGCGACGTGCTCTTCCTCGTCGACCGCACGCCCTCGCTCGCCTCCTCCCCTCTGGCGCTCGCCGCGGCCCCCGCTGATCCTGTCTCTGGCGAGCACGACAAGCCCGAGCGGCGTGCCCCAGACGCCCATGCCCGAGGCGGTGTACCTGCGCGCCACGTTCGCCAGCGCGGGGACGTACCCGAATATCCTCCCCGCCAACCCGCGGGCCGCGTTCCGCGACTTCGAGGCGGCCGCGAGAGCGGGCCACGCGCCGGCGTGGTTTCGGCTGGCGCGGGACTATGAGGCGTTTAACGATACGGCGCATGCGATTGATTGTTTGAACCGCGGGGCGAAGGTGCGTTTTTTTGCGAGTTCTTTCTTGCGTCTGTTGGCGCTGTCCCATGGACTCGCCCTCGGCACTCCATCGTGACGGACTTGTGGCGGCGCGCGCGCTGTGCTGTGTCTTGTCCGATTTTTATCGCCCCTTATGCCATTCTGAGTAACTGACTAATTGCGCCACGCACGCACGCACACAGGCCCGCGACCCCCGCCGCGCTGCACCGCCTCGGGACCGCGCATCTGCTCGGCCAGCTGGGGTTACAGGTGCGTTTTGCGTGTGTTTGCGTCTTTCTGTCCCACTGAAGACACACGCATACAGCCCGACCCCGCCGCGGCGCTGCCGTACCTCCACCAGGCGGCGGCCCGCGCGACGCTGCAGTGCCCGCAGCCCGCGTATGTCTTTGCGTTGATTTTGTTGGGTGCGTTTTTTTTCTTTCTGTTGAGTGTTTTTGAGAGACGCTAACCACACCATCTACGTAGGCGAATTCACGACGCCCGTCGCGGCGCCGCTGCTGCAGCCGTTCCTGCCCCCGGGGCAGACGAGGGAGGGGTAAGTCGCGTTCCTTCTCCCCCCCTTTGCGTCCTCTGATTCCACGGATGTGCGCGAACAGATACGCCCGGCAGATGCTCGAGCGCGCCGCGGCGCTGCACTTTGCGCCCGCGCAGTACAAGCTCGGGCACGCGTACGAGTTTGCGGTGCCTGCGAGGTGCGTTTTTGTGTCTTTTTTTGCACGCCCGGTCATTGCTCATATGGTGACACTCGCACACAGCGCGTTCCCGTTCGACCCGCTGCTGTCGGTGCAGTGGTACGCCTCGCGAGCCAGGCGGGCGAGGCGGAGGCGGACATGGCGCTGAGCAAGTGGTTCCTTTGTGGCGCGGAGGGTGCGTGTTTTTTCGCGTCGTGCTTCCCTCCTTCCCTCCCTCCTCCTTCCCTCCCTGCCAATTTCGCTTCCCGTGCCGTGTGATGCAATTCGCTCACGCTAACGCTAGGCGCCTTCGACAAGGACGAGTCGCTCGCGCGCACGTTTGCGGCCAAGGCGGCGGCGAAGGGGCTGCCGTCGGGCGAGTTTGCGATGGGGTACTATAATGAGGTGGGGATTGGGGGCGGGCTGGATTTGGGGGAGGCAAGGGCGTGGTATGGGAAGGTGCGTTTGTGTCGCGTTTTGTGTTTTCTGCGAGTGGGGAGGAGGGGAAAGGGAGTAGAGCCTTTGAGCGAGGGAACGATGCGCGGATTGCCCGCGGATCCACACGTTGCGCAAGCTGATCCCCTCCCCCTCTTGCACGTCGATCCGGCGATCCCTCATTCTGGCGTTTGCTTCCGTCTTTCTGTTTCCCGCGACGTGGATTGGAGAACGACACTGACGCGATCCTCACAGGCGGCTGCGCACGGGAATACTGACGCGTCGGAGCGGTTGCGGGCGTTGGCGCAGAGTGTGCCGCAGGTGCGTTGCGTTTTGTTTCTTCCCTTGTCCTCTTCTCCTTCCTGCATTCTTGCGGCAAGGAAGGATGGAAGGAAGGGTGGAAAGAGATAGCTGAGCTGACGAATGCGCATTTAACAGGCCCTCGGCCGCACGGAACACGACGCGCTGACGGGGGACAAGCTCGTGCGCAAACGGACGCAGGCGCGGATGAGGAGCGATCAGGGAGGGGCGGGGCCTGGGTGAGTTTCCTTACCCCAATTCGACTCGAACCCAAACGCTAACTGCATTAATTACAGCGCATACACAGACGAGCCCGGCGCCTACGCCAACCTCCACCCCGAAGGGCCGCTGCCCGATCCCTACGGCGTCAACCGCGCCGCACCATCCGCCGCGGACCCGTACGGCGTTGGCGCCGGGCGCGCGACCGCCCCGCCGTCGGCGTACCGCGGCGGCGCGCCGCCGCAGGCGGACCCGAGCCAGAGGCGGACGCGCGTGATGGAGCTGGCGCGGAAGAGCTCGCTTGCGGATGGGGGGCACTCTCGGTCGTCGAGCGCGGGCGGATTCGATTACCGCGCGGGGGCGGGGAGCGCGCCGCCGCCCGGCGCTGGGTATGGGCCGGGGCCGGGGCAGAATGGGAGCGGGAGTTATGGGTCGCCGCCGCCTGGGGCGGGGCCCGCGGGGAGGGGGAGGGGGCAGCCGAGGGAAGCGAGTCTGCCGCCACAGCAGAGGCAGGGGACGCCGGGGGCGGGGCGAGGGTACGCGTTGAGCGATGCGGGGAGCCGACCGGGGAGCGCGGCGGGGAGTATGGCGTCTACGGGCCGCGGCGGTGGCGGGGGCGGAGGAGCGGGAGGAAGGGCGCAGGGGACACCGCCGTTACGGCGGCCTGGAGCGGCGAACAACCCCGGGGGCGCCGGAGGAGGCGCCGGAGGGGGCGGGCACCCGGGGACGGGGCCTGCGACATTTGCGGAGATGGGATTCACGGGGGCGAAGGCGGAGGACAAGGAGTGTGTTATCATGTGAGGTGGGGCGCCGCCAATCGACCACGACCGCCGATCGCTCGGTCCCACCGACGAGGGCGTGCTGTCCCACGCACGCACACCGACTAACGAACGACAACGAACGACCTGCCCGCCCCGCATCGGCGTTGATTTCTTTTCCTCTCAAAACCCAACTGCTTTCCGTCCATGCCGCACATACAATCCAATCTATAGCTACCCCCACACGCTTCTCTTTCTCTTTCCCTTTCGTCTGTCTCATCTCATATTTACCGTCTACACACATTGATTCGCCTACATTACCTTACTTCATGCGCTTAGCTTTCTCTCGTTCTCTTTCTCGTTTTCTTTTTTTCGTAGATATTTTGATACTTGGCCGTGGATTGTTATTTTATTGGAGCGGACGTTGTAGTATGTATGAACCTTTTTTGGAGTAAAAGTACGGGTAGAACAGGGAGGAGAGAGAGAAGTACAAAGAAAGATCTAGAGGTGTATGTATGAATTAAATTTATTGGTGAATGCGAGGTCGGCTGCGCGCTCAAGGTCTATTCTGCCATGGCGATTGGAAGGGCGCCTGAGTCTCATCGGCGCAAAAAAGGCGCGCGAGCTTTCGCGACGGTTTGTTGGTCCTGGGAATTTGATGCGCTGCTCGGTTCGTAACTTTCCTGGTGAATGCGAGGTCGGCTGCGCGCTCAAGGACTATTCTGCCATGGCTATTGGAAGCTATTGGAAGGGTGCCTGAGTTTCATCGGCGTAAAAAAGGCGCGCGAGCTATCGCGACGGTCCGTTGGTCCTGGGAATTTAGAAAACGCTATCCCCAAGTTTGATGGCCGTGATGTCAATCAATCAGACTCCCACGTCTCGCTTAAGGACTTCACACGTAAGGACTTCAAACCCTCGTCCCGCCCGGGCGCCAACTTCCCGCCGCGCTCATCGTCCTCGTCGCGCCCGCCAACGTCGGGGTCGTCGGGCATAGTCGCTGGTCTCCGGTGCTAAAACTCTGGGCACTCAAATAAATTTAATTCCACGTGATTTGGCGCGGATACACGTAAATTGGCAACCATGGTAAGAAAATCCATATGACTGCGTCCACATCATATTTTGCCGGATAGGTTGGGGCCAGAGACGCCTAACATTATCAATGATTAACAACAGACTATTGTAATTTCCTATGGGACCCCCACCTTTTTTTCGGCATTTGACCATCACAACGGAATAACCATGTCGGACACGGGAAAAGAAATTGAAGGTAGTTAAGAAGCAGGGAAAGGACTTGGAATATAATCTAAGGAATATGGAAACCCATAGTGTTTCGTGTGAATTTAGCTAAGGCTTTGTTTCCTTTTTGTGCCCATGTGGTAGAACAAACCGTTCCTGTCTCGGTTGACCGACGTACATCAGTGGCCATCGCAGCGATGTCCTTCCCAATGTTTTGAGCCCTCATCGAGTTGAGAAATAGCTTAGTATCTTGAGGATGATTCACTTGGGTCTTCAACACTGCGAGGCCGGCTTCCACCTCAACAATTATTTTCTTGACCCACTCAACACTGGAGTCCTGTACAAACATCTCAGTGATTGCTCCAGGCGGGAAAAATGAATCAATCAGAGAACATACGTCTTCCTCCTCATCTGCGATCACGGGTGAGGACAAAGGAGAATTGGATCGGCGCCACTACAGACCCACGGGTTTGACCAGGAGTAGCGGGAGGGGACATAGGGGCGGGTTGCACCCTTTTGTGCTTCGTTCGTCGAACTGGAGCTGAAGCTGGAGAGGGGGTGGGTTCCATACCCTCAGCAGTGTCCTCATCGCCATCCGAGACGGATCCGGAGTAAACAACATTGAGTTCGGATCCGTTCTTGGGGCGGAGCAGACAATGGCTGTAAAATGGGGTAACACGGCGGCAAACCACCTCGCGGAAGAAGTCCTGGTCGGGTGGAAGGAATGCCTGCACCAGGTGCTTGCAGAGGAGGAAGGCATTGTACTTTTGCTGTCCGCAACTGCACGTCCACTTCGTAAGATCGATGATGTAAACTTGATCTCTGAGGGGGCGTAGCGCTAACATTTTCCAGCACTTCTTGAATGCCTTGCAGAAAACTGTAAGCGGTTTTGCGCAGCCAGGACGGTAGTTGGCTTCAAAAATCTGCATCTTGGCTTCCGTGTAAGGTAGGACCTCAACTGCGAGGAGGTAAATGAGTTGGTCGAGGCGAGGATGAACAAAGTGGTGGAGGGTTTCGTGTTTTAGATTGCGCCAGAAATTCTCCACAGACATTGTGGTGCGCCAACACCTGATAAAGCTCGGCTCAGAGGAGCACATCCAGAGCCTGAACTTTATCGGACAGTACCACACAGTCCACATGTACACCCAGACCTCGCGCAGTCCGCGCTGAAGGCAGAATTGATACATCTCCCACACAGCGTCGTATCGGATTTTGTTGGAGGTGTGAGTGCTGCCTGCGCGATCGGGCAGCAAGGGGTGCTCACAGAAATGACGAATGAAGATTCGAAGCAGCTGCTTTTGATGGGGGGCGGGGCAGAATGCGTAAGTGACGGTGGTTGCAAAAGCCGTCTCCCCTGGCTCAAATATTGATGCAGGGCCATCCGACCTGTCGACTGCGTCGGGATCCTCGTCGAGGTCCTCCTCGTCATCATCCAGTGAGTCCAAGTAACTCTCCAGAGTGTTGTTGCTATCGGCCGAAGCCTCGGAGTCTGTGTCTGCACATTCAACATATGACTTACTTCTGAGTGTTCCCCAAATCAAACATATGACTTATGCAACTATGCTTCTCTCTTATTGTTCTTATTGTCTTTTGCTGTACTTATTGTCTTTGACATACTTCTTTCCGCATTAGAACTATCTCCGTATTTAGTATAAATATGTATTATGTTCTACTGTATCTTTACACTGCAGTTTGGCTCACAACCTGGGAGCAAGGTGAGAGCCGGAGATGTTAGCCCGAAAATTGATTGATGTCAGATCTGCGAGGGGAGGCCCACATCAAACCGACGTTGGGACGTCTGACATGAGATCAATGTCTGCACCGAAACATCTGTTTAAGCACATTTTGGGTGCAGCTCAATGCTTCGACACCGATACCGAGTCCATACATTTCTTCTCACCCAAATTTGACTGCCCCCAGATTTTCGATTCACATAATCATATTATAATTGTTCAAATAAATCGGTGGTACGTTAGACTGATGGGTGATTATATACATGAATAGTAAATACGAACAGCCAATTATTGAATTATGAACAGCATATCAGCTCGTGAGAGCGGGGGGGGCACCAGCTTGTTCCTCCTCCCCATCTACCGCCTCCTCTCTGGCGAGATCCTCCACAGTGTACGATTCCATCTCGGCGACGGCACGCGAAATGTCCTCTTGCCATTTTGCGATTCGGGTGCTTGATTTATTCTTGCCTTTCTTGGGTTTGCAGAGCTGCAAATGCGATTTCAAGGCTTCCTCAAATACACTATAGATGGACACCAGTCAGTCAGCCAATGATCAAAAACGTCCGGAGTAGTACATACAAGCTCGTGAACATCGCACGCTCCTCCAGTGGGACCATTAGCGACTTCTCACGCTCTTTGGCTAGTTGCTGGTCAACCCAGTCCCAGGCTCCGTCATCCTTTCCGGCTTGAGTCTTATAATCTACGAGCTTCATTTGCTGTCATACCAAGGTCAGAATCCGGTCCAGGCAGCCAAAGGACTAGTATGTGCTTACGACCCAGGCAGTACGTCCCCAGATCACATCAGTCATTTCTTGCGAAGATTTATAGGCCAGTGTTTTGACGAGCTCGTAGATGCTTGCCTTGACATTCCACCCCAACACCATCTGATGTTGGAGTGAATGAAGACACACTCGGTCAAACACAGAAATTTCTCACCTTCCTTTTGACGTCTGCCCTGGCGGTGGTCGCCGCTCTGCTGACGGCGGAACCGAATAATTGGGTAGTAATCATTCCTCGGAACTCGTGTGGTATGTGGTATGTAGCCGGATTGAGTCGGATATGGCGCTAACGACACCAGGTCAGAATTGTCTGCGGACAATGAAATTTCCATTACCATTAGGCGGTCAAAGAAGCCAATCTTGTAGCTAGAGAGCTTGGGGTCTAATAGAATGCATCGGACCTGGGCAGTGACATTGTCCTGCAGCATGCCATCAGTGCAATTCACACGTATGTACAGCAACGACTTTACCTTGAACTCGCCAGATGCAAGGTAGGTCTGGAGCTTGCTGGTATTGGAACTGTCTGCTTGCTGTCCAAGAACTGCTGCTAAAGTAATGACAACGAGCTTGTGGGTGGGAAGCTGTGGATGGTGTCAGGCAGAGTCACCTCCCAAAAAACAAGGACACACCATACTTGCATTGATAAACTCATCTTGACTATCCTCTGGAACTGTGTATTCGGAGGCAACTTCCTTGGTGTATGCTCTCAAATGGGCTTTGGTTGGTGGAGCCAATCGGCAAGAGATGTTGGAAGGCGAGTCTCGACCCCCGGAAATCGGCCCGTAGTCATTATGTAATATCAATCACTTTCTTGCCTTTGTACTCGCTGCACACCACTGCTTCACCCTCTGGGATCCAGTTTCCAACAGGTTATGGGCCTATCGCTCCACTACTCCTTGAAGACTATCCTCCCTTGTTAATTGTCCGCTGTCACAATCAGCACCCGGTCTGTCACTGTCATCGATAACTCTTTGTCTCATTCTCCCTCGTTTTTTCGACTCTTGCGCCATGGTTAAACCCTCAGATATTGCAAAACACAAAGGTGCAGGGAACTATTGGACTTGGAAGCCAGATGCAACATCTTTTTTGTTGGCCGACGGGCTTTGGAACACCGTCGATCCATTGGTTCTGGTTCCAAACGGTGCTGTACAGATGCGTGCTTGGGCTAGCAACAATTTGAAAGCTCATGGTATCTTATTCCTCACGCTGAGCCAAGCGGTGAAGGACAAGATCAACAACACAGGCATTGGAATTAACAGACGTTTGCTCTGGGCGACTCTCGAGTCGTACTACACCACCGCAGATCCTGCTACTCGCTCGATCCTCATGTCCCAATTCCACACCATCTCCCACGACCTCTCTCAGCCTGCCAATAAATTCCTCCAGGCCGTCGTCACCGTGGAGCATCGTCTCACAGCTATCGCTGTCTCTCTACCTCCTCACATGGTTCAGGACAAAATCCTGGGCAGTCTTTCATCGGCCTACTCCACCATCATCACCCATCTCCAGCTCGAATCCCCTCAGCGCGATATCTCCGCCATGATCAATGTGATTAACACATGGGAGCGAGCTGACCTTCAGCGGCATGATTCGGTCATTGCCGCTGCGCGTGTGAATCAGGATGTCTATGATGCGAATCAAGGGGGTGAAGTTGCTGCAGCTCACCTCACTCGTGGTCACTCCCGTCGCGCGGACTCCTCACACTCCTCGGCTGGCAAAGAATTCGATTGGACCAATACTAGGAACCACACGGATGTCTGCTACCGCTGTGGCCTCCCTGGGCATTTTGCGCAGTATTGCGTCTCGACCATGCCCGAGGACGTTAAGCGCCGCATTCTTCGCAACTGCAAACGTGCTCAGGTCGCGGAAAACGACTCCAGCGACAGCGACACCGGTGCCGCGAATGTTGCCACAATCCGCCTTTACCAACCCTCACATTGCCGCCGCCGCTGTTGACCTCCCGTTCGAGATCAACATCGACACCATGGACCCCACGATCCGCGAAAGCGTATTTGGCGCTTTGAGCATACCTTATTCTCCTTCCAGTCCTGTTGCTGATCGGTCCCCTACCCCTCCATCTCCAGCCCTCACCGCGTTGACTTTGGCCACTGGAACTCCCGAAAGAAGAAGAAGAAGAAGAAGAAACGGACCTCGACGAGTTCTGTTCAGGTAGCATTGGAGAAGATGACATTGAACGATATTGAAGAGGGGGAATATTCGATGTAGATTCAGGGGGTGTCTCGACTCAGGGGGTGTGTTGGAAGGCGAGTCTCGACCCCTGGAAATCGGCCCGTAGTCATTATGTAACATCAATCACTTTCTTGTCTTTGTACTCGTCGCACACCGCTGCTTCACCCTCTGGGATCCAGTTTCCAACAAGAGAGTCTGGTCTTTTCCTGCGGCCCAAAAAGCTCGATGTCGTTCCGGATTCATTTCCAAGGTCGAAGCTCGAGTTGTTCCCGATGGACTGTCCTCGACTGTGGTGGATCATCTGGTGGGCCGGTGTTATCGGTGTAGTCATCGAAGGCGACTCAAAACTGAAGTGATGTGACTCTCCCGTCGACAGCGGTGCAAAGGAAACTCACCTATTACTGGGGCCTAGAGTTCTTCTATCGCTGGAAAAGGTCGGCATGTATCCTTGACTGCCTGTGGAGTATGCGTTGCCACCAGGAGGGCAATTTTCTTCATAAGCAGCCTCTCCGAGTCGTTGGTCAAAGCCAGAAGTTAGCGGCAGAAGGTGCAAGTTTCGAGAGGCCAATGACTGGGTATATCGATCCTGCGAAGCCTCGATGTCAGAAAAGAGTGACATGGTGGCCCAGCAGCGCCAGAGGACTTGGGTGGGTCGTCACAAAAAAATTGCCCTCACCATGTGACTTCGATCTCTCTTGCCCAAAACAACCTCATGTCGGATTCCTTGTACAATCTCAGCTCAGATGGTCCAGGGGTGGCTTATTGTTTTTCTCAGTCACACCAACCTCTATACGACAAGTATCACAAGTCGCGCCGCAAGGAAACAGTGCCGCAGGGAATGGACGGCACTCGGAAACAACCCAGAACAGCTTCCCCCACAGAATGCCCACCCGTCAAACAAGAAAATTCCTCGCCCTGCATCACTCTCAGGCCCAGTGCTCTCAAAGCAGCCGATAAGATTTCCGAATGAGTAATCACAGACTTGCCGTCAAATTGTTTCTCAATCCTATTTTAGGCAATACAACACTGCACTTAATTCTCAAATGGGAGAGAACCCCTTTGTTGATTACTTGTTGGAAAAGACAGGAGCGAGTGAGTTGTACACTGGGACAAAAAATACAATGCTCAGGCACATACAGCTCCACCGCAACTCACGAAGGTCGACGAGACCGATATGGACCTGCTCCAAATGCGATGTTCCGACGCGGAAGTGCAGCGCGATGATGCTTTAGAAGAACAAGATCATGCGCTGGAGCAGCTGACAAACCTACGGGTCTCTCTCTACCAGGCTCTCGACGAGCGAAACCAGGCAATGCAGCAAGTAGCTGAATGGCGCAGGGCGGCCATTGGCGCACGTTCTCTTGTCGAACTTATGGCAAAGCAACTTGACGATTAGTTAAAATTCTTCTGTATCTATAATGGTATCTAAGTCTTTGTTTCTACAGTCAAAAAATAATGGATGGAGAAGCTCCTCGTTTGCGATTCTTGAAGCAGCCTCAACTGCGCCACGCCTGCGTTTTGCCGGACGGCCGTCACTTGATTCATTCAGGTTTTTTTTTTTTTTTCGTTTGGCTGGAGCGAGGATTGCAAGCTCCTGGACAGCGTCGAATGCCTACTTGATCTCTGCCTGTGAAACCAAGGTCGTTCGGTGTGGAGGCCTGTTCACAATCTTTTAGTCTCTGCAACGGACACACCAAAAATAAATACCTGAGACACCCCAAAAGCTCTGCCTTGCGGTCCCGTGGACTTTCATCGGCTTGTTTACAAAGGTACACCAAAACGGCATTGGTGCAGGACGCTCTGAAAAACATGTCAGATTGATTCAGTACAATTTGAGCTGTCCAACTGGATACACACAGTGTGGTTGGAGTTTGTTTCTGGGCTTGCCGTCGTGCCGACATATTTGCACCCACACGAGAAAAGACCGGTGCCCCCAGGACTGGCACAGTAGCAACAGGTCTCGACTCGAGTTCACCGTCAAAATCTTCGACATCCGGACATATTACATCTGTTGTTTCCGGTTTGCGAGTCGGGTCAGGCTCAGCAGCGGGAGGAGGAACAAGACTCATTGGATCATCTGAGTCGCCGGTCAGCTTTTCTTGTATTTGGACGGCAGCCGAAGTACGAAGAGCTGCTTGATTCTCCACAGTGAATGAATGAGTGGAGATTGAAGCCGGGATTGCGGACGAAATTTGGTGATAGTTGTGGAGGGAAGAGATATTAACAATAAAGCAATTGTTGTCCGTGTGCTGAATGCGTGCCCGGGTGATGCTTGTTATTTCGTGTTCTTGGACAACAGACACTGAATTGTGCGGCCCACACTTTCCAGCATGACAGTTGTGCTGCAAATTGACTGCGCATTCAATATCCTTGGGCCAGGAACAAGTAAGTATGACGAAAGGTGATGGGGTCAAAAGAGCGAACAAGTACCTCCGGAACTACCACGACAGACTGATTGGTGTGCATCACGACTGGCATATGCAATCGGGCATGCAAGAGAGGTTCTACCTTGAATATCTGTACCGTAATGCGGGCAGTATTCAAGGTGGGACGGGTCTCAGAACTGATGGGTAAAAGAATCTCGCAGATGGTCCCAAACAAAAGAGGAGAGTACTTTCCCTATCAAATAGCAAGCTGTGAGCGGCTGAAGATCACACAAATGACGAAAATCCCACCCCTTCTTGATGAATAATCACATTCTGTCCCACCAGAACTTTGTCTCCCGAGCATGAAATTAGTGCCTTCGCTGTCCGATGCAATTCGATGTCGCTGTTTGGAAACCGAGAGGATTTTGCCAGCCCGGCCCGTGATTCCGGCCAGAGAAGCTTCTGTTCCTGAGTTTCTTCTCCTTCTTCACGCCTTGGATATTGAATTATAGTACCTGGACCATGTCACTTCACACATGTGAAACCCGAAAAATGAACTCACCAGGTTCGTACTCTACTTTGGTCGGCAGTCCAACCATGGCAGCCATCTCCAGGTGCTCCAGAATGTGGCGCATGACGCGCGGGTTCGCACATGTCCATTTTTGAGTGCGAGAATCCTTCCACCACCCGATATGTTTAACACGGTCAATCCCGGCAAAACTCCAGGCAATGTCCCGACTTGGAGTCAAGTGGTTGCTGTAGATGGAACATGCTCGGAAAACAGCATTGTAGGCCTCGTAGTGTTCGGTTGAGAAGAGGATGATGGGACCAAACCGTCGAATGAAGAATGGTAGATGTAGAAGAAAATGGAATTTCGGTTTGGAAATAAGAATGCTCAGGCTGCATTTGCAGGTGAGGTTAATGAAGTCGTTGATACAAGTTTCAAGTGCAGCCTGGACAGAAGAAATAAGGAATGGAGTGAATTCAAAGTTGAAATCTGACTGTGTATGATACGGTGTCTGTGATCTCGGTGTGCCAGAGAAGAACCGTCAGCCGGCCCAAGATCAACCATGCTTCGAGAACGTCCGGAGGAACCAGACCCTCCACAGCAAAGGCCATAATTCGCGAAAGTGTTTTGAAATGCTTGCCAATTAGACCGCCTTTGTATTGGCACATGTAGTCTGCTTGGATTTTCGGGACATTGAGTCCATCTGAGAGTATGGAATTTAGCCGCGTCTGAAAGAGTGCGAAATCTTTGCTCTTCTCAAGTAACCAGACCGTTTGTCCCCAATAATACTTGACAACGCTGAGGAGAATCGTGTGAAGAATCTCCATCGGGGTGTCCTTGAGTTGGAAGCCCTATACATTAAGTGAGTAAATCTACCCTCACAGTGACGTCTTGGTGGAATGCGAGTCTATTCACCTATACGTTAAGTGAGTAAATCTACCTATCGTACTGGTAAGTATTGAGTTGTTTCTGTAAAGAGTCGGTGAAAGAACATACCCTCACAGCGACGTCTTGGTGGAACGCGAGTGAGGGATGCTATCGCGCCCATCACGGTATATCAACACATGTGACGTGACACGATGCGGCACGGAATTACGCTATTTAGTCCATGTCGTCCAAAATCTCATTCCCACTCACCCCCACGACGTGGACGGCCGTAATTCCACCCCCTCACGCCAGAACACCCCCTCAACTGCACCCCCTCAAGCGATACCGAGTCCGGATCGGTGGCGAATAAATGCGGGGTGGGGTAGAGCTTTCGTGAGAGTATCGGCTGTATTGTGTTCGGTGGGGACATGGAGCAAGCAGATTTTGTTCTTCTTGACGCAGTCGCGGATGTGGTGATATCTGATGTCAATATGTTTCGTGCGGATGTGGAGGGATTGGTCGTTCGCAAGAATAATAGCAGAGTTGTTATCGCAGAAGAGTGTTGTCGCTGAGTCGACCCGGCACAGTTAATCCCCGAAGAAGCATACGTAGCCAACACGCGTCCTTCGCGCCTTCGGAGGCTGTGATATATTCGGATTCGGTGGAGGAGAGAGCAACGACCTTCTGTTTACGCGAAGCCCAAGAGATGGCGCCTGATCCGAGAGAGAATGTGTATCCCATTATCGATTTGCGGCCAGTGTCGTTCGTGTAGTCGGCGTCACCGTGGCCGACGAGTGCGATCGGTCGAGTACCACCTAGCGTGAGAGACATGGTCCGGGTCCCCTTGAGATATCGTAGGACACGGATGGCTGCCTGCCAATGCGCCGTTCCGTAGCAGTCGAGGAATCCCGAGAGTTTTGCTGATGGCAAACACGATGTCAGGGAGAGTACCTAGCGCAAGATACATCATTGACATAACGAGGGAGCAGTACGGCGTCGCTGCTAGGCGGTCTGAGTCTTCACGCGACAACGGCGGGTTGTCGGACGCGGGTTGTCGGAGCTCGACTTTGTGTTCCATGGGGGTATGCGGGGAGTCGGCGTTGGTTTGGAAGAACTGGGAGACAAGGCAGTTGATGAGGGTGGTTTGCGATAGGGAGACGGTCTTGCGCTCTGGGTTGCGGACAATGTTGATCTCGAGGCAGAACTTGATCTCGCCGAGGTCTGATATAGCCCATCTGGATCGCAGCTGGCATTTGAACAGGTTGTTCACTGCGGGGTCGCTCGCCGCTGCCACCATGTTGTCGACATGGATGGCGACAAGGTTCGTCTTCCCGTCAGCGACTCGGACGTAGACGCACCATTCAGATGGCAGACGTCTAAATCCCCATTCCAGCATCGCCTCATGCAGGGCGCGGTTCCATGCCCGACTGGCCTGCTTCAAACCATACAGCACTTTGACGATCTTTCACATCCACCCCTCCTTGCCTGGCTCTTTGAAATGTTTTGGTCGGCGCGAGTACTGGATTTCATCCGGGGGCAGAGTCGCGTTGAGGAAGGCGGTTTTGACGTCAATCTGTTGGACATCCCACCCCCGAGACGCTGCTACGTGCAGCACGGTGTGAAATGACTCGAGACGCGCAGTCGGTGACGTGGTCTGCTCGTAGTCGCGACCGTACTTTTGTCTGCATCCCAGCACGCAGTACCGCACCTTGTTCCGCACGACCTCGGAGTTCTCGTTGCGCTTCTGGGTGTACACCGCCTTCAGATCGAGGATGGTCTTGTCGCGAGGTACGGACGTCGGGGGTACAAGTTCGTAGACACCGAGGTCCCGTAGCGCCTTGAGTTCCTCCTGCGTGCCGCGGATCCAGGCGGGTGCATCGGGTGCGGCCACGGCCTCACAGTAATTGTGAGGGGCGTCGGGGTACTCCACATTGATTGGGTTGTCTGCGAGGTACGAGGTCAATTGCGTCAGCAAAACGGTCTCGACTCCATCGTCGTCTTCGGGCGATTCCGCGATGGTGGTCTCAATACCATGTAGGATGTCCAGTTCGCTGTCGTCGTCGGGGGCGTGGTCAGCGAGGTGGACGTGCGGGACACGCTGCCGCTCGGATCGACGAAGGGGCGGAGGGGGCATTGGCACCACCTGGGGGATTGCCTGCTGAGCAGGGAGTGCCCCAACACGAGGGATTGCCTGTGAAACAGGGAGTGCCTGTGTCTCGGTGGTCGCCGCGGGTGGATCCACAAATTCGACGGGGTCGTTGATAGTAGGCAGCGTCGAAGTGGACATGGGCGGATCCGGAGATGACTGGTCGCTGGGAACAGATGCGGCGGCAGCGTCGGTGATGACGGATGAGCGCGCAAGACGTTCAGTGATAAGTTCCTTGTCGTAGTGAACGTCTTCTGTCTGGCCCGATTCGATAAAGCGTACGTTGCCCGAATTGAAAATCTTCCCCGTTGAATGTTGCCAGCAGCGGTACACCTTGCAGTTGGGAGTGCAGCCGATGAGGACGCATTTGATGCTCTGCGCGAATGCTTTGGGATTGTGAGTTTCGATGAGAACGAATGCACGGCAACCTATCTCCCGCAGATGGCCCAGGTGCGGTTTGACTTTTTCAAAACCTTCGTGAGGCGTCTTACCGCCCAGGGCTCTCAATGGGGTTCTGGCGTGAAGATAAGCGGCCGTAATGCAGAACTCGTCCCAGAGGTTCGGCGGCGCACCGCATTCAATGCGCATGGCACGAGCTTTGCCATGAATTGTGCGGTGGAAGCACTCGACTTTTCTGTTCACCTTGGAGACGTGGGGGGGTGTCCAAATGATGGTAGTGCCGCGCCTGCGACACCAGTTCACGAACTTGTCAGACTTCAACTCCCCGTTATCGACAATGTAGGTCCCGACGTGTTCACCGGTGCGACGTTCCGTCTCGAGCTGCCAGGCGCATAGGGTTTCAAAACAAGAATCTTTATTGGGGACGGGGAACGCCCAGCCGCGCATGGAGTGAGCGTCGACGATATCGAATGTATACTGGTTCCCACTCCTCGACTTTATCGCAATCCGCCCGCTCAGATCTATGTGTACCCTCTCCAAAATGTGTGTCGTTGGTCGTCCCTCACGCACTCTTGGCACGTTGGTGTGAGCCTGTTTTCCACGGATGCATGCGTCACAAGCTGGAGCAGGGATAGACGGATCAAGATCCATACCGTCTGCATGGTTGTTCGTGAAGAGGTCGGCAACGGCTTGGTGATGGGCGTGGCCGAGGCAGAGGTGCCAATGACGGAGGTCGCGAGCAGAGATGGAGGCGGTATTCACATACGAGGGAACGGTGGACGAGGTGTTGGGAGCGAGTGCGATCGAGCGGGTGTGCAGGCGGTAGAGGTTGCGAGACAGGTGGACAGATCCGGAGCAGATTACATTGGTCGACGCGTCCGTGATCCAGGCGGATTTATTATCGAAGTGGAACGTATAGTTGTCGGCCTGGCATATACGGAGAACAGAGAGGAGACAGACAGACGCGTTGGGGACATAGAGAGCGAGCTTCTGCGTGAGTTTGTCGGTGACGATGGTACCGATGCCCACATGTTAATCGAACTCCCCTGGAAACCTTTGATAGCGCTGAAATGGTGCACTTCTTATATGACTAGGAATAGCTAATTGATAGGTATTGCGAACAAACACCCAAAACAACCAACCACAACCAATCTACCTCCAAAGATCTAAGTGCTTCTCTTTGTGAGTTCGGGTCCGGGCCGTAGTATGCGACCAGCAGGTTTGAACAAACACAAATTTGATTTATAGGCTTCCAACAACACACTCTACAACGTACTAGCAATATGCAACCGCCAACAACAACACTGCTAGGAACCTAGGGATGGTCTGGGGGGTGTGTTTATATGGGGTGGATACAAGATGGCTGGACCGCTAGGTCGAGAACACCAGGGCAGAGTATGTAGGTTTGTGAAAATCCTCGCTAAGGGCAGCCCCAAAGACTACTGAGGCTAACAACAAATGGACTTCAATCCTCAAACGGCAAGACTCTCCTTGACCGCCGACCTATTCCTTAACCAAGAATAGGAACCTTTCCGCTTTTATCGGCACTAGCTCACTACAAGCGTCCAGCTAGCGACCCAACACACTACGACAGAGCTTCCGTCTATATTGGGGTGAAGGCGAAGTAACTGACAAGTTATAGCCAAACCAGAGGTGGGGGCACCTAGTCCATCTTCTTCTTAGTGGGCTCAAGTCAACACACAATCCACCTAGCAAGCGATCCAACACACTACGACAGAGCTTCCGTCGTGTCGGGGTGAAGGCAAAGTCACTAGCGCAAACTGCAGTTGGGTCTCGAAGAGAACACCCTTGTTTTATATGTGGAGGTCTAGGACCAACAACACGAAATCCTCAACTTAGTCACTCGATGTTTCCAGAGTCCACAGTTACTGATTCCAATATAAAGACTACTACAAGTGAAGTTCGGTATCAACCTCCACTAGCAGCCTGAGTCCACTAGCACCAGCTTCGTCCAAAGTCTGGGGCGTAATGTTCTTAGACCCTAGTCTGTCCTGCGCTCCCTTTTATACCACTAGGTGTGAGTTACATGTGAAAGCGAGCTGAATAATACAATAAGCAATATTAGATGATAAGAAATACGGTCAGCCAATGAGACGACTGCCGTTTGGTTTTGGGACTGGTTTGGTATACGCCAGGTCAGCCTTGCTGACCGGCTAGTGTTCAACCGTGGGTATATCAATGGATCCTCAGCCCTCCGTCTATGCCGAGTACCCCTTCCGGACCAACCGGCGATGTAGCCGGTGATCTAGGTCATCTCTACTCTGTCAGAGCGTCGATCTATTACATCTAGGCGACGCAGTGTTGCGACCAACATCAAATGGTCATAGCTCGTTGGTCAGAACGTCGATCCACCCTCTAAACATCGGTACAGGCTGTACGATCGTCCCTAGCTCCGTTCCAATAGCCTGCTTGCTATTCCCCTTCGCCCTAGCTACCCAGATCGGGCGCTAGCCGCGTGCTGCCTCATCTCGTATGTTGTGGTATGTCTTTGTCAAAGCCCTAGCCGGTCGCTAGTAGGGTTATTCCGCCTAGCGCCGTCTAGTCGCTTATCTAGAGATTAGATAGTACCACCGGTTACCGCGCCGAGCTTCCTAGCTCTAGGCGTAGTCCCCTAGCTGTACTTCCATCGTAGATATCCGTCTGCTAGACCTTCGCTAGCTCCGTTCCAAGTCATCTCTGGACTACTAGAGTCTCCTAGGTCATGTCTCATGAATGTATAGGCAGTGGTTTAATCCCTGGTTGTTTGTACACTCAGCTAGCAGCTAGCGCGTCACACTAGTGCAGCCTCGCGCTACAGTCAGCAGTTAGGGCTCGCTCTGACTCTCCTTTATATCACCTAACAAGTGGTCTGCGTACTAGCTGATATGCTAGTAACAACAGAAGTGCTAGTTGTTTCCCGTTGTATAAATACTGGTCATAGGAAATCGCAAAATTAGCCCTAGATGCCGCGCATTTATGTTACGCCGTTTCAGCGTGTGGCGGGATGGGCGTGAAAGTCGTGAAGTTGTCGCGGCATGGAGAGATATGGATGTTCGCTCCAGTGTCAGCAAACAGCTTGTAGGTGCCAGTTTCCGTGCTCATTGCCATGGGTACGTTCCAGTCGACAGATACATGCGGGTCCTCCTCTGCGAGCCATGCTTCCAGCGTGAATACCGGGTCAGTACCGGGCGGGATCGGGTCGGTGAGGAGTCCATCGGCAGCGTCTGCAAAGTGTGCAGTGGCTGGAACGACAGCTGGTGCGACTGCAGCGGCGGGCGTGGTGGCGGCAGTATCGACAGCGGGCGTAGGGACGAGGAAATGGTCTGTGCCCCCGAGAGTGACGTATGCACGGCCACCACCGTCACGCTTGACCTGGGGCGGCTTCGGCGGTCTCGGAGCCGGCTCAGGGATCCCATTGTCCGCGCAATACTTGGTCTGCGCCTCGCGCACGGTCCGGCCCACCATGCCACCCCCGCGGTCGTACAATACGGCCATGTGTGCGTCGTTGGTTTGGGGCACGCCTTGTTGCTGCAAGTGGTCGCCGCTGACACAGCAAACACTTCTCCTCCGGTGGACGCGCTGGGGTGGCACTGTCGCGCATCGAGCGTGGCAATGGCCATGGCGAGGTCGAGGTTAGGCTGAGCGAGCAGGGTAGATGCGATGGTGCCGTGATTCACCTCCAGCGCGGAGATTATGCCGCTGAGGAGAAAGAGTTCGGGGTTTGGAGCACCGCACTGCCAGATCACCTCATTGCATTGCGTAAGGAGCGTGGTCGTGGCGGCGAACGTCCCGGGATCCGAGGCGTATGAGATATTGGCGAAACACTTCAGCGCCGAGATCTGGCCCGCGGGGCTGCGTGCGAGATGGCGATACCGAAGTGTAGCCCAGACGTCCGCAGCGGTCTTGCAGTGAGCGACATGGGTGCGCTCAGTGACCGTCAGTGTGTCTCTCAAGAACACCCGCACGACCCTGTCCGTGTCCAGCCAGGCGCGGTGGTGCGCTGGGTACATTTGGTAGGACGGGCAGGGGTTGGGATTGTCCTCCGTGTTCTCCAAGAAGCGAGCCGCGCCGGGGATCATTCCCAGTTGTTCTCCACTTTCGTCGAGTACTCCCTCCAGTTGTCCCGTTCGTACACCAGCTTCTCCTCGTCTTTCCAGCCTGTCGTGGACAGCGGGAAGACCCTTGGTACTGGGTCCACCGCAGCGACGTGCTTGGATGCCGATGTGGGGATGTGGTATGGAGGGTTGGTGTGGTACTGCAGGGCGAACGGCGGTTGGAGGTAGCTAGGAGGCGCAGGGGCACGAGGTATGACAAAAGGTGCATGCAGAGGGCGAGGTAGGACATTGGATGGCGGCGGCTGGAGCGGCACGGCGGGATATGCTGGGTACCCGTGCGGTCCGTGCGGAAGATGATGGGCCATGGCCGGCAGTGGGGCGCGAAGGGCGAGGAGGGAACGGCTGGTGCAAAGCTGGAGGCACGCGCGAGTCGGGCGTGGCGGGGAGTGGTCGACCCGACGTGTGTGACTAGGAGCCGTCCAACATTTGCTGAGACCAGGGATTGAAGGGGTTCGAGTTGGTTGAGTACAGGGACGGGTACATTATGCGAGAGAAGTCGTGTGCACGCGCGGCGTGATGTCGTCAAGAAGGAAAATAAAATAATGCTGGTTCGCTCGCCAAGGTCGCTGGTCCGGACAGGGTCCCAAATGCTCGTTGTCGATAAGATAGACGACGAGCTAAAAGCCCATAACCAGTTGGAAGCCCTATACGTTAAGTGAGTAAATCTACCTATTGTACTGGTAAGTATTGAGTCGTTTCTGTAAAGACTGAAAGAACATACCCTCACAGTGACGTCTTGGTGGAACGCGAGTGAGGGATGCTATCGCACCCATCACGGTATATCAACACACGTGACGTGACACGATGCGGCACGGAATTACGCTATTTAGTCCATGTCGTCCGAAATCTCATTCCCACTCCTTGTGCATGTCAATTCCTGTTCGCAACATAACACCAGTCAAACGAAGCCATCCCAACTATGGAACACTCACCGTCCATGTCAAAGAGCGGATTTGTGATGCCTTCACCTTGCTGCTGATGCTTTTTGAGTTCCTCAGTGAGAATGGTTTGTACTTCGTCCGGACTGTATGATGAACCATCCAGGTTTGCCTTCCGTAAGTCTTGGCCCATCTTGACAAGAACATTGATGATAGGCTGGGCAAGAGCATCTTTAGTACCAGATGAACGAACTGCCTCTGTTAATGTCGTGGCAACATTTGGCTCGAGTGCTGTGAGGATTTGTTGGAAGGTTTCCTCCGCAGTTTCAGCGGGATCTCGAGCTTTCCCAACCTGAAATTGATTCAGAAAAGACCTTGTAAATTTCTAGCATTGAAAACAACCTTCAAAATGTCGGCAAAGCCGTCGTTCGGATTGCTTCCATTCCCGGGTACCCCCTGCATTGCAAGTACGGCAGAAGTAATTGGTGTTGAGACCGGTGAACTGTCTGGAATCTGTCTATACCTAAACACCACACATTTTGCACGTTTCAGGAATAGTCGGATTACAGTATAGGCTTATTTCTAAGGACTGGTATACGGTCTCGGTATAGCCAGATGGGTTGTGATCACAGAGTAACGGGTACAAGGGGTAGGGGAATTACCCTGTGGACTGACAGTGCTCGCCTCGAAAACTGTAGAGGAATGTGTAGCCCACGAACCTCTTTAGAGACTATTTCTGGTCTTATTCCCACACGATGGAATAAGCTGGACATACTGATAACAAGGGCATGTGAGAATAGTCTTATTTCTGCACCAATAGGCCGTGCGCCTTCCATGTGACAGACATCAAGGCCCAGGGATATACGTTCCGGTGAAGTTCCGGGACTAGCGAAGGTCAGCTAAGGAGATCTGATGGGATTGTTCTTATTCCGAGCAGACGGAGTTGGGGAAATAAGAGCCCTTTCTGGGACAAGTCTCACTAGGGGTATCTACGAGGAGCTGGAGACCAGGGGAACATTACCCGATGGTCAGCAACAGCGGGAAAGGACCAGGGATAACGGGAAATAGGACGAACGACTCGGTATCAGTCAGCCAAGAGACTGAGGGTTTCAAACCCCTAGGCTGACCAACACTGCTCGAGCGGACATCACGTTCGTCCTGTTCACCAACCAATGGCAATACGCTCGCGAGAGCCCTTCCGACGGATAAACGGCTGAGGAAGGGGAACTCGGGCTATTTTACTAATTTCTATTTCGTTCTTGGACTTGCATATGATTTTGGGGTTTGTATAAGTAGTCAGGACATTATCTCGAGTAGGGTACAGAATCACCCGTGTATGAGTAGGCTGAACGCTTGCGATTGGGCTATTTCTGGGGTTGGCTCAGTGTGTATTGTCGTTGGACTTTAACATCGGGAAACCTTAAGTTGGAATAAGGAATAGGGTATTGGAAACGTCTTGGACGTGATTGAGGCTATCTATCATCTGGGAATCGAATTGTGTTTTGGAATCAGCTACCGTCATCGTCATCAGCTATCGTCATCGGCACTTGGGAAATAAGCTTCGGGCTTTCTATCGTTTGGAATTGTTATATCGTCGACCTATCTGAGGTCTCCTGCACGTCGTTGGACGACACCACCACCACCACCACCACCACTCTCAACACTTGCTGTCTCATAAGCTGCGAAGCTTTTTAAACCATCTTATTTCCACTGCTCGATTATCGCTCAGGTCAATTCCTGGTGATATCTTGTAGTGAAGGTTCATCTTCCTAAGGGAAACACATACCTTCCCTTCAACCTTGTTAGCACCTGTAAAGGGACGAGGTGTGCCTTTAATCCAATGTACCGCCCTGCCATGGCTGGGTACATTGCAATGTAGTTACAACTACTGGTGCTGTATATTGGATGGGTTTTTTATCGCAGTGTGTCGAGTGTGCCACAGATGGGGAAGCTAGCTGTTTGGACATCATTCGAAGACTTAGGTGGACTTAGAGATTTGAAGAAACGGGAAACACGTCATATTGTTCTATGGATGCCGCGTCGGGACAACAACGTGGATTCGAGTGCTGCCCGACGTGATTCTAATGTCGGGAGTCCAGCGCGAATCACACGTCACCATGGATCAAATCTGACCTCAATCGGCCATTAAATCCGACGTATTTGAGCCGATGCCGTGCTGCCACAAATCTGCGGTAGAATTCAGACCCATCACCGAACATCTCTTGAAGGGCATTTCCAACTCAATCCGTGGTTATAACAATACTCGATTTCAGCTCAGCCTCCTCTGGTCCACTTGACCCTGAACCCCCAAACCGTGGTGTAGTTGAAAATTAATGTGCTTTGCCTCTGCATTGCTTCGTGGTCTGACTACTGCTTCCTTCATCGTTGAGACAAGTTAGTTGGTGTACCCACTCACCTACGTGGTATCACTTACGGCCCTATCTGTCTTCCGGCCTTTATGTCCTTCTGGCCTTTTCCGACATGGATATAACAGACGATTGCACTGTGAATTTTGGTAAATGATCCAGCTGCCGCAGGGGAAATGCCGAAATCGACTGCTGTACAGTAAGGCAGCTTTCAGAAATATTGGGAGGATTGTGAAAGATAGTGTTCTTCCTTGCCCCCAAATTTCACTCCTTCCTATTGCCCAACACATTAATTCTCGAAAGCACTCACCACATACATGTCCTCCGACGACACAATCTACAGTGACGACCAACTCGGTGTGTTGGTTCTCCTCTCCCTTGGCTCAGACACTACCGTGTTCGACTCTGACGACACTCCCACTCCTAAAACTCTGAGTGAAATTGAAATTGAATACGATGAACAGGAAGACAACACCTCGGACGACGAGGATGACACCATGACCGATGTTGACAATGGCACTGGCGGCCAGTGCAGTTTTTGCGGGTCTGCCATCGAGGCTGAGGAGGACATGACGCTGTGCCGCTTCTTTCGCTGCACCACATGCGAATCTGGCCTACAATGCGAGAGCTGCTGTGTCGACGCACATGCCACTCACCCAAGCCATCCCCTGGAGGCAAGTGAATTAGTATTCTATGTATGCGTGCCTTGACGAGATCTAGGAATAGTGCGCCACCAGGTGGATCCAAGCAGGTAATTTGGGGCAGACAGGTCTGCTGCTGAGGTATGTGATGCACTGCAGTTTGCTGCAAGGTCATCAGTCATGCCGGTGAACCGCTCGCCGTTGGGACACTGATCTGCCAGATGTGCACTAAGGATGGGTTATTGTGCAAGGAGTGCTGCGTCGAAAGCCACACTAAGAAACCCTTGCATACAGTACAGGTATGTTCCTGTCCGTAATTTGTTCGCTCCAAGGCTGACTGAGAATTCGTAGAGATTTACCAAAGCAGGCTGGGAACAGATACTGCTAAGGGAATTGGGTTTTATTTACCAGATCGGTCACGAGGAGGAATGCCAGAGGCCCGAGGCAATAGTTTTGTCGTTGCTGGTAATCAATATCCATGGTACCATTCCAATTTGCCTCCAGTACTGTGGATGTGCCAAGTTCGATCCGGGGGAGGAGGGACACTGGCAGCAGATTATATACAATGGATGGCACCCATTGTTAAATCACATCGGGGGTCTGCGTGACGCGCGTATGGGAAGAGGATCCACGAGTTGAGGGTGGGCGCGCCAGTAATCAATGTTGCTGTTCCGAATGCAGACAAGTAAACATACACAAATTACCCTCCTTCATGTACTTAGATTCATATATTTATTCCGATGGCGGTTTGTCTGGTTATCCTTCCTGCCCCACTTTCGTTCCGAGATACAACTTTTTTCTTCAATGCCCCCCAATGTCTCCGCAACCCTTTCCTACCGTTCTACTCAAGTCATTGACACACTGATTGGCTTCGAAGGGCAAGATACCTCGCGCTCTCAAATTACCGGAGATTGTGCTATCTTGATTTTGAATGACAGCGAACGGCAGACCAACTGGCTTGACAACATCTCTCACAAGAGGCGACGGGTGACCCTCAACCCCGACGCACTTGATGATGCATTGGCCAAATGGGTCCCCATCAACGACTCTGGCCACGAGTCATTGGACCTTAACAAGATGGATTCCATTTCTGGAGCCTCGACCTCGTTGGACCACAGGAAGAAGCACAAGTTGTATAAGAGCTCGGTATACAGTATAATCAGTCGAGATTTTTTACAATTATATTAAATATGTTTAGGACGATCCAATGTCGTTGTTCCCCGGCGTCCAACAGATATTCCTCAATGAACCTTGCATCACCACGGGCTCGGGTACTCATACCCTCAACAAAAAGTGCACCTTATGCCAGTCAGCGGTCGTGTTACTACCATGCACCTTCTGACCCTTTCCAGCCGTTTACGGCCATTCCGGCTATGGCCTTCTTTACGGCCGTTACGTCCCAACCAAATTCCTGTTGCTCCAGCTAGTTCCGTTGACGCACAACCTTTGGGGTTTTCGCAATGAAGGTCTTCTGAGTGTTCCCCAAATCAAACATATGACTTATGCAACTATGCTTCCCTCTTATTGTTCTTATTGTTCTTATTGTCTTTTACATACTTCTTTCCGCATTAGACTTATCTCCGTATTTAGTATAAATACGTATTATGTTCTACTGTATCCTTAGTTGAAAATTAACGTGCTTTGCCTCCGCATAGCTCCGTGGTCTGACTTCCGTCTCCTCCGTCCCTGAGCCAAGTTAGTTGGTGTACCTACTCACCTACGTGGTATCACTTCTGGCCTTTCCGTCCTTCTGTCCTTCTGTCCTTTTCCAACATGGATATAACAGGTCGGAATCGCAGCAAACACTGCCAAAGCCGACGGATACCCGAAACATTTTTTTAGGTGCAAGGACTGTGGAATCTTCCTTCAATGCCAGGCATGTTGCGTGGCCCGGCACTCTTCCATGCCACTGCACTTCTTGGAGGTGAGTCCAATACATTTTTCGGTCGATGGACGAGAACTTAAAATCCGAGATCAGGAGTGGGCCAGCGAGCACTGGAAGGCCTCGACACTGAAGGACATTGGTCTCATCTACTAGCTGGGCCATGAGGGCATGGTGTGCCCCGTCCTGCACCCGTTCGTGCACTCCCTCACAGTTCTTCACATCACCGGCATTCACAAGATTCGCTATCGTTTTTGCGGATGTGACCACTCCGATAAGGTGAATAACCTTGCCCAACTGATGCACAATACGTGGTATCCTGCCTCATTCACCGATCCAGACACATGTACCACCTTCGCCGTCTCAGACTTCTTCCGACTTCTGAATGTGATTGGCAATGTGAATGCATGAGACTTCGTGACTTCGCTGGAGCGGCTGACCGACGCCACTGCTGGGACAGGACTCAAATGGCTTCCGGTATGTTCTTTCCTTAGGCTCTTTTGCATTGTCACGTTCTGACAAAACCTCTATCCAGGATTGTTACAAGGGATTTGGGAGGATGACATGACAGTACACCTTCCTCCAGAGGCTCCACCAAGCAGGACGTGGGCACGATCCCGCCGGCATAACTGCCACAAAACAAGGGGAATGCATAGTAACTTGTTGGGCATGTCCCTATGATGGGCGGAACTTGCCTGCCAATTGGCACAATGTAGATCCAAAGTATTGGTTGGTCTTTATCTTTCAACCCATGCTTCGGGTTGCTGAGAAATTTTCTTAGGTTTTTATTCCGCCTTATTATCGCAATGGACACAAATTTCAAAATGAAGAACCGCATTCGCGCTCGGGAACACGACAATCCGTTGCTAGGCCCAGGCTGGGGTGCATTTGTAGAGCTGACCAAATACAAGAAACATCTGCAGAACTATGTGGGCGAGAAAGATGTGCATTTCATTCTGAGTCATATCATAGATGATGTCCTAATATACATTCAGATTAGTACATGTATCGTGTTTGCTGCTTTGACCTAGAAGGACACGCGCAATACTGCAGGACTCCATGTCTCGGGCGTGGGTGGCTGCCTGTGTGCCCAGCACAAATGCATGTGCCCCAACAGTTTCAGAAGGGGGAAAGGTTCACCATGTTTCCTCATCTTGACATGCCAACTGATGGTCCTGATTCGCCATCCTAGATATGTGAATATGGATTATATCTTATTGTCAGCCCTTGCCGGCTTCGACTTGCTGGAACTCACGCTTTCCTATGACATTGCCTGCCAGTGAAAGAAGAACTTCGGTGAAAGAATGGAACATCTTCCCGAGCGGATAAGGCTTGACCTTGAGGCTTTCGAGCTCAAGACAGGGTTACCAGTCTGGCATGCTTTGGCGCATGAGGACTTCTGCGCGAGCATGAACAGCCTCAACTACATCCTAGGGGTCGGTTGCAGTGATGGGGAGGGCGTGGAGAGGCTGTGGGCCTTCCTCAACGGGTTCGCATATCAGTCAAAAGAAATGGGGCTCGGAAACTGTGCGGATACCATTGAGGACAAGCTCAACTCCCACAACTTCCTCAAGAATCTGGGTCAAGGTGAGTGACCAAGACATGCTAGGCTATATCTTACTGACTCGGGCCCAAGCGGACTTGCTTTGCAGGAAACTCATTGTCGCAATCGCTGAATGCGCGCGTCAAGTGACAGCATTCAAGGAGATTAACAAGAATATTCTGTCTGAAACGCGTGCCGTGTGGCAGGCCGAGATCGACACCTTCACCGCAGACCGGACGGCCTCAAACCCTTACATCTTAGCCAACCAGAGTATGTGGTTCTGTGGCTCTGAGGATTTCTACTGATATCGCCGTTAGAGGGCGCGACCAAAGCCCAACTCTGGGCGTTGCTGAAAAAGAAGAGCAAGAAGCGGCAAAGAAGGGCCAGGCCCCACTACATGCGATCAGCGCAACCGCCTTTTTGGCAGCTGGGTTACAGCTCGAGGAAACACAGTGCGTTCCCTGCTATCTGATTGGAATTTATTCGGGGGCTGATGGGTACACCTCTACTTTCAGGTGTTGTATCAAAGCAGAGTTCGCTGCGGGGAATCTTACCGCAGACTGGGAGAGCAAGGTCGACGAACATTGCCTGACATTCGTCGCAAAGTTGAGGAAGTTCTGTGAGTTGCAGGCGGTGTATACCCCAGGTGCCGTCAGGATGATGCAGAAGGAGGAGATCAGGTGCGACCCCAATCTGCCGGCACCGTCACCTGAGCATATCAAACTCTGGCTCCCCTCTGAGCTGTCGCCTGCAGAGCGCACTGGGAGCGGCTGCCAACAGAACATTGTCAACATGGAAGTGACATTGTGTGAGGCCAGGCAGAGAATGTGCTAGTATCCATACACGGGCAGCTGCATTGAAAACACTTTCTCATCAATTTCAAAAACAAGAACCTCACCAGCCAGAAGAAGACAACACGCGCACACACCATCATCACCCAGCTAGGGGCCCGCATTGAGTTAACGGCCCGCAAGTATCAGGATGCATGAGCAGCACTCACGAGCTTGAAGGGGGAGGAGTACGCACTGCATCTGAAGCTGCTCAAGGCCAGCAACATCACACTCGAGGGCGAGGAGGCTAGGGATTTCTCAGAGGCTGCAAAGAGCGATCAAGAGGCGCTGAAGAGGATGGCCAGGATTGGGGGCCGCTTGACACAACCTCTCCACAATGACACCTCAGCCAAGACGGTGCCCAGGGTTTCTTGGATTTGGTTGGTGAACAATGGTCTTGACATCTCAGAGGAGGATCTCCACGAGTGTAAGTGTTTTCCCCCCCTGTGAATTGAGTGTGTACGCTTGATAGCAAATATAGTGTTACGTGTCGACTGGTTGCGAGCGAAGGCACGGAAGACGCGGTGGGACGAGGGGGTGGAGTTGCTGCAGGAAGAAATGTGGCGCGTGTTGCGCTACTTGGAGTTGGAGAAGTCGCGATGGGAGAAGTTTCGTCAGGATGCTGCTGGGCATACTGTCATGAATCGCCCGGGTTCTACTTTTTCGCGCGACGCGTCCGTATGGATACAGACGCGTCTTAGCGGCACGGGGCTCTCATGACGCCACCACGTGACCTTCTCACGGTTGAAACCCGGCCTCGGATTCTAAAGCTGCAGACTGCGCCACGGAATACAGAAGACGTTAGGGACTAGGAACCTGTACAGACGGATTCTAGTCCCCGGACGCACCAAGAGCTGACACAGGAGAGTACACGGAGTACAGGAGTGGTTGCAAACCCAATCGGGGTTTGAACCACTGGAGACGATGACACTTAGGACTAGGAAACCCGAACGTCGGGTCTCCTAGGTCCACCGACGCCACGGAAACCAACACAGAGGAGTCCAGGAGCATCAGCATTAATGCTCCTTAACGCTACGTTGCAGGAACTGATCGCGATTGACCGCGATCGCTTTAATTCATTAGAAGCCTATATAAGCACGGTAGAATCTCCATGTACAGTAGATTCTACCTCGTCTAATCTCAGGCTTCTACCTTGGCTTGACATAGGCATTGTCTCCACCCTGCCCCGCTTCCCTCGCACCGTACTACGGGTTGTATCCACACCTCGGGTTTTGTACCTGAGTGGATATCACACCCTCTTCGACTCGTTCCAGGTTCCGCCTCGCATCCCGACCTACGACATACGGCCTCCTAGGGAGGACGCCGTACGACTGGTCCTACTGCTCGGGGAACACACGAGCTACTAGCGTCTATCGGGTTTCTCCTGGTTGGGGTTCTCGCCGGGTTACTCGCTGTTTAGCCGACCCAGAGGCCGTTGCTGACACATACAGACATTGCGATGGATTTCCGTGGTGGGCTGGAAGCTTATGCCGCAAAGCAGGCCACGCTGCACACGGAACTTTATGGCCTGTTTTGCAAGGAGATGGGTTTACTGCTGGACAAGGCAACAACTTTCACCATTGTCTCCACAGTGGACGCTGACGCCTTGGGGGAATTGTTCATGCAAGGTAAGGCGTCATTCTTTTCTTTCATTAATTGGAACTAATAGAAATACGTAGCCGCGGAATAACGGTCCTGCTCCTGTGTTCTGTAGGTGTAGTAGTTTTATGTGAAGTCTCTTCAATGCAAGTTTTCCTTTCCGTTGCTATGTGGATGCCGTGAGATTCGCAAATTTCGGGAATGATCGGTCTGTGCACACGAGACACGCCAAGGTATCAAAGACAGTGGATGGAGGAGAGGGGAGTTTTTTGGGCGAGTTTGTTAGCTCTGGGACTGGGTGGATGGTATTTGGCATAGCGCTGAAACGGTGCACTTGATATACGACTAGAAATAGCTTAGATTCAGGCTTGCACAAAACAACCACAAAACCACCACTACAACAATCTATTCCTCCAAAGATGTAAGTGCTTCTCTTTGTGAGTTCGGGTCCGGGCCGTAGTATGCAACCAACGGGTTTGGAACAAACACAATTCGACTACTAGACTTCAACAAAGCCGTTCAACAACATGCTAGCACTATGCAGCTGCTAACAACAACACCGCTAGCACCTGGGATGGTCTGGGGTTTATGGGTTGGATACAAGGTGGCTGGATCACTAGATTGAGGGCACCAGGGCAGAGTATGTAGGTTTGTGAAAATCCTTGCAATGGGGTACCCAAAGACTATTGAGGCTAACAACAAGGGGACTTCAATCCTCAAGCAACAAGGCAGTCCTTAAGCCACTAACCTATTCCTTAACCAAGAACAGGAACATTTCCACTTTGTATTGGCAATAGACACTATAAGTGTCCAGCTAGTGACCCAACACACTACGACAGCACTTCCGTCAATATCGGGATGAAGGTGAAGTAACTGACAAGTTACAGTTGGTCTAGAGGCGGGGGCACCTAGTCCGTCTTCTTCTTAGTGGACTCGAGTCAACACACAATCACCTAGCAGGCGGTCCAACACACTACGACAATATTGGGGTGAAGGCAAAGCTGCTGGCACAACTGCTAGCTGGTTCTCGAAGAGAACACCCTTGGTTTTATACATGAAGACTCCTCAAGTCAGCAACAAGAACCCCAACTCAAGAACTCGACATGTCCAGAGTCAACAGTATTGATTCTAATAAAGCTACTACTTGTGAAGTGTGTTACAATCTCCACTAGCAACCTGAGACCACCTGCACCAACTTTGTATAAAGTCGGGGTGTAATAATCTGAGGTTCTAGCCCGCTCTGTGCTCCCTTTATACTACTGAGGTCCATGGTACATGTGATAAACAGAATGAATAATATAAATGAGTGAAAATGATGTGATGGATACAACAGCCAATGAAACGACTGCTGTTTGGTTTTATGATGGGTCTATGCCAAGCAGAACAGCCACACTGATCCGCTAGCGTCCATTTATGGGTATTGTGAGTGATTCCTCAGCCTGCCGTCTGCTGCCGGAACCTCTATCCTGATGAAACAGAGTTGAATTTACTGCCTGGAGTCATCTAGCACAGGTCAGAGCACCGGTTAGCAGTTCGTTTATCTGTTACTGCATTTGTGGTGACCTGTGCATCTGCACCAATAGCCTGATAGCTATTCCTCTACGGTCTACTTGTCTCTGTTGTGACTCACGACCACATTGCGACAGTCATGTGCTCGCATCTGTGTTTCAGGTCTCGGGTCGATCACTAGTTGGGTACCGCTGTGAGGTCTCCGAGCGTGCTATGCACCACTTGTAGAGAATACCACAAATATATATTCGCGAATATGAATATTCACCAAAACCTCAAAACTGATATTCGCATTCGTACAAATATTGATGGCAAATATTCGTTGCTTAGTCAGCAATATTCGCGAATATTCATGAATATGAATACTCAGCAAATACATTGAGAATTCGGGGGTTTAGCAGCCACCAATGAGTTGCTGAGAGCACTTTTATGCTATCTTGTGAGTTTAAACATTGTCAAAGACTCATACAAGCCCTTGTCTTGCATGTTAACCATTTGATTGACCATCACACTTGCCGTGTTCAACCTGTCAAGCAGTTGTCAAAGTAAAGATGCCTCTAAAGTGGTTGGTTTGCATATGAATTACAGATCTAGTTGGTGTAAATGAAGTATGTTCTGGTTCCAGAGAGGAGATGTGTTAAACAGACCCAAATTTACCATGCTTGATTGAAACTTTGGCTGTGTATTACAGCTGCAAATATTCGCAAATATCAACTTTCCTGAAAACTGATATTCGCATTCATGTGAATAGCACAGCCACAGCCATTCGCGAATATGAGTATTTGTTATTCACGAATGTATACTCATGAATATTCGCGATATCTGGTATTCGTGGTATTCTCTAACCGCTTGTCACCTCATGACCCTTGCAAACCATCTGCATGAGTAACGGGACGAGCTCGGACGTACGTGACGGATCTTCCTAAATGGGATTCCACATTACCGGAAGCAGCTTCCGAGCAAGACCAACACTCTCCCCACCATTGGCATCATCTCCCGCCATTCGAGCTCGCTCCTGCATCATCGTCACCTGGATATGACCATTCCCCACAATCTGGGACTCCCTTCCTACAACACGTGGCCGACGAGCGACCCTCCGTATACACACCACCAGCGCTCCCCACACCACGGATTGCGCAGGCGTCCAGTAATCAGGGATACAACCGGTCCCCACCCGTGGCACGCGTGGACGACCTCCCTTACTTTCCGTCTCTTGCACTGGACCTACCCCGTGCCTGATGCTGACCCATTGGACGAGGCAGAGGATATCCCGACACAGCCCATCCCTCACTTCACACAACACATCGACTATCCGAGGGAGACCATCCATCTCTCCCCCTTCCTGAATGTCCCAGCACCTACGAACGCAACCACCAGGCCATGCCTGAAGCTCCAAACATATTCTGAGGTCGTTTGGCCTCATTGTGCCTCACATGCACCCAAAGACAATTGATCTCCTCAGCAGAGGCACCGAGTCTCCTGCCGTATATGCACCCTGAAACACCTCATGACATTCCCTGCCCCCTGGAAACACCTGCAACCTGCATGGCACCTATGGAAACATGGGAAGTCGTTGAGGAGGTATAAAAGGGAGCGCATTTAGTAGGAGTAGTCAGTACCTTCCAGCCTGCAGAAGTAGCTTTCGGGGTGTTCCCCCACTTACTGTACCACTCTCACTCAATCAAAGGGGTACTCCCAGCCTTCCCTGACCTCATACCTCTTGTGCACCCTTCTCCTCGCCCCACAGCCGGAGATAGGCCACACCTCTCACATTTGCTCGTTCATTGGTGTCTCACCTCCCACACCTCCATTAGCAGGGTCCCTCCTCATCGGACCCAGTGTCACAATCCCAGGCTTCCTCAATTAGGATCACTGTTCTCACAAGCCTCGCTCTGTAGAAAACAGGCCTGGAGAGAAGCCATCACATTCAAATCACCGTCTGTAGCTAACAAGACCAACTGTCTCGCCGTCGACCCAACAACATTGGTGTCATTGTCTGTGTGACACACATTGTACCTCCAGCACTGGTTCTAAGGGGAGAGTACACCAAGGAAGGCAGACAGGGCAACGTGTTTAGGGTTCCAGTACACTTGTACGGGGAACCAGGTCTAGTAACTCACGTCCCCTCTATCGTTTTTCACTAACAACAGGTCCGCCACACTCGTCCACACACAGGAGACAAATGGTCTCCACAAACCACCGTTCACATCCACACACACACACCCATTGCTCACACAAGGCTGATTCGCGCACTGACCTTCCGCTCTATCATTCGACTGTATCTTCCCCTCTAGAGGACGAACATAGTCGAATTTGAATCACATATCTTTTGATACTGACACCGCGGTCCTTATCACACCGCATACTAACACCTTTGTTAGAAGGCTGCTAGCACATAGTTTATTACCCTTCAGACCCCAGACTCACCGCTCACACCGCCTGCTAGTGTACTCGCAGTACCACTCTCCTGTGTCTCGCTTCCTAGGTGCTAGCACCTTGAATGTTTAGGCTTATGGTTATTTCCCCGTGGTTTGTGCCTCCAGACCGTACTAGCACGTCACACTAGTCGTAGATAATGCTACAACCGACAGCTTGGGCTCACTCCAGTTCTCCTTTATATCACCTAGCCAGAGTCCTGAGTGCTAGTAATAACACTTCAGAAGTGCTAGTGCTTTCCCGTTGTATAAATACTGTAGGAAATCGCAAAATAGCACTAGATGCCACGTGCTCTTGTTACAGTGTTTCAGTGGATATCAAAATAATCATTTTGGTGAAAAACATCTGTTTTTGGACTTGGGAAATGGCGAAACAAAGGTTTGAGAAGGAACCCACCGTATATGGAGGGCCAGCAAAGCCCGAGAATAGCCCAGAGTCGTGTTTGGAGCACTGAAATGGCAGGGAAGTAAGGTCAGCAAGGCCCTGGCTAGGTCCAAGTGTATAGCCAAAGGAGTGTATGGCTAGCTCCAGGCTCGTAGGCTCTATCCTACAGCTACGGGTGGGGTGGCGGCCCATGATTCAGGATCGTCGGAAAACTGGATGGCCATGGCGGTGTGCAGCTTGTTGAGCCTGGTCAAGGGGACCATGACGTGTGTGGTGGTTACGGAGGGTGACCCATGCCATGGATGCAGACAAGCAGTGCTGGATATGCTTCTGCTCGGATGAGGACACAACCAGGTTTATGTAGGACTGGACGGCGACATTGTTGTCCAGCCACTGCTGGTGTGCACGAAGGTAGATGTTGATGGACAGAGGCATGGAGGTGGGGTCAAGCCAGCGTGTTGCGCCAGCGTGGATGCCAATGTTACTCCAGAGCCACTTTGCCCACGGCTGGTAGTTGCCTCGTTCCATGGACAGCTTATCCTCCTCCTTCCACAATCCTGGGTTGAGCATGAGTGCCTTGAAGACCGGGCCATGGTCTGTGATGTAGCCAGATATGGACTCGTACTGGTCTGCAAGACGGGGAGGAGGACGTGTGTTGGGCTTGCCAATCTCAGTGAAGATAGAGTCAAAGGAACTAGACTCATTGATGTACCCACGAGCAGGCACACGGTGGCCACCAGGGACATAAGAGCAGGGCTGGTGGGGTTGCACATTATAGGGATCCGTAGGGCGGGCGGGGGTGAAGACAAGCGGCAGTAACGCGAAGGTCGCCTGCTGATTCCCGCCAGTCCAAGGATTCGACGGCACGTGGAACAGATTATTTGATGATAAAGATGGGAAGATTGAAGCCATTTTGGATGTTGTCATGTACAGATGGCGAGTTGGCAAGAAAGTCGTGGTGTGCAGCACGAGATTGTGAAAGAAGGCGGGTATCAACCTATTCCCACTGAGCGAGTCGAGGCAATCGAGCTAGTAACAGGATACAGTGTTCGTCGTCGTCAACATCGAACTCAGATGCCCATAACCTAATGGATCCTGTACTACTACGAGTGATACACTCTCAACGGCACCAGATAAAGGTAGCAGATTATATTACCTGTACTACTATTAGTGATACACTGGTAATACATGAGTATGAGAATATGTAGAAGAGACAGACAACATACCCCCCGGCACCAGATAAAGGTAGCAGATGAGAGGCATACACGTCACATCACACATCATACTGGTGTACTGCTGCAGGCACCTGGAACTGACAGATTAAGACTGACTTGATCAGTTAGAAAGATGGAAACCAAGACCACTAAGCACAACTTATGGTGTGCTAGAGAAATACATGTGGACTAGCCCTGGTAACCAGTCATAAGACTCATGGTTAAGAAATGCCTTCTACACCATTGGCCATTCACTACTCGGGCTCCCACCCATCACTGTTCCTATTCATTCCGTCTATCTTCTTTACTTCTCTCTAAAATGTATAAAAGCCAGCTGTGTATTCTGTATTAGCCAGTAAACTATCCACCCAGATATATGGGCAACATAGTAGACTCTAGATTTGTGAAAAGATATCAGACAGATTTGAAGACACACAGAAAAGATTAAGAGATACAGGACATCAAAAAGACTACCACTGCATTGATATAAGAGCCCCCGTTCAACCTACTCCAACCTGTCTCCTGTAGCAGTGCTTTAGGCTTCCAGGATTAAAGGCTTGTTGTTGAGTAGAAGTGAAGCCGCCACCTTCAGTGTAACTGTCTGCACAATTAGCCCAGCCCCCACCTTCTGTGTAACTGCCCCCATTTTGTTGATACCACCGCCATTCGTGCAAGATTGGTTGATATTGAAGTAGTGTCCGTCTGTTGATAGTCTGCCCTACCTTCTGCTTCTTGGCTAGTTGTCAGTAGTGTTAGGTTCTGCCACTCACAAAGAAATTGAAGACTTGAACAGTCTAAGGTTTACTTGAGTCTTGATATTCTGTTAGCATGAAGTCGCTGCTACCCCAGTATAACTGTGCATAAATTATAGTTGTTATTGAAACAAAAGCCTTATTCCAACCTTGCACACCCTCTTGATGGGTGATACATACCCTACTTCCCCGAACACACACACACAAGTATTAGGATTAGGATTAGTGATTTGTCTTGGTTTTGGTTGGTTTGAGTAGAGTGACTAGTTCGCTTTTCTCACTAGTCAATCCATTAGATTTCATAGCCGCACCCTAGTGCACCGTTTCAACAATACAAGCCTCAAAAGCTTATTTCCCAGAAGATCCCAAGATAATGTGCAATGCCAATGAACCATGAACAATGAACAATAAACAATAAATGATGAATGATGCCAATGATGATGACAATGAACAATGATGATGACAATAAACGATTCAATTTCTAGACACTAGATAGCCTCAATCATGTCCAAGATATTTCCAATAACCAGATCCTTATTTCCAACTGAAGGCCTCCCAATGTTAAACTCCAATGACAATACACACTGCACCAACCCCAGAAATAGCCCAAATCACAAGCATTAGAGAGGTTGCGCACAGCCGCATGCGGCTTTTGGCTCTTGTGCAAAGCCGTACGGCTTTTTCTGTTTTCGACGGGTTGACTGCATTGTTCGACCTCCAACCTTGTCCTTAGCACCTAGAAATTCTGCATCTTCAATATTGTCTGGTTTCAGCGGCACAAGTGTGAGAAAGCCGTACTTTTCATGGCCGAAGTGTATGACGTCAGATATGCGGCGGCACACAGGCAGTGCATTGATTTGCTGTTTTGCTGCTCCTGTGCCGACTTGTATACCCGAAGGCTCTAAAACCTTCGAATTGCAAGTAGCCAACCCTAATTTATTGGGCTTTGTCCCTAGAACCATCCTTTTTTCCCGCGGCTTTGTGCAATGCCCAAAAGCCGCATGCGGCCTGTGCAGCTTTTGTGCAACCTGTCTATTATGCCTACTAATACATGGGTGATTCTGTGTCCTACTCGGAATAATGTCCTGACTACTTATACAAACCCCAAAATCATATGCAAGTCCACAGACAAAACAGAAATTAGTAAAATGGCCCAAGCTCCCCCCTCCTATCTGTTTATCCATTGGAACCTTCCTGCGAGTATATTGCCATTGGCCAGTATACAGGTAGGTCCTGATTTCCGACTGTGCAGCTTTTGTCATCCAAGGTATTTGAAACCTCCAGTCTCTTGGCTGACTGATATTGGGTCATCCTCCTATTTCCTGACATCCCTTGTTCCTCTTCTGTTGCTCCTGACCATCATGTTGTATTGCCCTGGCCTCCAGCTCTCTGTAGACACCCATGGTGAGACTCTTCCCAGAAAGGGTTCTTATTTCCCCAACTCCACCCACTCGGAATAAGAACAATCCCATCAGATTGTCTTAGCCAACCTTCACTTATCTTGGAACTTTGTCGGAATATGCATCCCTGGGCCACATGTCTATCATATGGAAGGCCCATGGCCTAGCTGTGCAGAAATAAGCTTATTCCTGCATGCCCTGTCACAAGTACTTCCAGCTTGTTTCATTGTGCAGAAATAACATCAGAAATAGTCCCTTCAGAGGTTTGTAGGCTACACATTCCCCTACAGTTTTTGAGGTGAGCACCTGCCAGTCTGCAGGGTAGTTACCTACCCTTTGTACCTGTTACTCTGTGATCTTGACTCAGCCAGCTATACTGAGATCATATACCAGCTCTTAGAAATAAGCCTATACTGTGATCAGACTATTCTGAAATGCGCAAAAAGTGCAGTGTTTAGGTGTGGTTCGGTTCCAGACAGTTCACCAGATCACCCATGGGAAGAAACCCATATGTATCCGAGTATGAAGGAAATGGTCATGGGTACCTACAGCCATAGGTGCGGGTCACTTGCCAGTTAACTTGTGCTATGCCTCAGGACATGTGCAGGGAACAGGAAGCAGCAGTTGAAGTACTGTACACCGGTGCAATAATTGCGATTTTTTTTCGTTTTTTGTTTCTGGTTGGCCACATGGGAGCTGCATAAAAGGCAGTGATTGAGGATATCTCTAAAGCCTGCCTTTCCTACTGGGATTGCACCTGTTCCTTTCACTTTCAGCCTTTGTGAAGGTGGTGAGTTTGAATCCTGTCATGGGTGATAATTTGATTACAACTAGGTTATTTTTGTTTTTTTAATTACAGTCACCTTTCCACCACTTCAAATATATCACTTCCCTTCCAAGTCCTTACAATATCTCTTTTACCTTTCAAGGCCTTTCAAGATTGCCAAACCTTACAAGAACTTAGGGTCTTCCAAGGTCCTTCCAACACAGCTCTCAGGTTTCAAGGTGCTTCCAAGGCCACATGATCTTAAGGCCTTTCAAGGCATTCCAACACCTTGGAAGCTTTCTTCCATTTCTCTGACACCCTCCATGTGGATTTACATCTGCACCTTTGTCAAGGAGCACCTGAACAATCTTGTCATGGCCTTCAGAGGCTGTTGCCTGGAGTGCATTTCCACAAAATCCTCCCTGTGCATTTGTGTCTGCACCTTTGTCAAGGAGCACCTGAACAATCTTGTCATCGCCTTCAGTGGCTGCTGCCTGGAGTGCAATTCCACAAAACCCTCCCTGTGCATTTGTGTCTGCACCTTTGTCAAGGAGTACTTGAACAATCTTGTCATGGCTTCCATAGGCTGCTGCCTGGAGTGCATTCCTATAAAACCCTCCCTGTGCATTTTGTTGGTTCCAGCCTTAAGTGCTTGTCTGCTGGAGACGCGGAGGTACTCAGAGCGGATCAGTTTTATTCAGATCACAGACTGTTTATAGGTAGTTGACACAGCGCATCATGCCTCTCACTTGCTTCCTTCACAGTGCATTTGAGAGGTACGTGTTCCACACTTAGATATTCAGACAGACACTTATTATTACCTTCGTATCGTCCTTACAGAGTGTATCTAGGTAATAGACTTGCTTCCTTCACAGTGCATTTGAGAGTATCATCCTTACAGAGTGTATCTAGGTTTCAACACATTTGTGTCTGCACCTTTGTCAAGGAGCATCTGAACAATCTTGTCATGGTGTCCAGAAGTTGCTGCCCGGAGTGCACTCCCACATTCTCCTCCCTGTGCATTCACATCTGCACCTTTGTCAAGGAGCACCTGAACAATCTTGTCATGGCCTTTATAGGCTGCTGCCTGGAGTGCATTTCCATAAAACCCTCCCTGTGCATTTGTGTCTGCACCTTTGTCAAGGAGCACCTGAACAATCTTGTCATGGCCTTCAGAGGCTGCTGCCTGGAGTGCATTTCTGTAAAACCCTCCCTGTGCATTTGTGTCTGCACCTTTGTCAAGGAGCAGATGAACAATCTTGTCATGGCCTCTATAGGCTGCTGCCTGGAGTGCATTTCCATAAAACCCTCCCTGTGCATTTGTGTCTGCACCTTTGTCAAGGAGCACCTGAGCAATCTTGTCATGGCCTTTATAGGCTGCTGCCTGGAGTGCATTTCCATGTTGTCCTCCCTGTGCATTTGCATATGCACCTTTGTCAAGGAGCACCTGAACAATCTTGTCATGGCCTCTAGAGGCTGCTGCGTGGAGTGCATTCCTATATTCCCCTCCCTGTGCATTTGTGTCTGCACCTTTGTCAAGGAGCACCTGAACAATCTTGTCATGGTCTTTATAGGCTGCTGCCTGGAGTGCATTTCCATAACGCCCTCCCTGTGCATTTGCATCTGCACCTTTGTCAAGGAGCACCTGAACGATCTTGTCATTTCCTTTATAGGCTGCTGCCTGGAGTGCATTTCCATATTCCCCTCCCTGTGCATTTGTATCTGCACCTTTGTCAAGGAGCATCTGAACAATCTTGTCATGGCTTCCAGAAGCTGCTGCCTGGAGTGCATTTCCATAATCTCCTCCCTGTGCATTTGTGTCTGCACCTTTGTCAAGGAGAACCTGAGCAATCTTGACATTGCCTTTATAGGCTGCTGCCTGGAGTGCATTTCCATAAAACCCTTCCTGTGTGTTTACATCTGCACCTTTGTCAAGGAGCACCTGAACAATCTTGTCATGGCCTCCAGAGGCTGCTGCTTCGAATGCATTTCCATAACACCCTCCCTGTGCATTTGTGTCTGCACCTCTGTCAAGGAGCATCTGAGCAATCTTGACATTGCCTTTATAGGCTGCTGCCTGGAGTGCATTTCCATAAAACCCTCCCTGTGCATTTACATCTGCACCTTTGTCAAGAAGCACCTGAACAATTTTGTCATGGCCTCCAGAGGCTGCTGCCTCGAGTGCATTTCCATAAAACCCTCCCTGTGCATTCATATCAGCACCTTTGTCAAGGAGCACCTGAACAGTCTTGTTATGGCCTTCAGAGGCTGCTGCATAGAGTGCAGTTCCATCATTCCCTTGCTGTGCATTCACATCTGCACCTTTGTTGAGGAGCAGCTTGCATATCTTCTGATGGCCATAATAGGCTGCCACAGTTAGCTCCTGACTATCTGGACACTTTGGAGCAAGTTCTAGGAGATGACTTGTGGTTTTTACGAGATTTGCTGAGGCTGCAACCCATAGAGGTGATAGAGACCAAGGCCAAAGGTGATAATTCCAAGGAGGAGATTGCCATTTCCCTATGGGCCGCGGACTGTGATATTTGCGAGTCTCTCCTAGAAACTTCACAATCTCATCCTTCAACTGCTCTTCACACCATTGAGCATGTACTAGGCAATACTGGCAATACCGAAAAAGTGCTGCCCCATAGTCCCTATTGTAATTCCTTTCCTCCATGCATTCCTCAAATTGCAAATATGTTAACAAGCTCCGTGTGATTTCAAAGTGTGCATCTGGAAATTTTTCAGCTTGGATTCTGTCTAGATAATTCTGGGCAGTAAAGTGGACAAGTCGGACCAGAGAACTGTGTTCTTCCATGATGACCAGACCAGCACAGACAGAAAGAATGATGCCAATATCAGTCATGTTGTCATTGTCCAATTCTTTTGAACCTGGTTCAATGGCTAGAGCCACACAAAGTTCCAAGATTGTCAAAGGTCTTTGTGCATTGACAACCCAGGTGAGAGCTAATTGGGCAATTTTTCTATCCCCTGAAGGCTGTGCATCAATTCGGTTCATAGTGTTCTCATAGGTGTGATCCAGATCTTTGGGCAGCTCTTGCAAAGCTTGATGAACTTCTTTAACATTGGCTGCTATGCTCAGAGCTTCAATGTGGAGCTTGGCAAGCAAGAACCTGATATCAGAAATGGTCACATAATTCTTTGCAATAAAACCTTACACTTACATGCCTTCTACCCTGCTGCAGATTTCTGAGGAAATCTCTTCACGTAACTCTGGCTTGCCTGCAATGAGCTTGGATAGGCGAGTGGACATCTGTATCTGTCTATCAACATATAATTGAATATCCCCATCATTTGCCTTTATCTCAAGAGTTACAAGATTTGGAAACAGTGTAGTTGGTGCAATATGGGGTCTTGACATGACCAACAGGTTGACAAGTCCCAGATTGGTCAGGGCTTTGGCTAGCCTACCCCACTGTTCCTCTGGGTATTCATCCACCCCATCAAGGATGATGTAAATCTGCATGAACCCAATGAGGGCAGAGGCCAAAAGTTTCTGCATGTCTTCATATGATGGCCTTGTCTTCTTCTCGATGTTTTGCTCATATAACTGAGCTGCAGAACCAAGAGGTTTTCTCAAGATAAGCTGTCTCCAGAGTCCTGCAAGCAGATTGTCCAGGGTTTGTACCTCAGTCTCCTTGTGGTTGAAATAGATGCATGCCACTCCAAGGTCCTTGGTCTCTGCCTGGGCAGTCAGATGTTCCACTACAAAAGAGCTAAGATTTCTTGGATCAGCAGAAATCAATCAGCAGGATTGAGACCCACGCAAGAACGGTCTTCCCAGCACCAGCTGAATATTTCAGTAGTCAGGCTGAGAAACTGATGGCAAGGTTCAGCTACATACGTATTCCAAAGCACCATAGAACTTGTCCAGGATTTGATTTCCACCTCTTGAATTTAGGGTCATCAAGCAGCCATTCTCCAGTTCCTTGCTGGTGGGTCTTGGAAATGTCCTGCTGTCGAAGGAAGAAATTGAGTGGAGACAACCATTCAATGATTGTTAGACGTTCTGTATCTATCAAGTGTTCAATCCCTGAATCAATACACAGCCTGAGCCTTTACCTTTCTGGCCCCCTAGTATGATGGATGTTCAATTATGAATAGATAGCCAGAGGACAGGGGAGACTTTACCAATATTCAGATTTTCAATTTTATTGATGGTCTCACAATACAGAGAGGCCCCCTGTCCCATACCCCCGGGACCACCAGTACCTTGTCTGTGACCATCTCCCCCTGGCCCTCCAGACCCTCCTGGCAGAAATCAATGATGGTATCAATGTCTGACCAATATGAACACACCTTGCACATTGATTGTCTGGAAATCGTGAAACATTATTGCTAATATGGATTGTTCGTGCTCTGGAGGCCGTATCTGGACAACACCATGTCAGACATCAGCAAAGTTTATGCAAAGAGCAGATCTAACAGCCAAAGAAACAGCGAGGAGACTAGAAGGCTGGAGTGGACGTGGAAGCAGAAGCCAAGGGATACTGCTACCGTGTGGTGGGAGAAGATCTCAGAAAAACGCCGTAACTTGAAGGACAGCATGTTCGCACGATGAATTGCCGGGCTGATCGGATAAAGTGGCACTCAGGCTTCAGCTCGTTATCGGCCTCGGTTCAGCACGACGGATTTAAGTCTCGGGGGAATAAAGAAAGCCAAGGATCAACGCATGCTGAAACACTGCCAGTCCCGCTGAAGTCGCCAAGCTCTTGCCAGCGAAGTGCAGACGCATCAGTACTAGTCCTGTCAATCATTGAGGTACTTCAAGCGAGGACTCGTGACATCACTACGGTAATGACGCGCCAACACTTGCCGTTCCCGACGTACATGTAACACGGTAATGTTTATCTCGCCTTCTAGTGCGGCTCGCAGACGGGGTCCCCCGAGCGCGAGCGCGCCAGGCTTCCACCCCCGCACTCCTCGCCCCACGCGTTGTTGTCCGCGTCGTTCACTGCGCCGTGCAGCACGAGCAGTCTTTTTCAAGCTCCTCAGGATCGCACCGCCGCGCGTGTCCACACCCACACTTCGCCTTGCTCTCCGCGCTCCCCTCGCCGCGCACCAGGCCCGCCCATCACGCACCCGCTCCGACGCGCGTCTATATCTCGCACTTCTGTTCCCGCGGCCGCAGCGGCGTCGACTCTGGCACTTGCTGCCACAGTTGCGCCGATGCCGACCATCGTTGAACCCCTTCCGCACGGGGAAGCCGCCCCTCTACTAGGTCAGTGCCCGACTCTACGATGCCCTGGGATGCTGCTGCCCGAATCACTCCTCCCTCGGCGCCGCACGTCCACATCGTCCGCCTGCCGTGAGTACATCGCCCCACCCGCGCAATCCCCGTTTTTGACGGTGCAGCCCGCACCCTTTGATGGCCCCACTTCGGCGTCACTATTCGCCTCCAACACTTCTTTCGCATCTGCGTCGACACCGCCACCGCCGCTGAGGGCTCCATCCGCCTACGCTGGCGCGTCTTCGCCATTGGCGTCCTGATTCGCGCCAGCGAGCTCGAGCTCGATTGATGGATACCGCGCCTCCTGGACCCAGGAACGCGGGCTCACCTCCAGCGACAGCCCCGCGCGCAGTAGCAACGGTGTAGGAAAGAACCTGATCCCTCGCACGACCCTACCCTCCAACTCGCCTGGGCGCGTGACGTGCTCTTCCGGGTCGACCGCACGCCTTCTCTCGCTTCCTCCTCTTCGGCCCTTGCCGCGGCCCCGTTAATCCTGTCTTTGGCGAGCACAACGAGCCCCAGCGGCGTGCCCCAGACGCCCATGCCCGAGGCGGTGTACCTGCGCGCCACGTTCGCCAGCGCGGGGACGTACCCGAATATCCTCCCCGCCAACCCGCGGGCCGCGTTCCGCGACTTCGAGGCCGTGGCGAGGGCGGGGCACGCGCCGGCGTGGTTTCGGCTGGTAAGGGACTACGAGGCGTTTAACGATACGGCGCATGCGATTGATTGATTGAATCGCGGGGCGAAGGTGCGAGTTCTTTCTTGCGTCTGTTGGCGCTGTCCCGCCTTGCCTTGCCTTGCTTTGGTGCAGTTCCATGGATTCCCTCGGCAGTCCATCGCGATGGACTTGTGGCGGCGCGCGCGCTGTGCTGTGTCTTGTCCGATTTTTATCGACCCTTATCCGATTCTGAGTAACTAACTGACTAACTGCGACACAGGCCCGCGACCCCGCCACGCTGCACCGCCTCGGGACCGCGCATCTGCTCGGCCAGCTGGGGTTGCAGGTGCGTTTTTTTTTTTGCATTTGTTTGAGAAAAAAAAAGCAGCGGTACTGACGACACACCCTGTGACACAGCCCGACCCCTCCGCGGCGCTGCCCTACCTCCACCAGGCGACGCTGCAGTGCCCGCAGCCCGCGTATGTGTTTGCGTTGATTTTGTTGGGTGCGTTTTTTTTCCTGTTTCTATTTCTGTTTCGTGTTTTTTGAGGAGGGCACGACGCTGACCACACCGTCTACGTAGGCGAATTCACGACGCCCGTCGCGGCGCCGCTGCTGCAGCCGTTCCTGCCGCCGGGGCAGACGAGGGAGGGGTAAGTCGCCTTTCGTTTTCGTTTTTCGTTCCCTCTCCCCCCTCTCTTTTCTGATTCCACGCGACGCAGATACGCGCGGCAGATGCTCGAGCGCGCCGCGGCGCTGCACTTTGCGCCCGCGCAGTACAAGCTCGGCCACGCGTATGGGTTTGCGGTGCCTGCGAGGTGCGTTTTTGTGTCTTTTCTTTTGTACGCGCGTTCGTTGCTCATGATGGCGCGCGCACACACACAGCGCGTTCCCGTTCGACCCGCTGCTGTCGGTGCAGTGGTACAGCCTGGCGAGCCAGGCGGGCGAGGCGGAGGCGGACATGGCGCTGAGCAAGTGGTTCCTTTTTTTTTTTTTTTTTGAATCAATTTTATTTCCCCCTCACCGCGTACAGTATGTTAGGGACCTCTCTTGTACCGTAAGTATCTAAGTCATATATGCTGATTCTGCTCTATAATGTGAGTTCGGCATGGCTAAGTGGTTCCTTTGTGGCGCGGAGGGTGCGTGTTTCCCTCCCTCTCTTCCTCCACTTTTCTCCCCCTCCCCCTCCCCCTTCCTCGCACCCGCCTTCATACCCCTCCCTATCCTCCTCCGTTCTTTTGACTTCGCTTGGTTTTATAAACGTTCGCTGACGCGCACACCCCAACACAGGCGCTTTCGACAAGGACGAGTCGCTCGCGCGCACGTTTGCGGCCAAGGCGGCGGCGAAGGGGCTGCCGTCGGGCGAGTTTGCGATGGGGTATTATAATGAGGTGGGGATTGGGGGCGGGCTGGATTTGGGGGAGGCGAGGGCGTGGTATGGGAAGGTGGGTTGCGAGCTTTTTTTGTCGCCTTCAAGAGTACTTGGGGAAGGAAGAGAGGGGGGGGATCAGCTTCCGCAACATGGGGGATCCGACGCATGGGACGGATCCGCATGTCGATCCGCGCGATCTTGCATCTTTTCTGCTTCCCGCGACGTGAAATCGAGAACGAAGGAAGAGCGAACGCTAATGCACCCCACAGGCAGCCGCACACGGGAATACTGATGCGTCGGAGCGGTTGCGGGCGTTGGCGCAGAGTGTGCCGCAGGTGCGTTGCGTTTTGTTTCTTCCCTTGGCCTCTTCTCCTTCCTGCATTCTTGGGGCAAGGAAGGATGGAAGGAAGGGTGGAAAGAGATAGCTGAGCTGACGAATGCGCGTTTAACAGGCCCTCGGCCGCACGGAGCACGACGCGCTGACGGGGGACAAGCTCGTGCGCAAACGGACGCAGGCGCGGATGAGGAGCGATCAGGGAGGCGCGGGGCCTGGGTGAGTTTCCTTCACCCCAATTCGACTCGAAACCAAACGCTAACTGCATTAATTACAGTGCATACACAGACGAGCCCGGCCCCTGCGCCAACCCCCACCCCGAAGGGCCGCTGCCCGATCCATACGGCGTCAACCGCGCCGCACCATCCACCGCGGACCCGTACGGCGTTGGCGCCGGGCGCGCGAACCCGCCCCGCCGTCGGCGTACCGCGGCGGCGCGCCGCCGCAGGCGGACCCGAGCCAGAGGCGGACGCGCGTGATGGAGCTGGCGCGGAAGAGCTCGCTTGCGGATGGGGGGCACTCGCGGTCGTCGAGCGCGGGCGGGGTTCGATTACCGCGCGGGGGCGGGGAGCGCGCCGCCGCCCGGCGCTGGGTATGGGCCGGGGCCGGGGCCGGCGGGGGCAGAATGGGAGCGGGAGTTATGGGTCGCCGCCGCCTGGGGCGGGGCCCGCGGGGAGGGGGAGGGGCCAGCCGATGGAGGCGAGTCTGCCGCCGCAGCAGAGGCAGGGGACGCCGGGGGCGGGGCGAGGGTACGCGTTGAGCGACGCGGGGAGCCGACCGGGGAGCGCGGCGGGGAGTATGGCGTCTACGGGCCGCGGCGGTGGCGGGGGCGGAGGAGCGGGAGGAAGGGCGCAGGGGACACCGCCGTTACGGCGGCCTGGAGCGGCGAACAACCCTGGGGGCGCAGCAGGCGGGGGAGGAGCCGGAGGGGGCGGGCACCCGGGGACGGGGCCTGCGACGTTTGCGGAGATGGGATTCACGGGGGCGAAGGCGGAGGACAAAGATTGTGTTATCATGTGAGGTGGGTGCCGCCAATCGACCACGACCGCCGATCGCTCGGTCCCACCGACGAGGACGTGCTGTCCCACGCACGCACACCGACCAACGAACGACAACGAACGACCTGCCCGCCCCGCATCGGCGTTGATTTCTTTTCCTCTCAAAACCCAACTGCTTTCCGTCCATGCCGCACATACAATCCAATCTATAGCTACCCCCCCACACGCTTCTCTTTCTCTTTCCCTTTCGTCTGTCTCATCTCATATTTACCGTCTACACACATTGATTCGCCTACATTACCTTACTTCATGCGCTTAGCTTTCTCTCGTTCTCTTTTCTCGTTTTCTTTTTTTCGTAGATATTTTGATACTTGGCCGTGGATTGTTATTTATTGGAGCGGACGTTGTAGTATATGAACCTTTTTTGGAGTAAAAGTACGGGTAGAACAGGGAGGAGAGAGAGAAGTACAAAGAAAGATCTAGAGGTGTATGTATGAATTAAATTTATTGGTGAATGCGAGGTCGGCTGCGCGCTCAAGGTCTATTCTGCCATGGCGATTGGAAGGGCCCCTGAGTCTCATCGGCGTAAAAAAGGCGCGCGAGCTTTCGCGACGGTTTGTTGGTCCTGGGAATTTGATGCGCCGCTCGGTTCGTAACTGCATGCTTCCGCCCATCATGTCGACAACAGCATTCGTCTCGTTCGTGTGCTTACTTGGAGGGAACTCTTCAAGTCTCTTGTCAGCGGCCTGCTATCATTTACATACCCGTGAATCTGAAAGGTGGACTTGTGGACTTTGCGTGTTACGGGCAGTCTGCCCGGATATTTTCAAGAACCTTGGAGACGGTGCGAAACTGGATGGCGGCAGCTTCTTGGATCTCAGATGCGGTCCGGTCGTGGACAAATGCGGGCCGGTGCTGTGACTTGCGTTCGGTTTATTCCTGCTTTCATTTTCTCATTCACACCTAGCTCTGGGAAGCTCCTTGGTCGATGCCACATCCAGATCTAGCGCTGTAAAATGGCGGCGTACTCTTCGTAATACTCCCATATTTTGCCCTTGACTTTCAAACTGGACCTGAAGTGCTTTCTTCGAGAATTGGGATAATTCTAATGGGAAATTCGGTTTCTCAGAAACCCTGCCCATCAGAGACCTCTTCAAATTCTAATGGGAAACCCTGTCACAACTCGTCTGATCCCGGGCAATGTCCGGGGACGCCGGCTCAACGAACATACCTATGGTCAATGCACGAGCTAAATAAACGGCTTAGAAGTTCCCGACCCACACATATCACATATCACGCAGTTGGGTGTTCACGATCATTGCAGAAACCAGATCTTCTCCCGTGGTTTCGCATTTATCATGCTTAATTATAATCTCACACAGTTGTATTTAATCTGGGAGCGTTCTCTCAGCCCCCACCCACCATATGAATTCCCCCACTTCTCAAATCGCACCTAATAACATCGGTGCGAAACCCGAAACTGGCTTCGTTCGTCAACTAATGTGTGCACTGGTTTAGGTGCCTACGAAATCGGGGTCTTGCTATCCTGTGTGCTCTTCGGGGTAACGACAACGCAGACATACATCTACTACAGCCGCTTCGCAGACGACTCCCGCAAACTCAAGGGCTTGGTATGCAGAATGAAACTCAGCAGATAAACCACTGATTATGATTATGATTACGGTTAGGTTGCACTTGTATGGTATGCCTCCTCACTATTACCTTTTCAGACAACCATGAATGCGGGTCAACAGGGTCTGCAAGTTTGCCCACGCGTTGTGCATTGGCCACACGCTATATTTCTACACAATATCAGGTGACGACCACCCTGATGCCATCCAAGTTCAGACTTCCCCGTGGACTCTCCACGCGAGCTCCTCGATCACTTCCTGCATTGTGGCCTGTGGTGAGTGCAACCACACCGATAATTCCCATTTCTCCTTCGTCGGTGCATTTTTCCTCATACCCACCCACCAGTGCAAGCATTTTTTGGCCTCAGAATCCATATGCTTTCCAAAAGATTATACATTCCTGTTCTCATCTGGATTATGGCGTTTCTGCGTCTGTCTTTGTTCACATTGACCATGGTGGTGACAGGCATCACAATGGAGGACTCATTCATTATGTCTGCCTGGATCGTCGGGGTTGCCAATGACTTGCTCATAACCATCACTTTGGTGTTTCTCCTCCGTCGCCAGCGTAAAGATGTACAGAAGAGGTATGATCTCTGAGTACTTTCGATTCTTACACCGACTTATGGTGACAAGGTTCGGTTTACCGTCCGCTCATCCTAAACCTCATCACCTGCCCGTAGTGCAGTGGCGATTGTAGAACTCATCTGTGTAGGCGTTCATGTCCATGCATCGACATTTAAATGATCAGGACCCTTTCTTTCTTCTCAGCTTCTGGCCACGCCAACGAACTGTAAGCATGCACGGTGAGAACAATTTCCATGCTGACGGGTTCCTTTCCAGGGATATGGATCGCAATTTTCACCATCGAGGCACGATGTAGGCATCTTTCCTAATGACATTCTCAAACCTCACGACAATCCAGATAGCTATAGGCTAATCGCACTAGAGAGCTGCTTCCTCAAGGGATACACTATTTTGACGCAGTGGCGTATACTGGATTGGGCCGAGGCGAGAAGCTTGATCCCCCCGTTTCAAAATGGTTTCAGATCGGGATATCGGACAAATAATAATCCCTTTATCCTGCGATGCCTAAAGGACTGGGCAAGAGCTCATGGAAAGACGCTATATGTCGCCTGTGTGGACTTCACAAATGCCTTCCCTTCCACGGATCAGCCGACTCTGTGGCTGAAATTAATCCGCATGGGAATGGGCGGCAAAATTTTTGACTGGGCTCAGAAAGCTGTACAAGCGCATGGCGTACTATGTCCGGCACGGAGACATGAGGTCAGAGGAATTCAAGGCTCTGATAGGCCTGCTCACCGGGGATCCGGCATCTCCAGTGCTATGGAATCTGTTCCTCGCCGATCTCTCATTAATGCCAGACTTCGAGGACGTCATTCTGTCAGGCATCAGAATCTCCCTTCTTGCTCAAGCCGACGATCTTTTAATTGTCTCCCTATCAGCGCGTGGTCTCCAAGCGAAACTGTTCACTTTGGAACGGTGGTGTGCGAACAACTTCATACTGGTCAATATGGTTAAAACAATCATTTTAATCTTCGGACCCACACCTCGCCCACCTCCCATGTTTTTCCTTGGCACCACCCAGTTGGAAATAGAGACTATGGAAAAATACGTTGGCGTCTACATCGAAACTGATACACGCAACATTTTCGAAAAGCACTACAAGGAAAAAGCACGCACTGCGCGATACTGCGGACACCGAATATTCGCAGTTGAAGACATGACAGGAAGATTGACACCCAAAGAACTGAAGCAACTTTACATGGCCCGTGTCGACTGTCACTTGATCCACGGCTGCGAGATCTCGCCAGACAGCGAAGACGTGCATGTGAAACAGCTAGCTAAAGTTCAAATAAGCTTCCTTCGTCAAATACTCAATCTGCACAGTCGGTCCATGATTGCGCCCTTATTCACAGAGACTGATATCATGCCTCTCCGAGTCCGTCGCCTTATTCTCGCTCTTGGCTATTTGCGATATCTACTTGGCCTCTCTGGTGATCACTATGCTCGCGCAGCCCTGAATAGTTCTTTCGAACTCGCGGCAAGCGGCAAAAAATCCTGGGTCTGTGATATGATCAAAGCTGCGTCGAGACTGCCATTCCATTGCCCAGAGTTGAGTTTGAACCAACATACCACGGTGAAGGATGTTGAAAATTATTCACAACTGGTGCAAAAACTCATGATGGAATGGTTACAGGCCGAAGTTGACTCGTCCGACAAACTCTACTTGTTGCATGGACGTCGAGAACCCCAAAAAGACAAAAGACCAACTCAAGTCACTTCGTGTATGCGGCATTATCTATCAATGGTGAAAACACAGAAGCATCGCGAGGCAATTACCTCAATCATGTTATCTACTCACCAACTTGCCGTCGAAGTCTTGCGTTACGTCGATCATGCGCGTCAACCTGTGCCACGATCAGGACGGTTATGCAGGCTCTGTAGGAGAGATGTTGAGACGCCAGAACATGCCTTAATCATCTGCACGTCTTCGGACAAGCTTGTGGAACTGAGGGACATCTTCCTTGGCAAACTCTTCAATGACCTACCCTCTCTGCGTAATCAAATGGCTATACTCTCAGATACAGAATTCTTAAAAGCCATTATATATCCGAGATCAACCATCGCACTGGTAGCAAAATTCGCGTATGAGGTCTTAGAGGTGTTTTACGCTGTTCCCGTGTTTCATGGAGATAGTTGAGAGGTTTGTGTCGCGTCGATGTTACTGATTTTATTCTGCTTTTCCGTGTTCTGTCTAGTTCTACCGCGGCGAGTACTACTGCGACCGTGAGCTCGGCTAGAGGGACTTGGGAGGGCCCACGGAGGATGATGTATTTTGCTCTAGAGCGTGTTAGAGCACGTACGTCGGAATAGTCTGTGGAACCGGCGTTCATGAGTTGGACCGTGCCGTGTATTTCTACCTACCTACCTACCTGCATTTTTTTGACCGCATCGCTCCTCCCAAAGTGTTTGCGAACTCATTCCTGGCTAGGTAAGCTGCGAGCCCATTGCGAACATTTATTCAACCCAACTTTAATTACCGTCCGTTCTTGCAGTCTAAACGGCAGAACAACACTTCGCGCAATGAGCGACGCCCCATTGACATTTACGATGCCTCCGGTGAGGTCTTAAATTGGCTTTTCCAAGTCCTTTGCTGATGAACCCAGAACGGTTCTTTTTCTAACGGCGTGCAGATGACCAACGTGAGGCCAAACGTGTCCGACGCAGAACTAAACCCTGGCTTGGGGGACAAAGAAGCCTCTTCTGACGTTGATCGCGTTCAAGTCGAATCCCAAATCGAATGAATTTATTCGTGCTGGTTGTGCTTTGAGTGGAAAGTCTTGCCGGCGGTCCGTTCCCGTGTGCATGCAGCATACCCGTGAGGCTGCACCCAAGACTGGCCTGTTTTCGTACGAATTCTTGCGGATGTACACACAGGACACGAAGACGTAGGGCGAGTGAACCCACCGCAGCTTCTCAGTTCACCGAATCTCCACATTTACCGTGGGAGGTTGCTTCTGGTGTCCAAACATGCCAATCACGAATTGTTTTCCTGCAACCGGCTTCGTACCGTCACTTCACTGATGCTCGGCGTTCAGGGCTCATCACTCAGCTTCCGACCCACATATCGTACAGTTAGATGCCCATGATCATCGCAGAAACCAGATCTTCTCCCGTGGTTTCGCATTCATTCATCAAGCTTGATTATAACCTCCCACAAGTTGTATATAATCTCGGAGCGTTCTCTCAGCTACCACCCACCATATGAATTCCTTCACTTCCCAAATTGCGGCCGATAATATCGGTGCGGAACTCGAAACCGGCTCCGTTCGTCAACTAATGCGGGTACTGGTTTAGGTGCCTACGAAATCGGGGTCTTGCTATCTTATATGCTGTTCGGGGTCACGACAACGCAGACGTACACATACTACAGCCGTTTCTCAGACGATTCTCGCCAACTTAAGGGTTTGGTATGTAGAACGAAGCCCAGCAGACAAACCACTGATTACTGTGCATAGGTTGCACTTGTCTGGTACGTTCGCTTTGCTGCTGACTATCTCGATACCTCTGAATAGTTCAGCGGTTAGGGTTTGTGAACTCGGTCATGCGCTGTGTGTCGGACATACGCTATATTCGTACACAATATCGGACCAAAGTCGCCCTCCGTGGACCCTCCCCCAGGCCTTCGTCCTCGCTGGCCTCGTTGTGGCCTGTGGTGCGTACAATAATTGTTTTTCTGGTCTATATCCACGTCATTCTTACTCGTACATGCTAGTGCAAGGGTTCTTCGGGTTGAGGATCTACCGGTTGTCCAAAAAGCTTTCAATTCCTATTATCATCTGGGTCATGGCGCTTCTGCGTCTAATGGCATCTATGATCATTTTCGAGCTTCCAGTGAATCCCGCACTGGGCTACCATGCCGACACAAAGCAGGAGTTGCTCACCACGTCCACTTGGATTCTGGGCGTCGCCAACGACTTGCTAATAACTGCAACCTTGGTATTCGTCCTTCGCCGTCAACGGGCGGACGTCCATCAGAGGTATGGTTCCAAATATTCCAATTGTAAATGCTCATCATATACAGAACCGTCGTCCTTGCAGACAAAATCATTGCCTGGTCCATAGGTCTCCGACTTTTGTCTTCATTTAATATTATTTTTGCACTCACATTCGCGACAGAAAACTGGAATGATAACAAGGTTCGGTTTGCCGCCCGTTCATCCTAGTCCTCTTATCCTTGATGTGCCTGCAGTGCAGTGGCGATTGCAGAGCTGATCTGTGTAGGCATTCACGCCCATGAATCAATGTTCAACTGACGAGGACGCTTTTCTTTCTGTTCAGTTTCTGACGATGCCAAAGACCTGTACGCATGCATGATGAAAATAATCCCGAACATGCTGACGAGGTCCTTTCTAGGGATATGGATCGCAATTTCCACCATCGAGGCACGAGGTAGGTGTCTTCCCTGATGCCGTTCTGCATTCTTAACTGCATCGCTCCTTTCAGTGTTCGCGAATTCGTTCCTCGCTAGGTAGGCCACCACAACCACTATGTTGAACATTCATCAATTTACCGCGCGTCATTGCAGTTTAAACGGCAGAACAACCCTTCGCGCAATTGGCGACGCCCCCTTGACGTTTGTGATACCCACGGTGAGGTCTTGAATTGAGTTTTTCCAAGTCCATTGCTTATTAAACCTAGATCCAGTCTTTCTCTGACGGCGTAGAGATTGCTAATGTGAGGCCAAACGCGTCCGACGCGGAACTAAACACTGGCTTGGAGAACAAAGAGGCGTCTTTTGGTGTTTACCGCGTTCAAGTCGAATCGGAAATCGAATGACTTTATTCGTACTAGTTTTACTTTGACACAACTGGGGATATCGTAATCTGAGAGAGATTCACCGAAATATCGCAGGAAGTGACGTATCACCTAGGAGGCAGAGCAGAGAACAGACCGAGATCTTGTCGAGGAGTCCTTAGACTGACAGATTTCAATACAATGCAGCTCCCATAAAATATGCATGATCCGGCAACTTCGGTTCAGGACGGAAAAGACGCGATTTGACGCGACTGAGCATGCGATCGGAGTACTGTAGTATTTCGTTCAATTCGTATGGTCACACGTCACACAGCCAAAAATCTACGAAAATTTTCGTAAGTCACCCAGTCACAGAGGCGATTTTGGGCTTAGCCGAGCTAGCCGAGCTTAGCCGAGCGTTGCCGGCGGATCAAATTCCCTAAAGGCGACCGTTTACGAAAGGGTCAATTCGTACGATGGTGTCACACCCCAAACCGCCTTACGAATTGAACGAAATACTACAGTATATACGAGAAGGAGTCCCACTGTTGATGTGAATCTTATCATTTACCATCACATATGAGGTGGGGTATGGCCGCAAGCGGCGGGTGCCGAACCTTGTCTGGACGGGGACGGATCACAAATATATTGCAGTAAGTAGTTCAAGAAATACGCAGAAGTTGTAGTCTGAATCTACTGGCAGCTGTCAACAAGGACCTCGCTTTTCGATGCGAAACGTGACCGTTTCCCACGCCCAAATTGGGTCGAGCTTCACAGTTCACCCTCCTCAGGGTGTCCTCCTGTTCATTTGAAGTCCGGAAACCCATGATTTTATTTGAATGAGTATGTTGTGTAGATTCCACAATTTTTGAATCAACACCCGGGGTACAGCTTGCTGTTATGCAAGAAACACAAATATTGATCCTACTTTCGCATTTCTGCCAATTTTTTCCTGTGGAGAAAGGCCAAAGGGTAGGGGAATGCTATCTGTATGCGATGGAGACCGTTTCTGGTGCCCAAGGTTGTGGTGAGACGAGATCGTCCGAATTTGTGCGTGGGGAAGTAATCACGTGTTGCATCAAAACCGAGGTCCTTGTTGACAGGCAAGAGGCCCGCGATCTGCTAAGCAAGCCCACTCTGATGGGCACGTGCCGGTTGAGCACCTTCCATATCCGGTTGTTAGGTCACCAACAGCCACACTCGAAGCTGCGACGTGTTCGCTCAGATTGTATGCGCCGTGCATTGAGCAGAAATTACAAAAAAAATTCTATGCCATTTTTACATGTTTCATTATACACGAGAATTTTCCTGGAGGTCTGGGGCAGGTGGTAACCTCAAAATAAGCTTCCGAATCTTCGGTGGGCGCACTGCGCGCGAGTCGATTGTGGGTATCCCTTCGTTCTCCTTGTTGGCTCTGCGGCTGGGCGAATTCAGAGGGCTCAATGTGATTGGTGGTCGTTTGGCGGCTCACGGCGGCGCAGTTACGGGGATCGGGATGTGGTTTTCAAAGGGTCCAGGAGCAGTACAACATCCTTATCAGGTTCGAGGAGCGACTGAGCCCGTCGGAGTCTAGACGGGACGCGTCACAGCTGGGTGGGGACACATCACAGCTTGTTGTCGCGCTGCGTGTGAGAGTGTGGACCCAACGACCGGATATGGAAGGTGCTCAACCAGCACGTGCCCATCAGAGTGGGCTTGCTTAGCAGATCACGGGCCTCTTGTTGACAGGTGCCAATGAAATCAGACTCCATATAAAAGATTCATTGACTATCATGATTCTCTTGGAGTCTGACTATAAGTGAGACTACAGAAGTTGTACTAAATGTGGGCCATTGAGTTAACAAATCCCTGTTAAACGACCCCGAAACATATGGCGAAAGTGGAGCTCGAGTACAGAGCAACATTGGTGTTGGCAGTTGGAGCGGGAACAATATTAGAATTGTGGTGGACGCTGGCGTAAGATACTTATGATTGGGAGAGGGAGTAGAAGAAAAGCACGGCTCCAGGGTTGCAGCCAGCGCGACAGACCGGGAGTCGTTAATGGAATCAATAGAACATCATAAATGTTGTTCTGATCCTTCAACGACTTCTTATTGTACGGTCTTATATTACCAAGTGTTATTCGTGTCGCTGCATGTCCCCTCGGGCCCGGGCGAGGAATATGAATGTTCTGGACTCGCTATCGACACCGTACAGCGCCGTACTACCACCTGACGCATCTCTCACGATTGTCTCGGTCTCGCCCCCGTTTTCATGAATGCTGACTCGAACACACGGTGTAGCGGAATCTGCGGGAAAGGCCCTGAGTTCGCTGCTTGTTCGTCACTTTTGCTGGCACCAGGGGCAAAAGCCGAGGCACCTGGATTCCAGGTGCCTCCGAGGCATGTGGTCCAAAGGCTGCAATGTCGAATACAAAAGGCCTACAAAGGTCCTTAGGTCAACAAAGAACAGACAAAGGAGGGACAAAGGACAGGCAAGATTTGCTCAGTGGTGAAAATCCTGCCTGCCCTTTGTCTCGCCTATGTTGATTCTTTGTCCACCCAAGGACCTTTATCAGTCCTTTGTCCACCAGCTCATAACCTGCGGAGAACATGCCCCGGAGGCACCTGGAATCCAGGTGCCTCGGCTTTTGCCCCCGGTGTGGTTTCGCCCCCACATGCAGAACATATCCGAGGTTTCTCCGACTCGGTAACTGGACCGGGGGAGGCTGACAACTCAAGTTCATTCCGCCAATTCGCGACGCGATGTCAAATCCCTTTGCTCATTTCCTTGGCTCAAGATATCAAGAATCGTCCAGTATGTACCAATTCGAGTCTTCTCCCAATGTTCGATTCCGAATTGACTCAGGAAAACGGTCTCGTCAACCTCTGCTTCGATTCAAGCATTCTTCTGAACATCTCCGAATATCTGCGTACTAGAAGCTCAGTGCTCCAGTGTGTTCCAGTCAACTAATTTCAACTTGTCTATCATTCATCACCCCGAAAATCTATTAAACTTCTTGGCTGGTGCTGCTCAAGGGCTGATAGAAGGTGGGTATGTAATCACTGTAACTCACCAACGGAGCCGACGACCTGGATTTTCAGAACTGATTTGCTGCCGGTACGGGAGGTATGTCAGGGCATGTCTAAGATGAAGCAAACACACCTGCCAAGGCCAGACTCAGGTATGTACTGCAACGTAAAGCGGTTGGGACATGTTCAAGGCTTCAGGGACTCCAACAAACGAAGACGAAAAAAAAAATTGGCCGGAATCAGGATGGGGTGAGTCGCGTATTTATGCTATTGGTACACTCATTCTAACACTCAGCGAAAAATTGGCGTAGATCAAAGAAGTTAAATATTGGTTCCGCCACTGAACATGATTGTTCCTTGACAACATATCGCTTTCCCAATGCGGAGATCCAAGTTCAGAATAGTATCTCCCCTAGAATGCAATCATTCACATAGTTTGGCATACGGCTGTGCGTCCTTACTTACAGCTCTGTTGGTATAGTGCGGAATAAAATGAACTAACACATTCAGTTTGGAATGTATAAAAGCCGCCCAGGTACGTAGTTTCTCTTCAGTGTCTTCCTCCCTTTCGACGATGCACAAATCCCTATCCACACTCCTTGTTTGCTTGTTGTCCTTTGGGCAGCTGCTGCTTCGCATCCTGGGTCCTCTGAGCTCCCTCCCCGTCACCGGGCTCCTCAACCACGGCGCACCAAGACCCTCTTGATCAGTGGGGCATTACCATTTCAAAGTTTGGTCAGGATCTTTAGAGTATCCATCGTTGTTTGCAGGCCCCGCCGCGCTGCCTGACCTACCAACCACCCAGGCTGCGGCCGACTTGGACGATCCTTTGGACATCGACAACATCCAGGCAAATGTACTCGCAGGAATGAAAATAACAAGGAGCTCTTCTTTTTCTTCGGTGTCAACAACACCGCAACATTCAAGGCCAAACTTGCATCCAATATCCTGCCACTCATTACCTCCACCACCGAAATTCTTTCTGTCAACACACAACCTGTAACGGCTGTTAATAACGGCTTCTCCCACACCGGACTTGTCACTCTCGGGGTTACTGAGATCGTTTTTTTCTTCTTCCTACCGTTGGAGCTGAGCTGCTGTGCTAATTCATATGCAATGAAGCGATCTTGGGGATACTGATTTCGTGGCTGGCCAATTCAGCGAAACATCGACAATTGGAGACAATCCTTCATTGCGGGATCCTGTGTTTGCGGGTACCAGCATCCACGGTGTAATTCTGCTTGCCTCGGATACCATTGACAACATCAACACCGAGCTGGCCAACATACAATCAATTTTGGGCACATCCATCACCGAGCTGTGGGTCACTTTCCAAAAGCTTGTATCAATTCACTGAGTCCATTTTGAAGGCATCACCTGCAATGGGCGGCTCGCCCCGCTACTGAGGAATGGCATAAACATTTCAGTTTCATGGTAATAATGCTCATCAGCTGCGCCGCGTCGCAACATACTAACCACTGAAACGGCGCACTTCTTATATGACTAGGAATAGCTAATTGATAGGTATTGCGAACAAACACCCAAAACAACCAACCACAACCAATCTACCTCCAAAGATCTAAGTGCTTCTCTTTGTGAGTTCGGGTCCGGGCCGTAGTATGCGACCAGCAGGTTTGAACAAACACAAGTTTGATTTATAGGCTTCCAACAACACACTCTACAACGTACTAGCAATATGCAACCGCCAACAACAACACTGCTAGGAACCTAGGGATGGTCCGGGGGTGTGTTTATATGGGTGGATACAAGATGGCTGGACCGCTAGGTCGAGAACACCAGGGCAGAGTATGTAGGTTTGTGAAAATCCTCGCTAAGGGCAATCCCAAAGACTACTGAGGCTAACAACAAATGGACTTCAATCCTCAAACGGCAAGACTCTCCTTGACCGCCGACCTATTCCTTAACCAAGAATAGGAACCTTTCCGCTTTTATCGGCACTAGCTCACTACAAGCGTCCAGCTAGCGACCCAACACACTACGACAGAGCTTCCGTCTATATCGGGGTGAAGGCGAAGTAACTGACAAGTTATAGCCAAACTAGAGGTGGGGGTACATAGTCCGTCTTCTTCTTAGTGGGCTCAAGTCAACACACAATCCACCTAGCAAGTGATCCAACACACTACGACAGAGCTTCCGTCGTGTCGGGGGTGAAGGCAAAGTCACTAGTGCAAACTGCAGTTGGGTCTCGAAGAGAACACCCTTGTTTTATATGTGGAGGTCTAGGACCAACAACACGAAATCCTCAACTTAGTCACTCGATGTTTCCAGAGTCCACAGTTTACTGATTCCAATATAAAGACTACTACAAGTGAAGTTCGGTATCAACCTCCACTAGCAGCCTGAGTCCACTAGCACCAGCTTCGTCCAAAGTCTGGGGTGTAATGTTCTTAGACCCTAGTCTGTCCTGCGCTCCCTTTTATACTACTAGGTGTGAGTTACATGTGAAAGCAGGCTGAATAATACAATAAGCAATATTAGATGATAAGAAATACGGTCAGCCAATGAGACGACTGCCGTTTGGTTTTGGGACTGGTTTGGTATATGCCAGGTCAGCCTCGCTGACCGGCTAGTGTTCAACCGTGGGTATATCAATGGATCCTCAGCCCTCCGTCTATGCCGAGTACCCCTTCCGGACCAACCGGCGATGTAGCCGGTGATCTAGGTCATCTCTACTCTGTCAGAGCATCGATCTACTTCATCTAGGCGACGCAGTGTTGCGACCGACATCAAATGGTCATAGCTCGTTGGTCAGAACGTCGATCCACCCTCCGGTCATCGGTACAGGCGGTACGATCGTCCCTAGCTCCGTTCCAATAGCCGACTGGCTATTCCCTTCGCCCTAGCTACCCAGATCGGGCACTAGCCGCGTGCTGCCTCATCTCGTATGTCATGGTATGTCTTTGTCAAAGCCCTAGCCGGTCGCTAGTAGGGTTATTCCGCCTAGCGCCGTCTAGTCGCTTATCTAGAGATTAGATAGTACCACCGGTTACCGCGCTGAGCTTCCTAGCTCAAGGCGTAGCTCCCTAGCTGTACTTCCATCGTAGATATCCGTCTGCTAGACCCTCGCTAGCTCCGTCCCAAGTCATCTCTGGACTACTAGAGTCTCCTAGGTCATGTCTCATGAATGTATAGGCAGTGGTTTAATCCCTGGTTGTTTGTACACTCGGCTAGCAGCTAGCGCGTCACACTAGTGCAGCCTCGCGCTACAGTCAGCAGTTAGGGCTCGCTCTGACTCTCCTTTATATCACCTAACAAGTGGTCTGCGTACTAGCTGATATGCTAGTAACAACAGAAGTGCTAGTTGCTTCCCGTTGTATAAATACTGGTCATAGGAAATCGCAAAATTAGCCCTAGATGCCGCGCATTTATGTTACGCCGTTTCACCGCTGCGCAACAGGACGGGATTGCTCAACCCACAGTGAATTGGTTCACAATCCCCGTTCTTCCAGGACAAACTCCCGCTATGTTCTTACCCGCCTTTGCCCAAGAAACTATGCTGACTCCCCCTTGCAGTGGATGCCGGTAGGTGTCTTGAAGAAAGTTGATTGAACCTAAACTCATGTTTTATTTCCCAAGGTACTTTCTTATTGGGCGAAGATTCAGACCCTGTCACGACCTCGCCAGCTCGCGCCTCTTGGGCCAAGGACGGATCATGTGTTTGACTCTGAAATCATCACAATCTTAATTAATTCGCTTTAGATTCCTGGTGTTCTGTCAGCTTCAGCAGCTTGTTCCCGAATTCAACAAGTTTCTGACTGACAATCCGCTTGACGTCCCTGACTTTATCCCAGCGCAGGGATCAGAGCTGTTGGCGCACGGATGGTTGGTCGGTGGAAAGTGTTTTTATATTTTCTTTGCTCTCAATTGTTTAGAACAATTATATCTCTGTTTAGGGAGCCCCAATTTTACTTAGCCCGACCCAGGACCCCGGGTCCGTTCCAGCCGCCAATCCCAACAGGAACAACGACTGCAATTATCTGATCGCTTCGAACCCTGAGCCCGGCACCGAAAACCATTTCAACCAGATTAATTGGCTGTTTTCTGCGCATATCCGCAAGGTTCACCCGTGCGGAGATCTCGACCCCTCCGTGGAAAACCAGCACTTCATCATCCGTTTGAGTATTCCATACGGCGCGGAAGGTGAGCGCATATGGCCGCTCATTGAGATTGAGGACAAAGAGGCTGATTCTGTACAGTGACCACTGCTGAAGCTGCGGCCAGTACAACTAGTGTCGACCACGGTCTTGCCTTTGGTGTGTTTCGATTTCCATCCTTTGCGTGGAACGGTTCCCAGTGTCGTATCAGTCCAATATTTTCAACAGTTTCGTGTTCTTGCAAAGCATTCAGATAAATGCAGTCGGGTATGGTTTTTTTTGTGGTTCAAAGTTCTTCTTTGTCTTACTGTTTTCATCGTTAGTTTCCCCTTTGGATCTCCTTCAACTGTGATTACATTGGCAGTGAGAAGATGTGTTGCTTTAAACCTCGCTTGCGTTGCTGTAAAGGATGGGCCGAGGTCACATCACGCTTACCCTAGGGTAAGCATGATGTAGACTCGTAAACCAGTCGGATTCGCCGGGGGATGGTTTGATGATGAGTCGATCAGACCTGACGGCGAAGCGACTGGAATATAATCAGCCGATTTAGGCGAAGCGCGGGAGATGCCGAGGTTGTTTTGACTTAGACAAAACTTCGAGTAAATCGAAAATTCAAACTCTTCCTAGCGCAAAGTTTATACCACCTACGTGTTCACAATACATTTCCCTTGAGTTTCTATGTGTTATATTTTTGAAAAGTCTCCTCGTTTGCTCGCAATACTGTCTATCAAATGACTATTAATGCTCCTATCTCGTCTCATGACGGTCTCGATCAGCACGCATTCGCTGTGGGGAAAATCAAGACCTCCAAAAGAAGAATAGGGGCATTGATGCAAAATTGATCCCTCACATTGCAGTCGAACACAGGGATTTATCAAAAATCTAAAACATAGAAACTCAAGGTAAATGTATTGTGAACACGTAGGTGGTATAAGCTTTGCGCTAGGAAGAGTTTGAATTTTCGCCTTCCTCGAAATTTTGTCCTAGTCAAAACAACCTCGGCATCTTCCGCACTTCGTCTAAATCGCTACCAGTCGCTTTGCCGTCAGCTTTGATCGACTATCATCAAAACCCTGCGGCGAGCCCTGGTATTGAGTCTAAGTGTGATGTGACTTGTGGTCTTTCCTCGTCTGCACCCCCGCCAACTATCGTCCGACTACTCCTCTCCCTGTTTTTTTGGGATCAAAAGAGTGTCCTAACTACGGAGAATACAGAATATAATAGGAAATCATGTATGGCAACAAAGTATAGGGTGAATATATAACAAGAGCGGGAACTATAAGGGGAGGGAATTGGGCTGGGTATGGGTAGACAGAGGTTTCGGATGCTTCCTATAACAGAGTAAGTAGAAGCAGGGAAAAGGCAGTGGGCACTGGAAAAGGATGTCGAACAGCACACACAATGCGTAGCAAGCAGGAGCAAAGGGAAAAACACAGCATAATACCATATAAGGGCAACAGTCCATATAGGCATAGAATGTATTGCACCAAATGCTCCGGGACTCTTTATGTGGCGGAGGCTATGCAACACAGCCCCAAAGATCTCATTGGCTATTGAAGCACCGCCTCATCAAACACCTTTTAAGGCAAGAGAATGAACTGCATACTTTTACGTTGGGAGCCAGAACCTAAAGGTTCGGCAATCATTCTCGGCTCGACGACGGACATCGCCGATTTCCAGATTTTCGCTGCACTTTGCGCCCGCGCAGTACAAGCTCGGGCACGCGTATGAGTTTGCGGTGCCTGCAAGGTGTGTTGGCGTGTTTCGTGTCTTTTGTGTCCCTTCTGACGCAATCTCGCTCCTCACTCCTCGTCGCAACAGCACCTTCCCGTTCGACCTGCTGCTGTCGGTGCAGTGGTACAGCCTGGCGAGCCAGGCGGGCGAGGCAGAGGCAGACATGGCGCTGAGCAAGTGGTTCCTTTGTGGCGCGGAGGGTGCGTCCTTTTTTCGTGCTTGCCTCCCTCTTTCGCTTGTGTTGTACGATTCGCCGCTGAAGCTCTGCCCAGGCGCGTTCGACAAGGACGAATCCCTCGCGCGCACGTTTGCAGCCAAGGCGGCGGCGAAGGGCCTGCTGTCGGGCGAGTTTGCGATGGAGTACTATAATGAGGTGGGGATTGGGGGCGGGCTGGATTTGGGGGAGGCAAGGCCGTGGTATGGGAAGGTGCATTGCGCGCTTTTTCTGTCGCCTTGAAGAGTGCTTGGAGAAGGGAGAGAGGGGAGGGGATCAGCTTCCGCGACTTGGGGATCCGCGTCCGTCTTCCTCCTGGCATGTCGATCCGCGCGATCTTCCATTTAGGGCTGCCGCCCGTTACCGTGACGGCAACGGCCGTCAATTTGACGGCCGTTTTTCGCATCCCGAAACCTCTGACGGGACGGGACGAGCAACGGGACGGCCGTGGCGGCCGTGATTACGGTAACGGGTTGGGTTCCAATTCAACTTGCGATTTTGACCCCATCTCGACTCACATATTGGTATAGAATGTCTGCATGTCTTCAATTGACCAGTTATATGTTCACCCCTGCTGTTCTTCGGTCTTGGTGCAAGCTTCTGGTGTGTTGAACCTCGGCAATCATGTTCGGCCGTTGCCGATGATCACAACACTAGCCATGCAACACCGATTTCTGACCAACAGATCTGGTGGGAGGGAAATATATGAACTAAATGAGGCGGCTTTCCAAGCATTCAACTGTTTAAACTGGAAATTCCCGCTCAAATGGTCAATTTAAAAACTAGATTCAAGTCACCCGTTGACCGGCCGTCACGGCCGTTGTTTGACGGGCCGTAGAGGGAGCTCCAAAATCTCCCACGGGACGGGTGCCGTCGAGCCGTCGCGACGGTAACGGGCGGCAGCCCTACTTCCATTTCCTCGGCCCGCGACGTGAAATCGAGAACGAAGGAAGAACGAACGCTAATGCACCCTACAGGCAGCCGCGCACGGGAATACTGACGCGTCGGAGCGGTTGCGGGCGTTGGCGCAGAGTGTGCTTGCTTCGTTCCTTTCTTCCTTGGAAGGAAGGAAAGGTGGAATGGAGCTGGAGAGCTAACGTTACGGCTCGTAGGCCCTCAGTCGCACGGAGCACGATGCGCTGACGGGGGACAAGCTCGTGCGCAAGCGGACGCAGGCGTGGATGAGGAGCGATCAGGGGGGGCCGGGGCCTGGGTGAGTTTCCTTTACCCCAATTCGACTCGAAACCGAACGCTAACCTGATTCTACAGCGCATACACAGACGAGCCCGATCCCTACGCCAACCCCCACCCCGAAGGGCCGCTGCCCGATCCCTACGGCGTCAACCGCGCCGCACCATCCGCCGCGGACCCGTACGGCGTTGGCGCCGGGCGCGCGACCCGCCCCGCCGCAGGCGGACCCGAGCCAGAGGCGGATGCGCGTGATGGAGCTGGCGCGGAAGAGCTCGCTTGCGGATGGGGGGCACTCTCGGTCGTCGAGCGCGGGCGGGTTCGATTACCGCGCGGGGGCGGGGAGCGCGCCGCCCCCCGGCGCTGGGTATGGGCTGGGGCCGGCGGGACAGAATGGGAGCGGGAATTATGGGTCGCCGCCGCCTGGGGCGGGGCCCGCGGGGAGAGGGAGGGGGCAGCCGAGGGAGGCGAGTCTGCCGCCGCAGCAGAGGCAGGGGACGCCGGGGGCGGGGCGAGGGTACGCGTTGAGCGACGCGGGGAGCCGACCGGGGAGCGCGGCGGGGAGTATGGCGTCTACGGGCCGCGGCAGTGGCGGGGGAGGAGGAGCGGGAGGAAGGGCGCAGGGGACACCGCCGTTACGGCGGCCTGGAGCGGCGAACAACCCTGGGGGCACCGGAGGGGGCGGGCACCCGGGGACGGGGCCTGCGACGTTTGCGGAGATGGGATTCACGGGGGCGAAGGCGGAGGACAAAGATTGTGTTATCATGTGAGGTGGGGCGCCGCCAATCGACCACGACCGCCGATCGCTCGGTCCCACCGACGAGGGCGCGCCGGCCCACGCACGCACGCCGACCAATGAACGACAACGAACGACCTGCCCGCCCCGCATCGGCGTTGATTTCTTTTCCTCTCAAAACTCAACTGCTTTCCGTCCGTGCCGCACATACAATCCAATCTATAGCTACCCCCATGGCACGTTTCTCTTTCTCTTTCCCTTTCGTCTGTCTCATCTCACATTTACCCTCTACACACATTGATTCGCCTACATTACCTTACCTTCATGCGTCTAGCTTTCTTTTCTCTTCTCGTTCTCGTTCATAGATATTTTGATACTTGGCCGTGGATTGTTATTTTATTGGAGCGGACGTTGTAGTATATGAACCTTTTTTGGAGTAAAAGTACGGGTAGAACAGGGAGGAGAGACTCTAGAAGTACAAAGAAAGATCTAATAGAGGTGTATGTATGAAATAAATCTATTGGTGAATGCGAGGTCGGCTGCGCGCTCAAGGACTATTCTGCCATGGCTATTGGGAGGGCGGCTGAGCCTCGTCGGCGCAAAAGGCGAGCTTTCACGACGGTCCGTTGGTCCTGGGAATTTGATGCGCCGCTCGGTTCGTAACTCTGCTTCCGCCCATCATGTCGACAAACAGCATTCGTCTCGTTCGTGTGCTTACTCGTAGGGAACTCTTCAAATCTCTTGTCGGCGGCCTGCTATCATTTACATTGACATACCCGTGAATCTGCACCAAAGATGGACTTGTCGACTTCGCGTGTTGCGGGCAGTCTAGACGGTGCGAAAGTTTGAAAAACTGAATGGCGCCAGCTTCTTGGATCTCAGATGCGGTCCGGTCGTGGACAAATGCGAGCCGGTGCTGTGACTTGCGTTCCTGCTTTCGTTTTCTCATTCACACCCAGCTCTGGGAAGCTCCGAGTCCTTGATCCCACATCCGGATCTAGCGCTGTAAAATGGCGGTGTACTCTTCGCAATACTCCCATATTTCGCCCTTGACTTTGGAACTGGACTTGAAATGCTTTCTTCGAGAATTGGGATAATTCTAATGGGAAACCCGGTTTCTCAGAGAAACCCTGCCCATCAGAGAACTCCTCAAATGCTAATGGGAAACCCTGTCATAATTCGTCTGATCCCGGCAATGTCCGGGGACGCCGGCTCAACGAACATACCTACGGTCAATGCACGAGCAAAATAAACTGCTTAGAAGTTCCCGACCCACACATATCACACATCAAGCAGTTGGGTATTCATGATCATTACAGAAGCCAGATCTTCTCCCGTGGTTTCACATGCATCAGGCTTAATTATAATCGTACATTCTCTTTGCATTCTCTCAGTCACCACCCACCATATGGATTCCTTCAATTCCCAAATCGTGGCGAATACTATCGGTGCGGGGACATTAGATCCGTCTTCGGTGAACTAATACATGGTTTAGGTGCCTACGAAATTGGGGGTCTTGATATCTTATGCGCTTTTTGGAATGACGACTACGCAGACGTACATCTATCACAGCCGCTTTGCAGACGACTCCCGCAAACTCAGGGGCTTGGTATGCAGTATGAAACCCGGCAGATAAACCACTGATTATGATTACGCTTACGCTTAGGTTGTGCTGCTATGGTATCCTCACGTTCAAGTTACCCGTTTTGAAAACCCATGAATGCCGGTCAACAGGGTCTGTGAGCTCGGCCACGCGCTGTGTATTGGATACACGCTATATTTTCTACACGATATCAAGCTACAATCACCCTGATGTCCTGGTTCAGACTTCCCCGTGGACCCTCCATGTGGGCTTCTCGATCTCTGCCTCTATTGTAGCCTGTGGTGCGTATAATCACACCAATGCTCCCATCTCTCCATCGTTAGAGCATTTTCGCTCATACCCACCCACTAGTGCAAGCATTTTTCGGCTTCAGAATCTATATGCTTTCCAAAAGATTATACATTCCTGTTCTCATCTGGATTATGGCGTTTCTGCGTCTGTCCTTGTTCATATTGAGCCTGGTGGTGACCAACATCACAGTGGAAGACTCATTCATCACGTCTGCCTGGATCGTCGGGGTTGCCAATGACTTGCTCATAACCATCACTTTGGTGTTTCTCCTCCGCCGCCAGCGTAAAGAGGTGCATAAGAGGTATGATCTCTGAGTACTTTCGATTCTTACACCGACTTCACCGCTTGTGTAGAACCATGGTGCTTGCAGATAAAATCATCGCCTGGACCATAGGTCTTAGCTGTTGTCTTCATTTATTATCATTTGTGCACTCACATTCGCGACAGAGACCGGAATGATGACAAGGTTCGGTTTTACCGCCCGCTCATCCTAAACCTCATCACCTGCCCGTAGTGCAGTGGCGATTGTAGAACTCATATGTGTAGGCATTCACGTCCATGCATCGATGTTTAATTATAACTGATCAGGACCCTTTCTTTCTTCTCAGTTTCTGGCCATGCCAAAGAACTGTACGCATGCACGGTGAGAACAATTTCGAACATGCTGATGGGTTCCTTTCCAGGGATATGGATCGCAATTTTCACCATCGAGGCACGATGTAGGCATCTTCCCTAATGACATTCTGCATTTTTTCAAACCGCACCGCCCCCCCCCCAAAGTGTTCGCGAACTCATTCCTAGCTAGGTAAGCTACGAACCCATTTCGAACATTTATTCAACCTAACAACTTTAATTACCGTCCGTTCTTGCAGTCTAAATGGCAGAACAACACTGCGCGCAATGAGCGACGCTCCCTTGACATTCACAATGCCTCCGGTGAGATCTTGAATTGGCTTTTCCAAGTCCTTTGCTGATGAACCCAGATCGGTTCTTTTCTAACAGCGTGCAGATGACCAACGTGAGGCCAAACGTGTCCGACGCGGAACTAAACCCTGGCTTGGGGGACAAGGAGGCCTCTTCTGATGTTTATCGCGTTCAAGTCAAATCCCAAATCGAATGAATTTATTCGTGCTGGTTCTGCTTTGAGTGGAATGTCTTGTCGGCGGTCCGCTCCCGTGTGCATACGGTTACCCGTGAGGCTACACCCAAGACTGGTCTGTTTTCGTACGAATTCTTGTGGGTGCACACACAGGATTCTGTCTGCAGGCTAGTCGATTGAAGACTCAAAACCCGTCTCGCTGTCTGAGCTTAGAAATGAGAGGCTCGCGCCATTTTAAACCTAAGCTTCACGTTCTGAATCTAAAGACTACATTGACGGACATGTCACAGTGGCCACTCTGTCTGTCTGTTGATGGACGACAAAACGTGAGTTTGCATTCGTCTCGGTAATTATAGCTCATGGCATGCAGATCTGCCCGCCGCTTGCCTGTAAACAACCTTCCTGTCGCTGATCGCCCAACATACATCCTCGCGTGGGTTTGCAGACCTCGTACTTTCTACATGAATCTCGGAGGCGGCGTGCTGGGTAATTTCGGCAGTTGCAACTCCTCGCGAGTGATCTCGAATAAATAGGTGTCCGTTCCTGGTGTTCCGTGTGTTCTTGCAATTGGTTCCAGTTATTTCATTGACCCAAATGCCCCGATTTTTAGCCGCCTTGTACCCCGACCTTGGCTAGCGGTGAATAACAATTACTACCTTATCACAATACAGCGAAGTCGGACCACATCAACCGAGCCGCAACGCGGATAAAGATCCTGTCATTCAAGCCGCGAGGTCGCCATGGGTGTGGACCAAGACCCATCGCTCGAAGGAACCCTGAAATGGTTCAAGTGGCCATTATTGGCTCAAGCAGAGGAGCGGGGAGCGACGAAAGCTGGAGAGGCGGAGCGACACTGACACTGACAGTGAATAAACCACAAGTCCATTGACGGGTAGATACGATCGCTTCACGATGATGTTTTGTTCCGCACACCAACGGACTGGCATTCGGTCTTGTGGTTATTTTCCCAGACACACACACCTGGGTATCGGAACGCAACTGCCCTTCCCACAGAGGTCTCGAGATCTTATACCATTTGAAGACCAAAGCGTTGTGGTGAGGTCTTGAAAGTCGCAAGCTGAGCCGCAATTGAACTCGAGAAGCCTGACGTGCGTCTTGACCTTCTCAACTGTTGTGGATTTGAGGTATTGAAGTCTTGCTGCGACCGGAATCTGGAGCTCTTGAATGATCGACGCTCGACTCAAGTCCGGCTGCGCCAACCAAGGTCTTCAGCTTCACGCGTCTTGGAGGGACCTGAAGCTTGCCTGATGGTTCCAAAATGCGGAGGTTTTGGGTGGGCAAACTTTAGACAGCCTCCGACAGAGGTCTTCGGAAGTGAAGCTTGGAACGTCCAGTCTCCGCGCCAAATGTCAAAGAGAAAGAGAAAGAGAAGTGTATCAGGAAATAAATATTCATTGCGAGTGGGCGAACCCGTATTTTATAGTCTGGACCACACCAACCGCGTCCGCCTCCGCAACCTACACCACACATCCAAACCTCCCCGCGTCCGCGTCCCACACACTCCTTTGCGGATACCGACAATGCACACGCGTCGCCCCGTCCTCTGCCGTCCCAATAATCGTGTCCGGCGCCGCGGCCTCGCCGCCCTCGACCCAGTCCACCAGCGCGAGAAGGATGTTGTGCGAGCTCGCGTTGACGGCGTTTGAGTCGGCGTATTGTCTGTGGTGAATTGGAGGTTAGCCTATGTTGGTGGAGGCTAGCGTGATAGACTGGGATGGAGAGGAGAGAACGGGAGCGAAGGAGAGGAGGAGGGGAGACCGACCCGAATCGCGTGGCACCGGGGCCGAAGGCGCAGTGCCCCATCCCCGGGATGAGGAAGAGGCGGTAGAACACGTCGAGGGAGGGCATGTCAAGCGTGCGAGAGATGAGGTCGTACACGCGCTTGGAGTTGCCTGAGGCGATGACCTGAAGGGGTCGGACGGGTGTCAGCATGTGCTGTGTATCCCATGCAGAAGAGAGGGACTCGCCGGGGTCGATGCGTCCGTGGTAGGTGAGGACTTGCCCCCGCGGTCGCGGAACGCGGACAGGTCGCCCTCAAACGTCGCGACCCCGCCAGGGTTGATCTCGTCCATCAGCACTGCGTGCTCGAGCCCGTACTCGCGGAAATCAAAATCTGTGTCGTTGAGGACCGCGTAATGGAGCCAATCCTACGTGCGGGTCAGTTGGTGTTCGGTCAGCATGTCGCAAAGCGAGGTATGTACTTTGGAGCGCTCGGGAATGTCCCCACTGAAGAGGTCGCGGGGCATAGCAATCGCGCCGGGGTCGAAGCGCGGGTACAGCAGCTGGTTGTCGATGCCGTACAGGGGGGAGTAGATCTTGCGCAGCGCCTCGATCTGGGGGCGCGTAAGGCAGGCATCGTCAAGAGTAACATCCGGGGGGCAGAGGAGGACTTCAGGACGGAAATCGCATGCGTCTGGCTCGTGATGATCCCGTCGAGCACGCCGTCAATGCCGTCGCACTGCCGCATGACCTCCGCTTCGACGGTTTTCCACAATCTCAGCGGTATGAACGCGGGAGAGGATTCGGAGGCGGGGGCGCCGATGTACTGCGCGAGCATGTTTGTCCAGTGTACGAGGTGGTTAAAGTCCGTCGCCGGCGCGCCAGCGAGTATACCGTCGAAATCCGCAGGAAACTTGAGCGCCGCTTGCGTGCCCTGGCGCCCGCCCGTAGAACACCCCATATAGTACGATTTACTGTGCGGCCGTCCGTAGTAGGCGTCGACGATCTGCTTCCCGACGACTGCCTCGACATGGATGGCGCGGAAGGCAAAGTCATTGACAACCTCCGGGTGCCCCAGGAAAGCCGCGCCCGCCCAACCCGTCGTGCCCGTTGTTCGATCCGACGGTCGCAAAGTGGAGAGACGAACCGTGGTCAAGACCAGAGTAAGCTATGCCTGTCGAAAGAATTCAGGGTCTGCTTTCCAGCTATACGGTGTAGCTTACATCCACCAAGGCCCCCGTTGCCGAGTCCCAAGAAACGACCATACCATTCGTCTGGGAGCCACGCCTCGCCGTGTACCACCGAAGTGGTGGTTGTGTTGGTGAAGAATTGCACGCGACAGAGTGGTGCGCTGACATGCGCCGTTTTGGCGCAAGTTCCGAGGGTCGTGACTTTGGAGCCTGCGGGAACGTAGGAAACGTCGATTATGGTCGTGTTTTCGAGGTTTAAACTAGATCTGAGAGCGAGGCATGCTGTGCGATGTTCTCCAGGGATCCAGCTTGAAAATAACAACAGACTGCTAGTCAAGAGCTTTGAGAGGAATCCGAGGCCAAGGGTAGAGGAGTCCATGTCCAAGGCGGATACGGAAACTGGGTTACCGTAGGGTGTGAGCCGTCGATAGAAGAACGGACGAACGGACTCGTCGTCGTTACATACTGGAGCCGATTTCCTTTTTAGGACATCAACCTCAACTCAACTACTGTACCATTTCGTTCAATTCGCGTGTCACGCGTCACAGGCCTCCAAATTCGCGAATGTCACAGGTTACCGAGGCTCGCGAACTTGCGAAAGAAGTCACAAATCGCCAAAAAAAACCGCAAAAAATGCGATTTTTCCCCAAGTACCTCGGTGTTTGATTGCCGCGGTGCTCGCACGCCCGATGTGATCGAGAGCAACCTGGACTTCTTCCCACACGACTGCCGCATTTGACAGTGGCAACTCCTCCTCTCCCTCTCCCTCGACGCTTGTTGCTCGCACGCACCATTGGGATCCGGACTGGATTCGTTTACGAAGGTGAGAACTACAAGGAACTCGGGGAGACCACCCATTGCAACGAGGACGATGGTGCACAAACAGAGTTATGGCACTCAATTGATGTCGCACCACCCTTGATGCGGCTTTCTTTTGGCGCCATAATCACATCCTGGTGTGTGTAAATGTTCTTATTTGAGTGAGAAATGAGCTCTGCCTAGGTCTTGGTAGTAAGCCTCGATGCTCCGGGCAAAAACGCGAATTTTTTTCTGTGTCACGGTAAACCCAAGTTCGCGAACGGGTGTCACGCGTCACAGGCCCCGCGAATTGAACGAAATGCTACAGTACTCGTCGTGTTCGTGCGCCATTGAAACAGGTACTCTCTGTAGAATTTGGCTCAGGGGAGGACTTCCAGGCAAGGAGGATGCAAAGAGAATCCAAGGGTTACAAACCAGTGGGGTATCTACAACAAGTATCCTAGCTTTATAGACAATGAAGATATCACATGTATGTGGAATATGAAATATGTGGGTCAGAAGTTGAAATAAACTACGGCGCAGCAACAACGGTGAAATAGCGATATTCAAATGATCGGAAGTGCGTGTGGGTCAAGCTTGTATTTCCAACACTCTCCAATTCCTCAAGACTGCAAACCTTTCCACAATGTCTTCCCGGTCTAAGTTTCGACATCCTCACCCAGCCCCGCTTTTCCGCCTTTTGGTCGTCAGCACAGCTGGGGAAGGAAATGGAGGAGTCAAGGCGTGACATATTCTAACTGTGTGTATTGCGAAAGTCTTTTGCAATATGCTTTTCGCCACTCGAACCATATCACATGGTTTACTGTACAGTGATTTCCCACTTGTAACCTTAGGTTTAAACCTTGTTTCGGAGCTGGTGGCCACGATTTCCGCCACCACGTCGACGAGCCGTGGGCCCGGGCCACAACCGCTATTACGAGTATCAGATTCACAGAGTGGCATTCACTATCAAGCCACCATGTCGAAAAGAACTGCAAGTCTGCATTCCATGTTTGTCAACATTCAGCGTCTTGAGCTCATGATCCGCAGAGGCCCCGGGAAGCTCACCTAAGGGTAACTCCGAAGTTAGGGGGTTTCAGGGCGAAAATTTTGCGATTTTTGACTCCGAAATTAGGGGGTTTGAGGCCAAAATTTAGGAAACCCACTCCAAGTTAGGGGGTTTGAGGGCCGGTTGGAGGTCAAAAAAACTCGAAGGGGAGGGTTCGAACGAGCGACCCGCGTCCAACACTCCAAAGAAGCCAGACACTGGAGTTACACTGGTCAGCTACCACCACCATCAAACTCAGGTCTCTGCGACTCTGAGCCTCTACTCGCCCTAACCAGCCAACACTCTGCACCTAAGCAGTCTACTTGTCTGTGGGCGTCGCCCAGTACCGAAATCGAGCGATTTGGGGTGGTCATCGTTACCCCTATCCCACCGCCGGTGTCGAAGTCGACGACAGATACCCACCTCCACTGCAATGGCCTAGAGAAAGAGGAAACCATTATTACCCGGATGCATAACTAGCACAAAAGGGATACATGGCGTACTCAGAACGGCCGCAGTTAGCTTATTGGACGCCTACCATCATCATCTGCAATGGCCTAGAGAAAGAGGAAACCTGTATTACCCAGACGCATAACGAGCGCAGAAGGAATACATGGCGTACTCAGAACGGCCACAGATAACTCGACCATCCCGCTCTTTAGACCCCACTCTTTAGACCTGCAGGCTATACATACAACGTGCTGGAATGATAGTCATGAAAATTGCTCTACTCATATTCAATCTTGGACACCAGGCCGCCCTGGGGCCCCGGATGATGCGTCTCAACTAACCCACCGGTATTTTTCTTTTTTTATTACCGACTTAGCTGGGAGATGTCTGACGGGGTACTCAGGTTGTGAAATGGTGAAAGGGTGATGATATCCGTAGCATACAATAATACTTGTATGTAGTACGGGCCCTGGCTGTTCCTTAATGGGACCGCGCCGGTATACACTTCCTTCCTTCCTTCCTTGTTACCAAGTACACTACCACAGAACTGAAGAGTGCTGCGCATCAAAAAAATGGTCCTCCCCGGGGTCTTCCCAACCTCATCACTCACGTCGTATCGCACGAACCAAGTAGGCCCACAGTGGATGGCGCTCTCGCAAAAGAGGACGCTGCCGAAAATCACGGTCCCAGGCACAGCAGCAGAAAAAAAAATCGAAAAAGCGAGAAAAAACCAAGAAAAAACGATATTTACGTAAGTTATAACACATAATATCCTTCTCCGACTTAGGGGGTCTGGGGCTGAGAAATCCAAAAAAGTTAGGGGGTTTGAGGCCCATTTGACCGACTTTTGGCGGAGTTACCTTGGGCTAGCTTCCCGGGGCCTATCTGCAGATTTCCTCGTCGCTCGCCTGTAAATACACCTCCGCTACAAATGACCTCTGCTACAATATGTGAAGGGCGCCATACCCCGCGAACGTACTGGCGCAGGTCTGTTCTGAATCCGAATTCTTATAGAAGTAATCTTGGATAGGTGGAAGCCGGATCCTGACCTTGAGTGTGTTCTTGCCGAGGAGAGAGTGCATTCGTCTAGCTGTGATGGCATCAAAGAAACAGAAGCGCGCGGATCTTGCTGTCAGCGTACTGTCCCGCCACCCCCGCCTCGCCTTCACCGCCGACTATGCCTAGCATCGTCTCTGGCTTGCGACTTGCGCTATTCCTTGTACCCAGATGTTGATTACTTCCACTTTCTGGCAATGCTACTGGCTTTCATTTCCTAGCTTTTCATTGCTTGTTCTTGTCAATTTGCACTCTTGCTCGCGGCCACTGGGTCTTACAAATTAATAGCGGATATCACTCATTGGTCTTGTAAGCTTTGCTCGAGGCCGATGACTTTTTTTCTTTCCTTCTCTTTCTGTGTGGTTTTGATCCTACGATGCAGCAGCGCAGTCTTGCTATTGCGGATTTACTGAACACTGAGCCCAGTGTGGGGCTGCCACCTCAATCAGCCCTCCTTTCTGCATCAGACCCTCTACCTCAGACCCGACGCTCGGGAGATCCCAGTGTCCGCCTGCTCGACATTCGCCCTCAACTTTCGAGGCTGTCAGCATTTTTGAACAGAAACGAACTGATCAATGTGCCCCCATTCATTCAGGAAAATCTACATTCTGTTTTAGAGTATCTTGAGGCTCGCGAAGACTTGCCGTCCTCTCGGGCTCTCATCACAATTCCCCCAGTGCCACATACACCTGACTCTATGCTGGTTAAACGGTCGACGAATGTGAAAATCAATTGGATAACTACACTACAAGTCCTGTATGAATATCCTGTGGGATATATACTTGAATACCCCGAAACGTCTTCCACGGGGTCAATCAGCCACCTTTTTCGCATGGACCCACACAAATGGGAGGATCCTACCTTGAATATTGCGTACTCAAGAGGAGGTAACATGGGCCAAACAGTATCGGGAACGTCTGTCAAATGTGATCTCCTCGTTGATTCGGCAGGAAACCGAATCATTTGCTCGGAACGTCATACAACTTGTGAGTGAGTTCCTGTTAAATTGAAAAGTACATTCCACTCACCCAAAGAATAGGCGAGGGTTCGAAAATATGCCCAAACAGCAATGTCGACGAGTTAAGCATTCCACACACAAAGGCGACTCGGGACGATGTTCGCGATCGATTGCGGAAAGACCGCGAAGATCGGTTACAATATGTCTCACCATCGCGGGATATTTCTCTCAAGACTCTGGCGTACATTACTGCGATTCAGAAGCTTGGATGCAGCCGACCTTTGGTCGAGGTGACCGGTAATTTCTCCGACTCGGAAGAAGCGATACAGCAAGCACGAGATTTGTATCTGTTCCAAACACAACGGGGATATCGAATGAAAGATGGTATATGCGAGGGCAGGGTGGTACAGTCGAATCCCTTGTATGGAATCACCTCGTATGGAATACACAGCCAAAAACCGTGATATGGAATAGGCCCCAATGTGTTCCCGAATCTTGTTTACCACTGTAAATTTCTGCTCCTATGGAATATCTGTCATACGGAATCACCTTCGGGCTGAATTTGGCTGGTATCCCAACTTTATTCCATATGAAAGATTCAACTGTATTTGATTACGGTGATGACGGCAAACCATATATCAGGTTCATTCAATTTTATAATGGTTTACTTTTACTTTTCTAACTGCGACATTACCCTGCCAGCTGTGAACATTATGATCCCAAACTCAACAAGGATCACCTTCACGACCGCACTATCGGGCATGGGTCCTACCATGTGGAATACCTCGAAGCCATATTCTCGGGTGACGAACAAGACGCTGCGCAAATCGAAGAAGCAGCTTTTAACCTTGGTTATAGGCCGCTCGCTGACTGCTCCACTGTTGTGAATTGTTCGCAACAGAAAGCATACTGCCGTGAGTCTTGACAAATTCTCCAAGAAATTCTAACTGCTGCAAATTCAGCCTTCCCGCACCGAGACGAAAAACAGAACCTCATTCAACCCCTTATGCAGTGTCTAACTTGTTCCAGCAAGTTTCGAGTATTTGAGCCGAAACCAGAGCATCGCGTTGCGTGTCCATTTGTGCTTATTGTTACCCATGGTGCTCATCCGCACCCCGTTCCATTACCGACTAAAACCCCGCCCAGGGTTCGTGCACAAGTGTTCGAGTTACTCGGCAAACTGGCTGATGATCTTCCTGAGATCACTCCTCGGAGATTCATCCGGCATCCAATTGTTCAATCTTTCCTGACGTCGAAATTCCCTCTGCTAGTTTCACCCACACTGGCGGACTGGCATGTGTCTCTGTCGAATCGGTCTCATATCAAAGCGTATATCAAACAAGCACTCGAGTTGTATTGTCCCTTCGGTACTGGTTGGAGCGGTAAGTGTTCAAATTCCGCGATATCAGCACTCTGAGATAAATTATTGCAGGTGTTGTGAATCTTAAAGCACAACAAGATGTTGGACTTCCGAAAGAAAAACACTATATACGAAGGATCATCGTCATCGATCACCGGACCTCCCCTCGCCACGAAGAGGATGAAGAGGATAACAACGAGCAGAAGGACAATAAAATTTGTATAATCATCTGCATGACCTCGGGAGCCAGTTGACGGCTACGCGCGACGGGGCGATATCTTCAAAGTGATATTGCATTTAGGGCGGATTGCCCACTTTTTGGAATTTGAGCTGGCTTGCAAAGAACGCGACGCCAATACCAGTATGTTTACGCCTCGCTTCTCCTTCCGGTACATATGACTCAATCTTTCTAGGCTTGATATTGTTGAGATTGCAAACACTGAGGCATCGCCTGAGGTGCTTACTAAGCCCGACGCTGATGCGCCGAGCGACTCGAACATTCCGCTCCCAGTTTCTTATTTATTGTTTTACTCATTTACTTACTCAGCTACTTCATTAATCTTTGGGCAGAACTCACTAGAACATTTTCTTTACAGTATAAATACTTATACTCTTGTCGTAGTTCTACCATTGAATTATATTTCTTCACACATTCTAAACTTCAACAGGTTATGGGCCCTGCCCGCCCGAATTGAACACAGTTATTCACCCTGCTCTACCACTACACTCATCTCCCAACCAATCACTGCACCATCACCCACATTCTCACTCACGATGTCGGACAGCAATTCTGCATACCGCATCAAACAGCTCGAGGACGCTCGCGGCTATTCAGCCTGGGCAACGAAGATGATTGACGTCTTGATGGATCAAGATCTAGACAACTATGTTATCGGCTCCAAGACAGCGGAGCCGACAGTTGGGCAGAACGCGTCTGCGCAAGCCGAGGCTGCACACGTGAGTGGAGGAAGAAACAGCGGAAAGCATTATCCGCCATTCGTTTACGCGTAGGCGACGGCCCGATGGCGTACATCCAGACGGCTACGACCGCTGTAGATGCGTGGACGAAGCTCGCGCGCGTTTATCAGCCCAAGGGGCAATCTCCATCATTCGGCTCCGTCGGCAACTCTTTCGCACTGCCTGTGTGGAGGGGGAGGACGTCGAGCAGCACATTCGGAATCTCACACAGATACGGAGCACACTCGAAGGATTTGGCAGCGTCATTGACGAGACAGAGTTTGCGATAACTCTTCTCACATCATTGTCCGATTCGTGGGACAACTGGGTTAGGAGGAATCGACCTCGCGGCCATCAAAAGCTCAGACGACATCATCGCACGCATTCTGCAGCAGGCAGGACCCCTCCACGCCAAGCCGGACGCAGATGAGACATCTACTGGCGTTGCCAGTGCTTAGCGGCTCGGGAAACAGCGGCAATCATCGGAATGGTTGTTGGAACTGCGGTCGGCCCGGACACCGAGAGAACGAGTGCCGCGAACAAGCAGAATGGAATCACCTACACAGATCAGCAGAGACAGGAAAATTACACCCGCACCATGCGTAATCGCAAACAGCAACTGGTGGCCAGGGATCATCATCAGAGACAGGCAAATTTGGCTCGAGAACACTCGCCAGACATCGCATTTATGGCTATAGGGCAGCACAAACTCACTCGTCAATCTTGGTTATTGGACAGCTGGAGCCAGCGTACACATCGCGAATGACAATTCCATGTTCCACACGTACACACCACTTGACAGTCAGCATGTTGTCGGAATAGGGAGACTAGCAGCATCAGGGGAAGGATCAGTCAAACTACAGTTCAGAATTGGAACCAGGCTCACCACCGTGACGCTTGCGCATGTCCTTTACCTTCCTTCATCCCCATACAACTATCCTTTCACTCGGCAAACTCCATCGTGCAGGTTACGAACTTGAATTCCGAATTCGGATCAGATGATGTTATCATATCAAAGAATGGATCACGATTAGCCCACTGCCGCAACATCGGAGACGTCTATGCACTCGGCAATGTAATGCCAGTCCGCAGAGACAACGACAAATACAAATATCAGCCAGCAGTACCTACAGACCCAACGCCAAGCAAGGGGGAGTACACATCTCCTGTCAATGGTGCGCCTCTGGCCAAGGCCCATTCGAAACCATCTCCATCGGGTACTAACACCCAAACCCCTGGATATACCATCAGAACCACTTCTATGAGCCCACTAACACCGTCTTCATCTCACATGCCAACACCGGAGCAGACGCCACCACCACCCAAAGCTCCACGCGATATTGACAGCACCATTTCAACTGACAACATTATTCTCGGACCTCGCACACGTAAATACACCAAACCGGGATCTTTCCTTGCCATTCTACATGTACCGGACACCTCTCACGGAGGTATCAGTTCACCACTGCGCATCATCGAAAACTCGGCATGACTCCAGTTTGAGGGGGAGTGTTGAGATTGCAAACAGCCGAGGCATCGCCGAAGGTGCTTACTAAGCCCGACGCTGATGCGCCGAGCGACTCGAACATTCCGCTCCCAGTTTCTTATTCATTGTTTTACTCATTTACTTACTCAGCTACTTATTAATCTTCGGGCAGAACTCACTAGAACATTTTCTTTACAGTATAAATACTTATACTCTTGTCGTAGTTTAACCATTGAATTATATTTTCTCACATCTAAACTTCAACAGATATTTTGTCGTGTCTACATAAACCGGCAAACAGCAGTAGCTCATCAACGGATTTTTGAAGAGATTGAGGTGATCGTGAAGGAAGACACTGGGGGATGTTTGAAATGGAGGCACCTTCATGGGACAGGTCCCGACGACGGTCACGGTGATATGATACTCTCCTGGACAGCTGATCAGCATCGTGGCCAGGCGAAAGGTGAGTTCCAATCAAATTTCAATACCGGAATCAATAACAATGTGGTACGTAGGTCTAGGACTTCACCTACAAACAGTGGCTTCAAACATGCCGCCCAAGGCAGATCTCCATCAGCCTTACCGAAATATTCAAGATTTGACTCTGTACGAACATCTTTGGCGAGTTTTCCGTGTTTGTACTGTTCACAATTTCCGAAATATCAAAAAATGCGGGGTTTCGGAGGAGGTGAGGTGGCTCATGCGAAGCCTTGTCTGCATAGAGCACGACAATTGGGATAATAGAGAGTTTGCGGTAGAGCCACCAGATCAACTGGTGGCTCGTGTTTTAGATTAGTGTCAGGACCGTCCGGCATGTGCTAGCCACTATTTCATCCTCTCTATGGGGGCTATAAATGGTGGCTACATTAGCCCCCAAGGATGGGGAGTTCCTAAGAAAAATTAGCCACCAGTTGATCTGGTGGCTCCACCGCAAACTCTCTAATACTTTGGCCGTAATAAGGCAAAGGGCGGGAAAGCTGGGAATGGTGTGTACATCCCCCCCCACTACTCTCGATCTGAAACTGATTGTTGTCGGAAGACTGGGTGAATGACAAAGAGTTGAGTCAGTTTTTCTTTCCGGGGATCTGCTGGGAGCGGAGTTTTATACCGCTCGACATCTGGAATGCCGGGGACTCGAACTCTAACCTCATTGAGTCGGTCCATTCCGACGTGAACAGGGAAGGTGTGCACTGCACACTTTTGGGGGGCCTACAAAGGGATGCTTGTTTGATGCCTTGAAAATGAAGACCCTGAACGTAAGTGGTGTACTTGTGTTCAATATTTTATTGAAAATTTTCTGGCAGACTTATGAGGAGTACGGACACCTAAGACAGCCACTTTATTGCTTACGGCAACCCCTCTTAGGTCATTTCCGCTGTGGTACCGGAAATGACCTAAGAGGTCTCTGCCAGCGTTGGAGGTGTTGCAGACCGGGCTCGCTTACGTCCCTGCCATGTCAGCATCTCGGCATGGTCTGCCTGCGCCGCCTACCTTCACCGTATGAATTACCTTTGAACCTCTGTGCAGCCGATACAGCTGTCTCCCTCTAATGTAAAGCAACATTGGAACCATCTCCATTAGTCCCTATCCTCAAAGCTGGGCTGTCTTACTACATAAATGATTCATAAACCTAAAATCCAAATTATCCTTGCAATCAGAATTCTTTAATTACAAAGAGGAACCGTGCAGGCATATAAACACAACCTCCTACAATTGTAGGTATATGGGTTGTAGCTCAGAGCAAACCAATTATCCGTCTACAATGAGATGTTGCTTGTGTTGTAGGTGTCAGAGGTCATCTGATTGCCCCAAAGAGTTTCACTCAGTTCAGGTACATTACTCAAGTATATAAATATTGAATACTATATTCCAAGAGGTCAAAGGAGTGGTAAAGTAGATGACAGGGCCAATATCGTTCGCACTTTCCTTGCTCTTATGCTGCTTGGTTAGCACTAGTTGTGCCCATGTTTTATCCCTCTTTGATTTTATATGTCCTCTGGTTTAAACTGCTTGCTTTCTGTGTCTGCATCACCGGCAATGTAAAATTGATCTACCTCCAACACCTCCGCCGCCTTCTCTCCTGCAATGTAAAATTGACTTACCACCAACACCTCTGCTACCTCCAACACCTCCACTACCTCCAACGCCTCTGCTGTCTCTCATGTTCAAATATTGTTTTCCAGCTCGGGTACCAAATAATTGAACAGTATCTTTCTGTACCTCAGTCTAACAATACTGGTGCTCTTCCGTCTCCTGGAACTCACAGCCATGTCCCTGTCTACCAGTCTCATTGTGCCTCCCTCACCTCTGTCACAGTAAAATTCAATCTGTGCAGCCACCTTCATGTACATCGGCCTGGGAGTTGCTATCAGTTGATCTGCCAGACACCATTCACGATGCCTGCAGCTGATTGGACTCCACATTAGACACCTCCAACGCACCTCCAACACCTCTATTACATTTTCTGGGTAGTATACCGGCTTACCCTCATGGTCTGGATGTCTCTTTTCTCTGTGGTCTTGCGCTGGCTTGTGCAATGCCATGGGTTGAGCAGCCAGACATGTCCGGAATGCTTGTGATTGGACTCCACATTCAACACCACCCACCAACACCTCCGTCACATTCTCTGGGTATTATACTGGCTTGCCCCCATGGCGTGGATGTCTCAGTTCTCTGTGGTTTTGCGCTGGCTTGTGGAATGCTATGGGTTGAGCAGCCAGACAATGTCTGGAATGCTTGTGATTGGACTCCACATTCAACACCTCCAGCACCTCCGTCACATTCTCTGGGTAGTATACTGGCTTGCCCTGTGGTGTGGATGTTTCTTTTCTCACTTTCAATCAGCAGAACTGATTCTCATTGGACCTCGGATTTCACAGCAGCACTGACAGAAATGAAGTTGGGTTTTCGAAATTTGGGGAGTAGGAGGTGTTGGAGGCTCTAGCTAAGTATAAGTAAAAGCATAGACTGTGTATATGGTTCAAATGAGAGGTTATAAATCGTTAGAAACATTTCCTATGGCACCTAAAATTCATTGAAATGCCGCAAAAGTCAAGATCACCTGGTGCCGGCATGGCGGGCCGGAGCCCGGGCCGCGTTTGATCAGCCAATCACAAGTTGAATAAAGGTCGGCCCTCCGTAATTCAGGCCCCCCACATCCAATACTGGCCGAAATATTGTGACCAGGGGCTCAAATCAAAGCCCTGACTTGCCCCATAGATAAATGGTCAAAAGATCCTGGGTTATCTGAAGGTAAAGTTGCCGTGCAAAAATATCACCGGAATCCATCTAAGTTTCATAGTTGAACTTCAGCCACATTGTTCAAACTTCAAGTTTCAAAACATTGTGGATTTCCGGGGCTCTAAAACTGTTTAGTTATGACTCAAGTAACTTCTGATAGGTATTAGATCAGTGAACAGTGGATATTCAGAACACTGAAACATAGATATTTGGGGGAAACAACAAAATTTGATATTTTCATCAGATATGCAGTCAGGGATGTTGTTCTTAGAGGCCATTATATTGTTTATGCTCTCATTCTGTTCTCTGAAAAGTAGGTGGAAATCATTCCTGACTGTGTCTGCTTTCTCAAAGCCAAAAAGAGGGCATGTCAGAGGTGGTGTAGGAGGTGAAGTAGGTGTACATTACCTGAGTCAAAGCATCTACCAACTGAGTTTCAAGCTCAAAAAGTACACTTGGACCTAGAAATGCTCGCTAGTTTGCCTTGCAACTGATCTGGGGGTCAGAGTAGACTGCATATTCGAAAATGCGATTTGGTTGAAATTTAGAACTGAGCTGGGATAGAGTATACTATGATATTTCTGAGAATTGAGGTCTTGAATGTTTGTGTTTGTTGGCTTTGAGTCCAGCTTAGAGGGGCTGCAATAGGCCAAAAGTGCAAAGACACTCTTTGGTTGTAACTTTGAACCATTTTAAGAATAACATGAGCCCAGTGCGGGCTGCTTCACACTTACCACTTGAACAAGTTGCAATTGGTTGATCTTGGCAGTGGCTTCAGAGCGCTGATGACGGAGACTGCAGGTGAGTTGAAAGGTGTAAACTTATAAAGAGAGAGATTTATATGGGACTGTACTAATGTGTTCATGTGGCTCTTTGCCACCATGATTTCAGTTCTCTTGAAGGTGTTACACAAAGGTTTCAGCCCCCCCAAAAAAACAGAGAGAATATTTACCGCAATGCAGAAGGTGCTGGCCAATGAAAATCACTGTTAAATGCCTATACTGAACTGACCACTGCTCGGTAGCTGTGAGAAGATCTCAAGGTTTACATTTCTGCTTGTACTGGGAAAATCATCCTAATATAGGTGCCGGGACCAGGTGGAACATGGGGCCTGGGGTGAAGGATATGATTACAAATGAACAGCACTAGAAAGATACAAAAAAGCAGTGTTATCAAGCTGACGCCAAGAGCTGAGCTGGAAAGAAAGAAAGCAAAACCTTTGACGAAGGTGCTGGAGGTGTTGGATGTAGAACAGGTTACTTGCTCCTGCATGTTACACAGATTTATTAGAGTGCATTCAAAACAGATGGAGTGTGGGTTGAATTGACACTAGCCAAGCAGGACAGGAAGGAAGGAGGGGCATCCATGTTGTGGGCAAAATCTGGGAAATGAAGGTGTCAGAGGCATCGGAGGTAGAACAGGTTACTTGCTCCTGCATGTAGAGACAGGTTACACAGATTTATTGGAGTGCATTTGAAACAGATAGAGTGTGGGGTAAATTGACACTAGCCAAGCATGACTGGAAAGAAAGAGGGGCACCCCTGTTGTGGGCTACATGTGAGCGATGAAGGTGTCAGAGGTGTTGGAGGCAAAACAGGTTACTTGCTCTTGCATTCATACTGGATTGCATTTGACAGAGTTGGAGTGTGGATCAAATTGACACTAGTCAAGCAGCACAGGGAAGAGGGAGGTGCAGGGGGCTCCTCCTGTTGCAGGCTACATTCAGGGTGTTGGAGGCGTTGGAGGTAGAACAGGTTACTCGCTCCTGCCTGTAGGAACAGGCTGGGCAGATATACTGGAGTGCATTTGATGGAGATGGAATGTGAGTTGAATCGACATTAGCCAAGTAGTACAGGAAGGAGCGAGGCGCAGTGAGCACCCCCTGTTGCAGGCTACATTGGTGTCGGAGGTGTTGGAGGCAGAACAGGTTAGTTGCTCCTGCATCTAGGGACAGGTTGGATGGCTTCATAATGGAATGCATTGAAGTATATATCAAATTACTGCCAGCCAAGCAGTACAGGAAGGCAGGAGGTGCAGGGGACACCCACGTCGAAGGCCATAACTGAACTACAATGGTGGGAATGTATCGGGAATTGCCGGGAATAAAGTAGGCAACGGTGGTCAACCACAGGACACAATATACCCAGATGGGGATCTATGACTAATAGCGCCGTCGCCTCCGATGTCGGAGGTGACCTCTTAGGTCATTTACTGCACCACATGGGAAATGACCTAAGAGGGGTTGCCGTAAGAATAAAGTTGCTGTCTTAGGTGAGTACGGAATTACTCCCTCGTATAAAACAGGTCACATTTCGGAGAATGCGTACAGCAATCTCAAACGCAAAGGTATAGACCTATTTCCAGCACATTTTGGCTTCGATACAACTACTAGTTTAAATTTTCTAGCGAACAGTCAGCATCGTGTGCTAGCTGTCGAGGATCAAAAAATCGAGTGTTACAACGAGAAACTCCTCAAAAGTCTCGACACTCTTGCCAAGGCCGAGAAGGCATCGAATGCAAAGCAGCAAGAATTGGCGGTGATAAGCCGTGAAACGGACCATGGGTGAAATAGCAAGGAATTTGCCGATTTCCACCTTAATCACGTAGCGCGCTGCTCCAAAGGATTAGCATAAGTCCTATATGGCTAATCAGGGCTTTATCCTGCATGAGGACCTTAATCAAGTCCGCCTGGGATGCATCAACTGGAAAGTTCATACTGGTTGACATCCATGATTAAGGGTTTAATTGCCAAGATTAAGCATCGCTGCTTAATCAAGGCATCGTGGGGCCTACAAACAAACATGGGCAATATTAATCATCCTCTCTGATGATCCGGGGCACCACTATGGGGTCTTGGTTAAGCGTTCAAGTACTTTGTTGTGCTTGATTTACAGAGGGAGCCTTGCGCGACGGGTCAGGTGATTCGGGTTTAACAGTAACCGGTTACCCCGGCTGTGGTTGAACTTCGCTTATCAACTATCCGATCATTGTTGCCATCCTGATTTGGTTACTTGAGCCAGGCCAGGACGGTAACTCGCATATCTCCACAACCACTTGGCGGTTTGGGCTGATTAAGGTACTGGCCCAAAGCCAGTACCTACGTCTACCTAAAACTGAAGGTCCTGAACGGGGGACAAGAGGATAGAAGATGGGACTGTCTACACGATCGAACAGGGAGCAGTCACACCGGACACACTCAAGCATTAAGGGGTCGACACACGAGGATCCTATATATTTAACCACACGTGATTAACTACGGACGCCTTACTCATATACCAGCCAGTAGACTAATCATCGTATTGTAAGCGTAATTGTACAGTATATAAGGAGGAGGTTTTGGCATGGATAGGCACTGAACTTTCTGTCACTAAGAGCATTAGCCTTTACTGGGTATTGCTTGATAAACGACGGAGATTCGGGACTTGTCACCCAGGACTGACTTCGTTAAGAAGTTTTGTTTCGTCTGCACGAGTAACTTAATATCAATTGTTGGATCGGGATCTTGGGATTGGAAACGGTTAAGAAGCTAGAGAGAGCTTATTAGGATTGAGAACACGGCACCGCACTACAGTAGCCTTGGAAGGCTTATTATTTGGGATTTGGAGAACACGGCACCTTGTTAGGATTGGGATTGTTGGCTCAAGCTTCTAAAGCTTTTAAACTCGATTTGTTGGCTTAGGCACTCGTTTGGCATTGCTCAAAGAGGTCTAATACTCTAAATCAACCTTGCACTTCGGACTAGACCTCTTAAAACAGGCTTGTTCCTCGCAACCTCTGTTGGATTATCTGTGCTCCTTGAACCTTCTTAAAGCGTTCAAAAGACCCGTACTCGGCGGCACAGTCTAAACCATTCAAGGGGAAAGTAGTTAGGATTTGGTTAGTAGTTGCGTTTTTGCCTTAATCAAGCAACTTGCATTCTGCTCGTTGGGTCTTGATTAAACTAGTACTGCTGTTGTAGACACCGAGCAAGCATTTCAGCGGAGGAGCAACGGCCCGAGAAGCGGCAGAAGATTGAGGGAGAATTGGAAAAAAAGCAGAGAGCCGAGGAAAGGGCCCGGAAAGCGTTTGAAAAGCAGCACGCCGAGAGGAATTTGTTGAGCAGGGGATCGGGAAAGATTGCGCCGATAGAGTATATAGTGGAATAGAATCCTTCTTGTACCTTTGGGTGTATAGAACCGTATTCGGTGTTCGTGCTCGTGCTCGCGCTCATGAAAGATGTTGAGTGGCGAGGTAGTGCTACTAAGCTCGAGCGCGGCTGCTCTTCTTTCGTCAGTGATCGCGTCATGCCACAGAAAGACCGGTCTAATTAGACTTTGTATATTCATCTTGATATCTAGATTGTATTCTGGGAGACGGGCTTGCACTCCACCCAGACGGACGAAGGCACCGCGGCGGAAACCTGGCTGGGCTGGGCTGGAGGTAAGTACAGTACGCGAGTTTGGAATGTAATTGGATGCGGGCTGACCTTTGACACTGTAAGGATTTGCCGCTGGCGCGCAGTCATGCAACGGATGCGAATGCAGTGCATCCAAGTGGACAGGTGCATGTGATACAGTACTGGGTGGGATGGATCGCAAGGTGGGCCTTGGATTAAATCTCATTCTTCGTGCTTGACGCATGTGGCATATCTCAGGTGCATTGCGGGCGTGACTCGTCGTGGTGAACAGTTTAGTCGCTGAGCACGCTCTCAATCTTTTTCACGCGGCTGCGGTCCAACGTCGACGCCACGAGGGTATGCAGCATGGTACACAGCGATCGGGCAGCTCACCACGTCTCTTACATAGCTTAAATCTCCCTGGATCGACTCTGCTCTGCAGCTGTCGTCCTTGATGCGGGTGTTGCGTTCTCAGCTCGCTGCGCGGCTTTGCGGGCGTCTAGACCTGTGTCGTGGCACAGGCGGAGTGGAAGCAGCTCCAGTACAGTCGGGAGGAAGTGCGGGGAAGAGAGAGAATATATTTGCAGTATTAGCTACACGCACTCGTGAATTTCATTCCTTCTAATTGCTCGCTCAAGACATCTAGCTGAAATAAATAACCAGTGTGAATAAGAGACCGAGTCGAGACAGATACTCGAGATGAGTACGTACTGGGCGCAGCAAGAACAAAGCCGAGGGTGGTCACAGCTCTCGCACGCTTGATGCGCTCTGGATCCATATTGCAGCCCTTTACCCGTTTAGCGTAGGGTGTTGCTGTTACCAGTCGTCCGCAGGTGCACCCGTGGCAGGTGCGCGAATGACCGTGGATTTAACAACGTGAAGTGGCTTCCTTGACTTCTCCTTTTGAAGAGTGCTTGCATGGCCACGGCATCCGTAGAGGAGAAGCGAGTTGAGGAGCCCCCAGTTGGGCCGCGCGGTGCGCCTGTGCGCGCTGGGATGCGAGCGCGGCGGCCTTGTCGTGTGGAGAAGGCGCATACAGCGCCGCACAGCGCGTTGGTCCGAGCAAGCCGTTGCTTCTGCTTCTTTTGATCCCATCACAGCTAGACTAATGCACAAGAACGCAGTGTTGAGTCCATTGTTACAACTCAGATGCAGATCTGGGTTCTAACTCTAGAATTCTGTGAGCTAAAATGCCCTTCCGTGATCTTACTTCGCGTTGTTCGGTTCCCGACTCGCTCTGCCGCGGACAGGAGACCGGAGCCGGAAATGACTAGTACTTGAGACAAGGCAAAACCTTTGATGTTTTCCTTTTTCCTCGAGTCAGAGCAGCGGAAAGTGTTTTTCTTGCCAAAATCTGTGGCACTATGCTATGTAGCTCTTCATTGTGCATTGACATATAAAAATTATTAAAGAAATTTTCGAAATACAAACAAAAGGACTACTCCTCCAAGACCATAACAATGTCCTTGCAAACAGGCACATGTTTTTGGAGTACACTGACTTTGAATCAGTTCCCGCAGACCTGAAACTGCTTCAGCAATGCCTCATACGACGACTCAGTGCCCCCAATCAGCTGCCGAAGAAGCCGGACCATCCTGGCTCTCCGGCGTCCGACGCGCCGGTGAGGACGCTCTGATCCGGGAGGGTCCGGCTACTTCCAGGGGATTTACCCCGATTCAAGTCCGACGGCATCCAGCTTCCGGCTACTTAATCTGACCTGATCTGGAGTAACCAGCGGAGGCCGCGGACTCTCCGCCCAGTGTCCGCTTCAACTTTGCTTCAACTGCGCAAGGCCTTCTGGGCCGTCAAAAGCAAGCTTGTTTGCTTCGCCGAGATCTTCGGAGATGTAACACTGGACTACGCACTCTCAAGAACGAGGTTCTTGCCGTTACTTCCTTCTCGTGGGCTGGTTCGTTGACTAACCCAGGTACGCCCTTACACGTGTACACCCTTGCCCTGGCTAGAAGTGTACGGAAAATTTTACCTCATCGCGTTTTTCAACGGAAAAGAGGCGGACCATGTCAACCGATGCGCACAACGATCCCGTCATTCAAGCTGCGAGGGTGGCGATGGGTGTGAACGAAAATCCATCGCTCGACGAAACACTGCAGTGGTTTATGGCCAATGAATTGGCTTGCTTTGGAGGAGCGCGCGCGAAGAAGGAAGCAGAGTGACACTGGTAGTGAATGGGCCGAGAATGTCGCACAGGGAAATGAGTGCAATTCCTTTACGATAATGTTAATGTTGTGTATATTAATTGACATGGAATTTATTTCGCTCGACAATTGCGAGGTCAGACAACAGAACGCTTCGCTCCAACATCGGTGGAGATGCGTGTTGAGCTGGTGAGGTCTTGAACACGAGCCGAGCCGCAATTAAACTCGAGAACATGAAGCCTGGCGTGCGTCTTGATTTCCTTAATTAACTGTTGGGATTTGAGGTACTGAAGTCTTGCTGCGACCGGAATCTGGAGCTCTCGAATGGAATCGACGCTCGACTCGGGCCTGGCGCAGTTGCCCATCAAGGTCTTCAACTCGACGCATCTTGGAGGGACTAGTACTTGAAGCTAGCCTGACGGTTCTGAAATGCCGAAGTTTTGGGCAAACTTTAGACAGCCTCCCACACAGATCTTCGGAAGTGAAGCTTGGAACGTCCAGTCTCCGCGCCAAGTGTCAAAGAGAAAGAGAATGAGTAGTATATCAGGAAATAAATATTCATTGCGAGTGGGCGAACCCGCACTTTACAGTCTGGACCACAAACCGCGTCCGTCTCCGCAACCTACACCACACACCCAAACCTCCCCTCCGCCGCGTCCCATACACTGCGCTGCGGATACCGACAGTGCACACGCGTCGCCCCATCCTCCGCTGTCCCGACAATCGTGTCCGGCGCCGCGGCCTCGCCGCCCTCAACCCAGTCCACCAGCGCGAGGAGGATGTTGTGCGAGCTTGCGTTAACTGCGTTGGAGCCGCGTTCGTATTGCCTGTAACGAGTTGGAGGTTAGCGTTGTGTGTAACCAGGTCAGGTTAGTCTATGGTGGTAGAGGCTGGTGTGATAGAGAAGGGAGAGAATGGGGGAGAATGAGGGAGAGGAGAGAACAGGAGAGGGGAGAAGGAGGAGGAGGAGGAGGGGAGGAAAGAGGAGGAAAGAGAAGGAGGAGAGACGAACCCGAATCGCGAGGCGCCGGGGGTGAAGGCGCAGTGGACCATGCCCGGGACGAGGAAGAGGCGGTAGAACGGGTCGAGGGAGGGCATGCGGAGTGTGCGCGAGATGAGGTCGTACATGCGCTTGGAGTTGCCTGAGGCGATGAACTGGAAGGGTCAGCCGGCTATGTTAGTATGTATAGCCCATGCGAAAGGGAGGGACTTGCAGGATCTTTGCGTCCGTGGTAGGTAATGAACTTGCCGCCGCGGTCTCGGAACCCAGACAGGTCGCCATCGAACGCCGCCACCCCGCCCGGGTTGATCTCGTCCATCAGAACCGCGTGCTCGTGCCCGTACTCGCGGAAATCAAAGCCCGTGTCGTTGAAGACCGCGTAATGGAGCCAATCCTACGTGCAGTCAGTCGGCACTCAGGTGTCACAAAGGGAGATAAATGTACTTTGGAGCGCTCGGGGATATCCCCGCTGAAGACGTCGCCGGGTATATAGATCGCGCCGGGGTCGAAGCGGGGGTACAGCAGCTGGTTGCCGGGGCCGTACAGGGGGGAGTAGATCTTGCGCAGTGCCTCGACCTGGGGGTGGGTGAGGCAAGTGTCAAGGGCAGCGTCCGGGTGGCAAATGAGGGCTTCAGGACGGAAATCACATGCGTCTGGCTCGGTGATGATCCCGTCGAGCACACCGTCGATGCCGTCGCACTGCTGCATTACTTCCGCTTCGACGATTTTCCACAATTCTTGCGGTATGAACGCGGGAGACGAGTGGGAGGCGGGGGCACCGATGTACTGCGTGAGCATGTTTGTCCAGTGCACGAGGCGGTTTAAAGTCGATCGCCGGCGCGCCAGCGACTATACCGTCGAAATCAGCAGGGAACTTGAGCGCCGCTTGCGTGCCCTGGCGCCCGCCCGTAGAGCACCCCATATAGTACGACTTGCTGTGCGGACGGCCGTAGTAGGCCTCGACGATCTGCTTCCCGACGACTGCCTCGACATGGATGGCGCGGAAGGCAAAGTCATTGAGAACCTCCGGGTGCCCCAGGAAAGCCTCGCCGCCCATCCCATCGTGCCCGTTGTTCGATCCGACGGTCGCAAAGTGGAGAGACGAGCCGTAGTCAAGACCACCATAGTCTATGCCTGTGAAGAATTCTAGCCCTGCTTTCCGGCTATGTGGTGAAGCTTACATCCACCAAGGCCCCCGTTTCCGAGTCCCAAGAAGCGACCATACCACTCGTCTGGGAGCCACGCCTCGCCGTTGTACTACCGAAGTGGTGGTTGTGTTGGTGAAGAATTGCACGCGACAGAGTGGTGCGCTCACATGCGCCGTTTTGGCGCAAGTTCCGAGGGTCGTGACTTTGGAGCCTGCGGGAACGTAGGAAACGTCGACTATTGTCGTGTTTTCGAGGTTTAAACTAGATCTGAGAGCGAGGCATGCTGTGCGATGTTCTCCAGGGATCCAGCTTGAAAATAACAACAGACTGCTAGTCAAGAGCTTTGAGAGGAATCCAAGGCCAAGGGTAGAGGAGTCCATGTCCAAGGAGGATACGGAACTGGGTTACCGTAGGGTGTGAGCCGTCAATAGAAGAACGGAGAACGGACATATTGTCCGACTGTCGTCGTCACTATTCAATCATAGCAAGACCCACGCGATTCCGTGTCTGATGACCGTCGATGATGGTCAGGTTCATCAACCGGGATGCGACGAGGGAATCTGCAGAACATGAGTCCTTAGGTACATTGGCCGACCACGAAGACAGACTTTACTCTGTTCGTCGACATGGCGGCAAGAAGAGAAGGATACACGATCACACGGGATTGCCGTCTGAATCATGAAGAGCCACGCACACATCTCGCTATCTTCCTTCCTATATAATTATTAGGTCAAACTTGGGTCAAACCCCCTACGGTGTTGATCCTAGGCTTTGGAAGGAAGGAAAGAAGAATGTCTAACCGCGGTGGTCCCAATGAGGAACACCGATACACACACCTCGGGTCCCGGAATACGGTAGGCGGGATGGTCGAGGTTGAAATTTGACATTTTGACAGTTGGATCTGGCGATTCGCAAACTGCCGCGGCCTCACTGCATTTTGACAGCTTCTGGAGCCACGTGGCGAGCTTCAGCCGGCGTCTCGACCGATCTCGGCTGAACAGAAGTTCGCCAAATCTGGACTCACGTGGCTTCAGAAGCCGTTAAAATGGACCGCCCCAGTTGCGAGTGGAAGTCAGTGCAAGAGACTAGGACCGCCCCGGGTGCTGTTACATTGCCCCATAAGGCTTCCTTCTCCCTAGAACTCCTCGTACCGCACCCTCAATGACCTGCGTATGATAGAAATGGAGTACAGCCGGCCTGACCTGAAATCACATCCCTTCACTGCCTTCCCAAATCAGAAATGTATCAGTAAGAAAGTAATAATGCTCACAATCATCTTTCATTGTGACGAACTTGAAGCAGATAAAAGGTGATAAACAAAACAATTGACCAATATATATATTGTGAGACACATACGCAAACCGTCGTAACAATCGCCGAGAGACTGAGAGAAAATCAAAATCTTGCACGAAGTGAGTGGCCAGTGAACCCAACCCTGTCAGCATCGGCGCTTCGATCCAGACAACCCTCCCTCTTAAGGGTAATCTTCTTAACCGCTGGCCGACCCCAGCATACGCACTCGCGTGGGTCTGTAGCCGCGAAAAGATCCTTCTGATTCGGAATCTCGGACGCGGAGAGCGGGGAAAGGTCCATAGCTTCAATTACGGTGGCGGTCTCAGAGAAATGGGAGCCGATTCTGGGTTCGAGGTATGCCCTTGCCATCTTTCGTTTTAGTTTTGAATCTAATATGCTACCGATTTCCAGTCATTCCCTTGCGCGGTTACCTTACCCAACCGTCGGCGACAATTTCTACCTCATCGCAATGTTCAATATCCCCGAGGCCGACCAAACTCGACTCGACTGAACTCACAATGTGGCCGAGGACCCCGTTATTCAAGCCGCGAGGGTTGCGATGGGTGTGGACCAAGACCCAAGGCTCGAGAAAACCCTGCAGTGGTTTAGCCCTTGCACTGGTTAGCAGTACATGAGCGCCAGAAAATGTTGGCACTGGCACAGCAGTATGCGCTTAGCAGTGACACTGAATGAGCCAGTTGGCCAAACGTCCTCGTGAGTCGATCTCGATGGACGTGCGAAGAATAATCCATCACGATTATAACTCTTCTTCAATGTATATTAGCAGATGGATTTATTGGCGGAGTGTATGTATACATCTTGACCGAGATCAGGTCGAAAGCCATGAGCGTTCACTTGTGAAAGGGAGAACTGGGACAAGTATGAGTGTAAGCTTACGGGTGGTTCAAGGAATCATCTATTGGATTGAAGGGACAACGAGAATGGACCACTCGCCTGCCTCCGCTACCTACGCCTCGCACCCAAACCTCCCCTCCACTGGGTCCCACACACTCCGCTGCGGGTACCGACAATGCACACGCGTCGCCCCCGTCCTCCGCCGTCCCGATAATCGTGTCCGGTGCCGCGGCCGCACCGCCCTCGACCCAGTCCACCAGCGCGAGGAGGATGTTGTGTGAGCTCGCATTGACGGTGTTTGTGCCGCGTTCGTATTGTCTGTATGTAACCAAACCAAGTCAAGTTAGCCTATGGCATTGGTGGTAGAGGCCGGCGTGATAACGGAGGGGAGAGGAGGAAGAGCAGGAGGAGATAGACGAACCCGAAACGCGCGGCGCCGGGGCCGTAAAGGCAGTGCCCCATCCCCGGAATGAGGAAAAGGCGGTAGAACACGTCGAGGGAGGGCATGTCAAGCGTGCGAGAGATGAGGTCGTACACGCGCTTGGAGTTGCCTGAGGGGATGAGCTGAAGGGGTCAGACGGGTGTGTTAGATGTGCTGTGTATCCTATGCAGAAGGGAGGGACTCGCCTGGTCGATGCGCCCGTGGTACGTGAGGAACTTGCCCCCACGGTTACGGAACGCAGACAGGTCGCCATCGAACGCCGCCACCCCGCCCGGGTTGATCTCGTCCATCAGAACCGCGTGCTCGTGCCCGTACTCGCGGAAATCAAACTCCGTGTCGTTGAGGACCGCATAATGGAGCCAATCCTACGTACGGTCAGTCGGCGCTCAGGTGTCACAAAGGGAGGTACATGTACTTTGGAGCGCTGGGGGATATCCCCGCTGAAGAGGTCGCCGGGCATATAGATCGCGCCGGGGTCGAAGCGAGGGTACAGTAGCTGGTTGCCGGGGCCGTACAGTGGGGAGTAGATCTTGCGCAGCGCCTCGACCTGGGGGCGGATGAGGCAAGTGTCAAGGGCAGCTTCCGGGTGGCAAATGAGGGCTTCAGGACGGAAATTGCATGCGTCTGGCTCGGTGATAATTCCGTCGAGCACGCCGTCAATGCCGTCGCACTGCCGCATGACCTCCGCTTCAACGGTTTTCCACAATCCCGGCGGTATGAACGCGGGAGAGGACTCTGAGGCGGGGGCACCGATGTACTGCGCGAGCATATTTGTCCAGTGCACGACGTGGTTAAAGTCCGTCGCCGGCGCGCCAGCGAGTATACCGTCGAAATCCGCAGGAAACTTGAGCGCCGCTTGCGTGCCCTGGCGCCCGCCCGTAGAGCACCCCATATAGTACGACTTGCTGTGCGGCCGTCCGTAGTAGGCGTCGACGATCTGCTTCCCGACGACTGCCTCGACATGGATGGCACGAAAGGCGAAGTCATTGACAACCTCCGGGTTCCCCAGGAAAGCCTCGCCGCCCCACCCGTCATGCCCATTGTTCGATCCGACCGTGGCGAAGTTAAGGGACGAGCCGTAGTCAAGACCACCATAGTCTATGCCTGTGAAGAATTCTAGCTCTGCTTTCCGGCTATGTGGTGTAGCTTACATCCACCAAGGCCCAAGTTGCCGAGTCCCAAGAAGCGACCATACCACTCGTCTGGGAGCCACGCCTCGCCGTGTACTACCGAAGTAGTAGTTGTGTTTGTGAAGAATTGTACGCGGCAGACTGATACGCTCACATCGGCCCTTTCGGCGCAAGTTCCGAGGGTTGCGACTTTGGAGCCTGCGGGAACGTAGGAAACGTCGATTATGGTCGTATTTTCGACGTTTAAGCTAGACTTGAGAGCGAGGCATGCTGTGTGATGTTCTCCAGGAATCCAGCTCGAAAATAACAGACTGCTAGTCAAGAGGTTCGAGAGGAATCCGAGGCCAAGGATAGAGGAGTCCATGTCCAAGGAGGATACGGAACTGGGTTACCGTAGGGTGTGTGCCGTCAATAGAAGAACGGACACTGGACATCGTCAATGTAGAAAAACAGACTCGGAGCCGATTTCCCTTTTAGGACATCTGCATCAACCCCGACAGGCGAAATTGATGCGCCCGAACCTTCAGGTTGACGCTCCCCACATCCAAGTAAAATCCAGTGTGTTAGCGCAAAATTTTGTTCGCAGTCGAGAGAACAAGGTGCGGTAGGGATCACGTCTGTTTGTTATAACGTCGTGAGGCTTGTAACCACCTCACGCTACCTGTTTTATACATTTCACTAGGTCACTCCATTCCGCCTTTCCAACCCAACTCGGCACTCCGTCATCCGCAGTCCAACCGCAGTCGCGCCTCGCTTGTAACCCGAATAGCAAACCCGAACAACGACCAACACGGACCCAGTCACACTCTTCAGATCTTCCACTGCTATTATGATGTCGACGAACAGAACACTGTGAGTCTGCATTCCTTGGTCAATATTGCGTCCCATTCCCGCAGATTTCCTCGTCGTGTCCTTGTAGATGAGCCTCCGCCGCTGAGTGGCCAGATTATCGGCAGCCGCCGGACACCAATATACATACTCGCATGGGTGTGTCACGAACGTGATTTTTTAAAGAATCTCGGAAGCGGAGAAGACGACTACTAGTACAGAGACCTCGTATCTGATAAATGGGACCCGCCTCCTGGCGCTGGGTGCGTTCTTGCAATTTTTCCCTCCAGTCGTTCCCCGATTTGACGTCACCAATTTGCAGCTATGACTTCGCACCCCTTCCGTATTGTGACGCGGCAGACTGTAATTTTTATTGCATTGCGTTGTTCAATAGAGACGGGATGGACCACATCAGCCGGGCCTATAATGCTGTCCAAGATCCTGCCATCAACGCAGCAAGGGTCGCGATGGGTGTGGACCAAGACCCGGAGCCCTGCAGTGATTCAGGTGGCCGCTTTCTTGGCTCGAAGACGAGGAATGCCAGCGAAACGAGAGGGAGAGGCGGCGACGGAAGAAAAGCAGAAGAATCAGAATAAAACTGCCTGGCGAAGTTGTTGCCACCTACCGCAGGCCAGGGTCCATTAACGGATCACGCAGTTGTCTGAACTTCCCAGACCGTTCGCCATGGATTTGGAAAAGAAGGACAGGCACTGTAACTGATTTCAGCATCTTGTTCTGTCAGATTGATACGCTGAAAAATGTCTGAACCTTGTTCCAAATTGACCGTGTCCTGAATTGGTTCGTCGACCGAATCCCTGCTTCAGCATTCGCTCCCGTCGACCCAGATTCACTATAACCTAGGTTGTACTCGCCGATTCAATACTCAGAAATTTAGTGACTCTGGGGAATCCATGACCGTATGTACGCTTCCGCGTCAGCCGAGAATTTTCAACCCTGGACCCCCTACGACAACTACTGTTCTCTTCCATACTCTCGAACCCCCTGTGCGGAATCGGAATTACTGTAAACACGTCGCCCTCACTCTTTCGACTCTTAGGTTCATCGAAGCTGCGGCAGCAGTGGCATCAAATGTGATCCGTATTTAAAACTCCTCGACCTCAGGGTGAGCCCCAGATGCACTCGTGAGTTGCAGGGACTTTTATGACTCCAACGGATGGCGAGTCTGGACCCGGAGCGCAATGGTTGAAAGTTCAGATTGTCAAGAGGAAAATAGTCTGACCTTGTGAATCATAGGAAGAGGTCACCGCCAACTACCTTCAAGTTTTGGGCCGGAAATGGCACTCTGTTGAACCTCCGCAGACCGCAACTAGATAAATGAATGAATTCTTCACGCAAACTAGCCGAAACAGCTGGGGAAGTAGACAAAGTCAAGGCGTAACGTAGTTCAACTGTTTATAATAACACGAAAACCTTCGCCACTTGAACCATGTCACGTGTATGGTTGAAATTTAAATTCGCGGCAGTATCCACAACCAAAACGAACAGTATTTCTTGGGGGGAGCTGTCTCTGAAAGAAAGATGTGCAGATGGAACATTAACGAAGTGTGGCTTCCGAAAGCGCTCAGAAATCGGTGCTCATAGACAGACCACATTATTAACTTGAATACATATCAAACATCCTCAGAGGCGAGCTCGTGGTATTGTTCGTGGTGTCCTACGCTGCCTCGCCTTCGACATCTGCTCCAAGCTCACTCTTTGCCCGGAAAGTAACCCAGTCTGTGGATGTCAGGATTGCAGTCCTCGATGGCAACTGAATGTATAATACAGCTCACTGGAAATGTCGCAATTGGCAGTGATTCGTTCATTGCGCGGAGCGTCGCCCTGGAGTTGAGACTGTGGGTGGGGTATCAGGAATGCTAGATTAACAAAAGCGTTGCAATCGAAAAACGTGATTTTACCTCGCCAGAAGAGAGTTTGAAAACAATGTGTTAGAACTGGGAGTGTATGTACAGAGATGCAATGGACTCAGGTCCTGGTATATAATATTATACAGGGCAACCCAGATGACGGTGAGTCCCTGTGTGTCCGTTTATTTCATATACTCATAATTATCTTTCATTGCGACGAACTGAAGCAGATGAAAGTTGATAAACAAAACAAATTGAGCATTTTTGTGAGACACATACACAAACCATCATAACAATCGCCGAGAAACGGGGAGAAAATCAAAACCTTGCACGAAGTGAGTGACCAGTGAACCCAAATTTGTCAGCATCCCAGTCTCTGTACAAAATCGTGAGCGCAAATGCGACGTAAACATGCATCCTGACAAACCTATGGTCCACACAACAAGCTTATCAATCAGGGGCACAGTTCTGCGTGAGATAGGACAGTCAGTCCGACAGTCGACGTCCTTCATATGAAGAACGGGTCGAAAATCAATACCGCTTGTGTATACGGGACCGATGGCTGAGGAGATTCGCAACGAGTGCTGTAGTGATTGCAAAGTCGTTGGAGGCGCTGATATACCAGACTGTTGTGGGAAGCCACGACTACTGCGCCTCGTAACTGTGCACAGATTTCATGGGCAGCACGGTACCGAAAATTGCGGTGATCCCCATGAAGCACACGAATGACAGGGACCAGGAGAAGATAGGGATATGCAATTTCTTGAAGGCGTAGATTCGGTAAGCGAAGAATACTTGCACTGGAGGGCATGAACGGGGGACAGAAAAAAGGTTTGTTCATCACGGACACGCGAACTTACCCGTTGTTGCAATTATGCCCTTAGTGAAGACGGCAGTAGCGAGTGGCTTTGGGGCGGCACCAAAAAATTCGAAGAGGGTGCCCCAAGTCAGAGGTTGTGAACGCATAAATCACATGGCCTACGCATACATATCCCTTGCGCGAGGAGACAAACCCTGTGACCGTACACTCGAGTGCGTAAAATTATGGGCAACGAGGCTAGCATACCAAACAAATGTGACCTATACATTGATAGTCAGTTGCCTGTCTGATGGATCAGCGCTTCGGGAACCAAAGCCTTGAGTTAGTAAGAGTCGTCCGGAAAGCGGCTATAGGATATATAGGCCTGAATGGTCGTCACTCCGAAGAGAACATAAGAGACTAAAGCGCCGATTTCGAAGGCGCCTGAAAACAAGGTCATTAATGGGCGAAAAATAGAATTGTGGCCATACCGATGGTAAGGTGTGGATCGAAGGATTTGAGGGGATCCATGGGCTCTTCAATTCTTCCTGAGATGGAGTACTAGTAGAGCTCCAGGGCCTTATACACTTCCAACAGCGATTTTGTTCATCAAAAGAACTCGATGATCATTCAACCGAATTTCTTAGAAAGTCACCAGTTGCATTGAGAAATATATGGTGAGCTCCACAGGTTTGAGTTGATAAGGGTGCTATTCTGCAATGCTTGAGTCTTGCTTCACAATCGTAAATTTGCACGGAAACTATGAAGAGGATCGCTGACATGGTCTCATTCTTAAAGTTCATAGCAGCCGTCTTGAAGACGAATAGAGCATTTCGGTTTCCACTGAGAAATGCGGACAACTTGACCTCCTGGTGAAATCTCGGTGGATCTTGTGAGGATGGGAGATTTACTGAGTCTGCTGCGCTATTTCCGCGTCGGGTGACTTGCTTTACCGTTGCTTACCGCGCATGTGCAAAAAATATGGAAGCCGGGAGCCTGGGGTCTGCGAGCGAAGTCGATTGCAAGCGTCCAGATTAAACTGGCCGAACAGATTGTCGTGGTTTCGTCAAGAAAGGTGTGATCAGTGATCGATTGATCTCCCATCAAAGTGGCGTTGGTGACGAACTTTGCGTATGCAAGTAAGTACTTATTCAATTTTTTGCCCCGTTCTTTTACATCTTCTCTTTTCGGAATACTTGGGGTACCACTAGAATATCAAAATGTAATGGTCTTTTGCATAAATCAGCCGGAGAAGTAACTAGATACTGTACGAGGCGCAGTTGAACCATGTCATGTGTGTGGTTGCCGTTGAAATCGAGATTAGTTTGTCAAAAGAGCAAAAAAAAACGATGAATTTTAATTAATCCCTTGAAGATGTGAAAATCGGTGCCAATTCCCGCAGGCACGGTTCACGACAGCGTGGATCTCAGGATTGTCCTTCCCACAACGCGCCTCAGTCCGCGCCTCCGTGATCAACTTGAATCCGTGCATTTCTTCCAGTTCATTCGACTCGGATTCTGGGCTCAAATATGCTGAATCTGGGCCGACTGGGCGTTAAATCAAGCGCCCTCTGCGCGTAATATACTCCAGTAAAGAATTCGCAGAGGACCAAGTCCAATGTATACCTCTGTAAATACCCTCATAAGATGCGGTGGGTCGTCGAGATGAAACAGTGATTCAGTCCCCGATTTGATCACATCAGAATCGCGAACACGTTTGATACTATCACTTCGTCTACGGTTTCTCAGGCTCTCTTTCCTCCCACCACTTGCCCCTCACTCTGCCACCCTTTACCTTCCCATCTCCCACTCTTGGTGTGCTCCTGTGTCACCGCGGGACCCCGATATCTGACGCAGATCTCCGCCTTCGCCGGAACTTGACCTTCAAAATATCTGTTGTCTGATCGACAGACCCTTTCATAAATGAGCTCGCCACTCCCACATGGAAGGAAGGAAGGAAGGAAGTGTATACCGGCGCGGTCCCATTAAGGAACAGCCGGGGCCCGTACTACATACAAGTATTATTGTATGCTACGGATATCGTCACCCTTTCACCATTTCACAACCTGAGTACCCCGTCAGACATCTCCCCAGCTAAGTCGGTAATAAAAAAAGAAAAATACCGGTGGGTTAGTTGAGATGCATCATCCGGAGCCCCAGGGCGGCCTGGTGTCCAAGATCGAATATGAGGAGAGCAATTTTCATGACTATCATTCCAGCACGTTGTATGTATAGCCTGCAGGTCGGCGTCCGCGAATCTGACACCCAGAATCCCGGCAGTTATCAAGTTTTCGGAAGACGTCATAGGATTGATTTCTGGAAGTGCGGGTAGAATCGGGGACGAGAATGTCGCCCTGAATGTCCCGCAGAGACAGGGGCAGAGGAATCCAAGTCATATTTATCGAAATGTTATAACGGAGAAAGGCCGAGGAGGTTGCAGAGCACTTTGGCAACGGACAATAGGCAGCCCGGTGGGCAGCGAGGTAGTTTGAGGGTAAAGAATCGGTGAGAGCCCCTATCGAGTGCGATGGCCATACACGAACTGGAATAAGGTATCTGCGGCCGTTCTGAGTACGCCATGTATTCCTTTTGTGCTCGTTATGCATCTGGGTAATACTGGTTTCCTCTTTCTCTAGGTCATTGCAGTTGATGGTGGTGGGTGTGGATCACATGTGTCCTCTGGCTCCAATTCCCCGATCCTTTTACTTCCAGTGGAAATTACAGCGAAAATCTTCACCCCCTGTCTTCCTACTCTCTCTTCGAAATCGCGGCCGATCCCATGGCCCTCGCCTCGCGCAGCTCCTCTACTTCTTCCTCAAATATGCCGCCAGTGGAGAGACCTATCCCCAGGCATGCCCATATTATGGACATCCATTTGGTTTGTGAAACCATCTAGAGAGTTATTGGAGCTTTGGCTCTCGCGCTGAGAACCTTCCCCTCACCATACTCCTCGTGACTAGCGACGAGTCGAGGGCTCGCATGTTTATGGAGGCCGTAATTCTCTACTGTTCCCGATAGAAAGAGGCCCGCTTGACTCTCCCGTTGTCGGCAGTTCTCCAACTCAACATGATGCCCTTCTCGCTCTTCGAGCGGCTTACAGTTTTTACCATCGGGAACAACATCTGGACTGCCGATGATCTCTTTATCATTCGAAATGCTCCCTTGCTACGTTTTGCCGACATATCTATCTTCTCCCAGTTCGATCTTCCTTTCGAACAGTTGAACACCCTTCGAGTTGGCAACAGTGGTGTACCCCAAACCATTGCTATTTTGCAACGCTGCCCGGACCTCCTGGATCTCTCTTGCGGTTATGCAGGCGCAGGAGACCAGTCGACGGCATATTTTCCGATTGAGTTGCATTCTCTGCGCTCATTGACGGCAGTCGGCAAGCACATTTTTCCTTTCCTGACGGTTCCGCGTCTGGAACGGCTCGACATGACGGGCGATATTGAGGCCGGCGACTTGCAATCATTGATATCGCGCTCGTCATGCGATCTGCGGGTTCTCTGCGTGCAGAACCACACTTGAAGCCCCTCCTACGCGTTGCGACTTCCGTAGTGCGCCTGCAGCTCCAAGGCGAGGGGATTGAATCTCAGATCTTCCAAGATGCCAACGTTCTTCCGAAGCTTGAAATCGTCGAGATTCGCGATCCCACCAGGTCCAGGATCGCTCTTCCGGTGATCATGTACATGCTGAACTCCCAGTCGCAGACCTTGAGGTTTCGCGAAGCTGTTGCCAGGAGCGACGATGGCTATCGCGCACTCACAGATATGCTGTGGTGGAGGCAGGCGCGCGGCAGTTTACGGTCGTTCCAGCTGTCTCTGGGGTCAGCCGTGTTTCCCCCTGCTCACGTCATCACCGCTTTCCGCGCCCTTGCCCAAGTAGGATTGCAGGTTCGGGTCACTCAGAATGACGCTGTTCTTCTGGATACCCGAACTGCTTGATCCCTCAAAATTTGTCGTAGTTTCCACTGACTGTAACTTGTCCTTTCTTGCTATAATTTACTGAAATTGACTGGAACACCGGGAACGTAAAGTCGAGATGAATGGTTCAAATTCCTGCTCGTTGGCGGGTGGGTGGGATAGCTTGACGGTAAGTTAAACTTTCAACTCCATCCTTCAAGCTGTCACATTGATATTGTTCCTGCTCCGAAGATGCATCAAACTGACAACGACTCAGGAACGTGTGTAGTCTGTAATTACCACCGAGGTCCGGGCTATCCCAGATGTCTAGCATGGGCACATGGATTTGAAGAAGCTTAAATACAGTACACGAATCGACTTTCAACAACCATTATCAATGTGAAACGCCGCATAAGTATATGTCGATCCAATACATGCCAATACCGGTGTGCTGATGCGGACCTTTAGATATATATATTCGGAGCTCGTAATACTTCCGACCGCAGACCAGACCATGTTGAAATTCACAGACTACGGTGAAACTTGGGTGAAACACGAATACATTCAAACATCCTCAGGACGCGAGCTTGAAGTTGTAGTATCTTTCACGTTGTACTGCTGTGTTACCTTTGACGTGTGGTCTGAGCTCGTCCCGGAAGTCTGTTCATTTTATCTTAGAATTGAAGCCATCGATAACTACGAGTGAATTACAACTCACCGCGAACTTGAATGTCGTGATTGGCATGGAATTATGCTCCAGTGCGCGGAGCGCCGTTCTGGAGTTGAGACTACCAGTAGTGGACGACGCCCCATTAACACACTTTCTTTGACAGATCGGTGTTCCTTTACCTTGCCAGAAGAGAGTTTGAAAACACTTTGACGCCGATTGGTCAGAGCTGGGACCAGGCATGTTAAGAGAGACAGTGCGGACTCACGTCCTGGGATAATGGTATATATTGCAGTCCAGATAACTGAGCATCAAATGTGAGTCTGAATTCTCTGATTGTTGGGTACACTCACAAGTATGTGTCTGGGTGACGAACTACGACAAAAATCTGTTGAGGAAAATAATGCGGAACAGGATTCCAGGCCACATACGCAAATCATCAAGATGATCGCCGCCAGGCTCAAGAAGAAATCAGAGCGATGCACGATGGGAGCAGCCCTGAAACCAACCTCGTTAACGCGCCAGTCTCTGTTACATGAGAATTGATTGTGAGCAAAAATCAGAGGTAGACATGGATCCTTTGACAGACCTATGGTCCATATAACGAGTTTATCGACCAATGCCACAGTTCTAAATGTAGGACAATTAATGCCATGAAAACAAAAGGAATTGAACGACAGATACCGCTTGTGTGCATGGGACCGCTGGATGATGAGATGTGTGACGAGCGTTGCGGTGATCGTCAAATCGTTTGCAGCGCTGACGGACCAGAGGCTCGTGAGAAGCCATGACCACTGCGCCTCGTAAGTGACCGCCGAGGTCATTCGCGCCGTCGTAACGCAAACCGCGGTGACCCCTAAGAGGCGCACAAACGACATGAACCAGGAGATGATAGGGATATACAATTTCTTGGTGAAGGCGTAGATTCGGTACGCGAAGAATGACTGCACTGTAGGGGCATGAGAGCGGTCCGTGACACGGACATGTGGCCTTGTTGCCAGTGAACAACTCACCAGTGACTGCAATTAAGCCGCCTGTGAAGACGGCAGCGGAGAGCGATTTCGGGACGGGACCAACAATTTTCAGAGGTTGCCCGAAGTCGGAGATTGTGAACGTGTAGAGCCCATGGCCGATGCAAATTACTTGCGTTAGCAGGACGGTCCTGGTATGGTGAGACGCTCGAATGAGTGAAAATGGTTCACGGGACTAGCATACCAAATAAATGCGACCTATGCAAGTTACTCAGTGACGGTCTCAACAGTCAGTCGTTTCGCAAACCAAAGCCTTCAGTTTGGAGGAGTCTTCTGGAAAGCGACCGTAGTATATATACGCCTGGATAGTGGTCACTCCGAACAGCATATAATCTACTAAAGCCGCGATTTCACTGGCACCTTAGAACAAGGCGTTATTATTGATTGATTGAGACATGATTCTGCGGCGTACCGATAGTGAGGTGTGGGTTGAAGGTTTCGACGGGAGCCATAGCTGCTGGTTTCTCCCGGAGGTGGCGTAAACTCTGCCACTACTTATATGCATCTCTTCAACGATATTTTTACGAATGCCGCACTAACTTCATGCATCAGGAAGAAGATAATAATCAGTTGAACAGTTCGACTAGGCTTCTATTACTCCGCGGGTGCCGGATGACAAGACCCAAATTGGCATAACTTGTTGCCCCGAAGCGGCCCTGCGAGGGAGGCTGCGCCTGAGAAAAGGTTGTATTCCGAGTCATCGATGGAGAACAAAATTCTGAGCGTACCGACAAGCGCAGATTGAGGGATGTGATTGGACTATGGTCTGGTGTCTTCCGGAGGCTGATCAGATAAATCTTGGACAACTTGGAAATTTTCAACGAATCTGTCAATACATTGAATCAGAAAGAAGGGGAACCATCAACAGTCCAACTAGCGTCCCTATAGAGTCCTATAATTAGCGCGCAGAACCACAGGCGCCGGTCGACAAGTAGTTTTACTCGGTGGTGACCGTGGTCGGTTTGGATGTGGATACACAATTTGGAGACGAATAGAACGTTCCAGGTTGAAGCTGGAAACAACGGACAACTTGCCATTATTGGTTTCTGGAGAAACCCTGGACAGATGAGGGGGCTGCGCTCCGCATGGATGAGAAGTCTGTCGCAGTGCCGCTACCAGCTTGTCTGATGCGCCACGGTGGCTTACCGCGGGAAAGAGTCCCACTAGGCCGCAGCACTGAGCCGAAACTCGGATAAGTAGTGTCACTAGCATCTGAGAACAAGTATTAACAACTGATAAAGAACACTATCGTGGGCGTACGGATTGAGGTGCGGATTGAAGGGTGTGAGGGGACCATGGTCCAATATCTTCCCGAGGCGGATTGAGATAAATGTGGGACTACTTGTACATTTTCAACGAATCTCCATGATAAAGAACTGGATGATCAATTGCCTGGGCCAACAGCTTCCCTATGAGCCATAAATAGCTGCGTGGGTTCCGCGGGACCAGCAGTGCCAGTTGACAAGTAAAATTTACTACGCAGTGCTTGGCTGTGCTTGGGGAGGCGACTCGTTTTATGTGCATACACAATTTGAAGACGCAACTAGTAGAACGTTCCGGTTTGAGGCTGAAAACCGACATGGCATTGGTTTCCAAAGAAGCACTGGACAGATCGCGCAGATGAGGTAGCCGCGTTCTTGTGTGGATGAGAAATTTCCAGTCTGTCGCAGAGCCGCTTCAAGTGGCGTGGTTTCCGCCACTGCTCACTACCCCCGTGGAAAAAGAGAGGGAAAGCGAGTCTCACTAGCGGCAGCACCGAGGCCAGAGATTTGCGAGTCAAGTCAGTCGAAAGAGCACCAAAACCCAGAATGAATCGTTCCAGCTAACTGCAAAACCGTAGAGCCATTTCCAAAATTCTTCACAGGCTCCACTTGACGTCACTTGGCCTCAGCCTGTGCTGGGAAGCGGAGCTGGACTACTAATTGATTGGCAGGTGGGGCTCGGGAGAAATTTTCGAAAGGGCTCCAGGGTTTCGTAGTTAGCTGTCAACTCGATTCGTTCAAATGATTCGGTCTGATTCATAACTCCAACCGTTGAAGTTATTCAAGTTGAATAAGTTATTGCCAGTCCATCAATGTGGCCACGTGCTGGCACATCGTGCCTCGTTGAATCTTCTCTTCGTTTCTCTTCCTGCCTTTGGTCTGCATGCGGTCCATCTACCGAGCCCTTTCAACGCTTCACCGTGCCAGTGTTTCATCGTCGACAATTGGCTTTCCAGCTCACGAATCCAAAACATGAATAATTTGTCGCCAGATCTACTTACCAAGGGTACCAAGAGGACATCTCAGGCTAGCTGAGCGTTTTCATGGTCACAAACGGGCAATAATTGAAAGTTACGGATCATATACAATTGCGTTCATAGCCATGGTTAAGGTGAGTACATATTATAGTAAGCCTGTCCGTCATTCATCTGCCATTCCCAGTCCACCACACAAAAACGCCGGTGTCTGGGTCAAATCATCCGTTCCGTCTTCGCCTCCTGCAAAGCCCTCTTCTTCAAAGGCGACACCCCGTACGGTGCCACCCTGGATGATGGCGCCGTCGTCCTTCGGACGACGCCGGCGGAAGAAGGACTCGTGAAAGCGGACCCCAGGCCGGCGCCTGTCCTCTCCTGGTCGGGATCTGGAGACGGCTCCGGGAATACGAGAAGCGTCCCGGTCTGCGTGAGCTGTGCCCGCCCCCCACTCCGCGCAATTTCTGAATCGCGGGACAGTTGGGCAGCGCGCTGCTCTTCCTCGGTTGGTCTCGGCCTCCAGTTCTTCCTCGGCGTCTCCAAGACCTCCTGTGGATACACTTGAGACTGCATTGGAGTTCTCAATGAACGCTTTCCGGTGTTGGTCTGAGGGACACCGAACGCGCCCGCTGCGGCAGCGATCGTGCTCGCGTATCCCCCGTCGTTGGACTCGTCGTCTGTCTCTTCTACCGTATCGAGACTGTCCGCGCGAACAGTGCCGGCATCGGACACGAAAGATGAGGTGGGGGTCAGATCAGACAAAGACGAGGCAAACGAGGGCGCCCAAACGAGGGAAGTGCTGTTGTTGTGAGCTGGGGGCGATGGCGCGACGTTATTGACGGGCTGGACAATTGCTTGGACTGCCGCTGCTAACTCGGCAGCTTCTCTTGCTTGGCGGCGCGTTTGCATCTTGTCGGTGAAGTTGGTGGGGGTGGCTCAAGAGTCAAGGTCTGAATCTACCGCTTATTCAGGTTTTATATGCTTATATACTCCAAGGGCTTTGACCTTGAAAGAGGGTGGCAACCTTATAGTCAAGCGTGCAGCGGCTGCTGTGGTCTTTTATAACCAAAGATGACTCTTTGGGGGCTGTGCAGACCTGGCCGCATTTGGACATCTGGCGGCTTGAGGCGGGCGTCGGGACCGACGACGCTGTGTAGCATGCGGTGCCCGTTGCGACCATCATTCAACCCCGCCACTCTACGTTCGAGGACGGCACGCGCTCCGAGTCGGCCCGTATTCGGCACGTGGATCAACTCTTGCTTTGAAGTCCAAGCGCTTTGAAGCGCTTGACTTCAAAGCGTCGGTGCTTTGATCAAGCTTGGGCCTCCGTCACATGGAGTGGCCCCATACCTGCCTATTCCAGTAATCCTTGCTGAAGATTGGCGCGAATACGCGGAAGACAATGGAGGTCCAATAACGGTGTCTCCCGCAAAACTTGTATAAAAAGGGACGCGACCTGCCACTCACTTCCTCATCCAACACACCATCCAACGCTTCCAACACCCCGCGCAACTCGTCAACCCCCAGAAACCCCCCATACATCCCTGCCACCCTCTACTATGGCTGCACTGTGGTCCGCTGCGCTTGCCAACCTCGGCCAGTTATTCCCATACGGTAACGCTCCAGCTCCGGCTGCCGCGCCCAGCGACAACGGACGCAAGTCCAAACATCCCAAATCCTACAAACCCGCGCCCCTCGTCACTCCTTTCCAAAAGTACAAGAAACAGGAGCGGGCTTCTTGGACGTCCGATACTGTTTCGCAGTACTCGGAGTCCTTGGCCTCCGGTTCGAGTGGCGACTCGTCCTCGTCTCTCACCCCGCCGGACCACGCGGACTCCATCGCGCCGGCTCATGCGCACCCCACCCCGCCCGGGTCTTTCGAGAGTTTACACGCCGTTCGGGTATCCGAGGACGTCCGCCTTCGCATGGAGTTTGCGAAAATGCGCGTTCGCGTTCATTGGCATGAGCGGCCGGGCCGTAGGGCCCATCAGACCCAGCGCGTGCAGACTCCCGCTCCCGCGACTGCATCCGCGGCGCCGGTCGCGCCCGCCCCGCCGCCTCCCCCCCACCCCGGTCTCATTGTGCGGAGGTGGAACGGGAGGAACCAAGCCAGTAACGCGCGCAGGGAAGATCGGGAGATCCTCGCCCGGATCCGCAGCAGCGGCGCCGCCCCCTCCGCGGCCATGCGCTGGGCGAGGTACGAGCGCGACTGGGCGGTGGCGCTTGACGCGGAGGATTCCCCGATGCTGCGGTTCCGCGACGTACCCTGGCCCGTCGCGCTCGCGCCGTTCGACGGCTCGCACATCCACGCGGTCGACGTGTACCAGTTCGTGCTCTGCACCTCGGACCTCGAGAACGTGCCCGCGGACGCGGTCCCCCGCCTCACCGATGAGATCGAGCGGTGGCAGATGGACCGGTTCGCGGCGCAGGTCCTACCGCGCGTCTTCCCGGCCCAGCGCGAAGACGTCGCTGCGGCGGCGGGAGCGGTTCTCGACATCCTCCTCAAGGCGCGCCGTGATGTCATGAGCTTGCAGACTGGATTCGTTCCCCAGTGATAACTTTCTCGAACGTAGTACTGTGTATGACACATAATTTCATGCCCCATATGCCCCATGCTACCCATACCCTCATGTCCAATGCCTAGACTGCATTCTTCGTCGGTCCGTCGTTAGTCATTTCGTATTGTACTTAGTCGCTGCACATGTATCCGCGCTACATCGGTACTTTCTCTGTATTCTTCAATGATACTTTCGTTCTTTGTTCTTTGCTCTTTGGCCTTTGAAGTCCATTCAGTATCAGCGAAGTTGTATATATAATACAGGAAACTGGCCTTGTACAGTAGCGAAACGGTCACGCTTCCATCAATTCGGCCCTTGTCCCAAACCACCATGCCACCAAGCGGGTCCGACGAATCCGACGCGCTTTCCGATACTTCTGAGGTCGAGGCCATTCTCAAAGGCAAAGGAAAGGGTAAAGCGACCCTGACCGACGACGACAAACGCGTTATCGTCCAGTCTTCCTTTGACGCTTATTTTGCGTTGACTGCCGCAAAGGCCTCAACGTCTTCCAACATCTTTTCGTCGCTCATCCAGCCGCTTTCTGCAGAGGAATACGCAGAATCCATTGCAGAGGACTTCCTTGGTTCCAAGCACCTGCGGTCACGCATCTTGCTTGAACCGGCGCGCTCGACTCTCTTCTCAAGGTTGCTCTGCGAATTGAACGAGGGCTTTAACCTCATTTGCTATGGTTTCGGCTCCAAAAGGAAGCTCCTCAACGAATTCGCGTCCTCGCGGTGCTGTAAAGTCGGCCATGTCGTCGTTGTGAATGGTTTCCAGCCCGAGCTGTCGGTCAAAGACATGCTCAATTCGATCGAAAATATCCCAGGGATAATCTCCATCCCTCTCCCATCTTCCACCTTGGACGGCCAGACTCGCCGCATCTACGACTTTTTCTCGAAGCTGTCGCCGAAGCGGCGGCACCTCTATCTCGTCATCCACAACATCGACGCGTTTTTCGTCCGGACCCCGAAAGCAAAGGCGTGCCTCTCTTTACTCGCCCTCCATCCGCACATCCACCTCATCGCATCCGTCGACCATGTCAATTCTCCGCTGCTATGGTCGTCCTCGGAGGTCTCTGCCCGCAAAGACGGATTCGTCGCGCCGGGAAAGACCCCGCGGCGGGGATTTGCATGGCTGTGGTACGACCTCACGACGCTCGCGCCCTACGACTTCGAGCTTTCCTTCGCGGACCGGACGTCCGTCACCGGCGCCCATGCATCGCGCAAACAGCGCGCCGACGCCGCAGCGCTCCCGACTGGAGTCGCGATGTCCGAGACCGCAGCGAAACACGTTTTGGCGGCAGTCAATGACCGTGCGCAGAAGCTCTTCAACCTGATGGGCCAGCGGCAGCTCACGGCCATTGACACGGGCGACCCGAACGTCGACGGGTTGCGCGAGTTCGCGGTGCCGTATGATGTGCTGTTCCCCCTTGCGAGGGAGAACTTCATCGCGGTGAATGATACTGCCATGCGCGCGCTCCTGGGAGAGTTTCGGGACCATGGCTTGGTGGTTAGCTCTCAGGCGAGCTCCGGCGGGGAGGTGTTGTGGATACCTTTGAGAAAAGAGAGGTTGTCTAATATTCTGAAGTCACTTAACATCTCATAATTCAATGCTCATGCACCTCGTTGAGGGAAGGCGCTCTTCCTTGCGATTCGCGAATCTCAAATCTTATCTTGTCCCTAGGTTCGGATCAAGCCGCCTTCTCAGCTCACATGACCAGCACGTGCTTCGCAGCGCCTTCTGAGATAGTCCGGCGCGCCGGACCGGAGACAGGCTTGCTCCGAACCTATCTCGTCCCAAATTATCGCAAACCAATCAGCTGATTTAGTACGGTCACGCTCTGAGTTAAATTTTTTACGCGTTTTTATCACTAATATCAGGGCCTTTCAAAAATGGTTATGTCGATGACGACGCACGTTCGACTGCGTTCTGCGAGGTTCTGCGTTGCACATGGGGACTAGATCTTGGCTTCCGGGACCTAATCGATCACAAATCGTATCAACAAGAATGGCGACATCTTGTTATCATGCTGAACGCGAATCGTATGGAGATCGTTTCTCTTTTATCCCCTCGACTATGCCCACCACTGCCCTCCAGGCCCTCCGAGACTCGGGCATTCGCGTAGCCTCCGATACGGCCGAGTATCGTCGTGAGTTGACCTACCTGCAACGGATTGAATATCTCAAGAATATCTATTTATGTAACCTGCAGAGATCGAGGAGTTCCAGGAAGCTTTGAGCGACGCGACAACTAATCCGTCGCTGGTGCTTGCTGCTGTATCAAAACCGGAATATGCGGATATCGTGCAGGAGGCCGTGGATTTTGCGCAGCGAAAACTGAAGTCCGCGTCCGTGAAGGAGGTCACGGCGCTCGCTGTGGATCGGGCGGTGCGTCGTGTGATTATCCGGCCCGTGAATCTAAGTTCCAACGTTTCCCGCTGTAGCTCGTTCAGGTCGGTGTTAACATCTCCCGAATTGTACCTGGACGCGTGTCAGTATCGGTGGATCCTCGGATTGGATATGACACTCGTGCTATGATTCGCAAGGTGGGATTATTTCTTCTGTCATGACCTCAACCAATCGGTATTAGGCTGAAACTCTCGTGGCGCTCCTCGAAGAGCTCGACATCCCGCGGAGTCGGATTCTCATAAAAATCCCTGCAACCTACGAGGGTATCTGCGCGGCTCGGGCCTTGGAGCATCCTTCCGCTGGGGAGCCTACCCACACCAACCTCACACTCATTTTTTCGAGAATCCAAGCAATTGCCTGTGCGCAAGCTGGCCTGTCTGTTATTTCACCCTTCATTGGGCGGGTGAAGGACTGGTGGGACGCACAAGGTGGATCTCCCTCCCAAGAGCTGTCACAACACCCCGGGATCCTACTGGTGCAGAATATTCGGTCGACATATTCCGCACATGGATACAGCAGCAAGACACAAATAATGGCTGCGGGCTTTAGGGCTGTCGAGGAGGTTGTCGAATTGGGGAAATATGGCGTCGAGGGCGGCCCTGATTTAGTGACACTGCCGCCGAATCTCCTGGATGGGCTGAGACGCCGGAAATATGTGGAACCAACGGTCAAGTTCGATCCCGTTCCTATTGACGTGGAGGCGACGCCAGAGTACTTTGACTCGGCTTCCGATTCCGTGGGGCGAGCGTCACTGTATACTCGAGACATTCTGGAAGAGAAGATTGCGGCGGTGAAGGTCGCCGAGGGATTGGCCAAATTCTCGGCTGACGCACAGATTTTAGAGGATTTAGTGAAGCGGAAGGTCATCGAATCGACTGAAGTGTCGGCAATGCTATAGATCTAGAGTTGTTAAACTTATGAGTATTGTATTAAGGATATAGTGGCAGTGGAACGCCTCCGAGTCGTGAGGATTCCAATGGTTATTATTGTTCCGTCCAGTCGCTGTCTTCAGTGCTAAGCGCAACATTTTCTGGCGCTCCTCTGCTGCTAGCCAGTGTAAGGGCCACGTAAACCACCGCATGGTTTTCTCGAGCCTTGGGTCTTGGTCCAGTGTCCACACCCATCGCGACCCTCGCGGGTTGGATAACGGGATCCTCAGTCACATTGTGAATTCGGTTGAGGTAGTCGGCCTCGGGGATATTGAACATTGCGATGAGGTAGAAATTGTCGCCGACAGTTGGGTAGGGTAACGGCTCAAGGGAATAGCTGGAAATCAGTGGGATACAGTATCGAATCCAAGGATGAGACGAAAGATGGCAAGGACATCCCTCGGACCCGGACCCGGCTCCCATTTCTCTCAGACCGCGTCGCGGTAATTGGTGTTGTGGAATTGCCCCCGTTCTCGGCGTTCGAGATTCAGAAGGAACTTTTCTCGGCTACAGACCCACGAGTGCGTATACTGGGGTGCCCGCCAGCGGCAGCGGTTGGTCTACGGGCAAGCGACAAGGAAATCTAGAACCCATAAGCCGCTATTGACTGATGAATTCAGACTCACGTTAGTCCGTTCGCGGTGGATGTCGGTGCGCGCAACAGGGGTGCTCAACTATTAATTCGAACCCGTTCAGTTCATTAAATTGTCAATCAGTTGATCTCCGTTGATCTCGGCATGGTTACCCCAATTGAATCGCTACCTGCAACCTACGAAGGCAGAAACAAAACGGGACTTCATCTACACTGCAGAGGGGCTTCTTTCCGCCTCACTTGCTTTCGAGGATGACCCAGACATCCCAATTTCCTGATATTGCATATCGTGTCGCGTCGCGTCGAAGGAACCTTCAAGATGAAATGTCAGACATCGACGTTAGAGAAGAGCTTCGAATTTACCTGGGTCAAGAAGCAGACTGGAGGCGATGCCGAAGGTGAGCGTCCACCAACGGCCGCCAATAACCACCGGTGGCCAGCGGCGACCGCCAGTGGACTTGAGGGTTGCGAGCGTATTACTCACGATGTCCAGTGTCCGTTTATCTACTCTACGGTGACCCGGTTCCGTATCCGCCTTCGACATGGACTGCTCTATTGGTGTCGGATTCCTCTCGAACCTCTCGAACCTCTTGACTAGCAGTCAAGAGTTATTTTCGAGCTGTATCCTTGAAGAACATCAAACAGCATGCCTCGCTCTCAAGTCTAGCTTAAACGTCGAAAATACGACCATAATGGACGTTTCCTACGTTCCCGCAGGCTCCAAAGTCGCAACCTTCGGAACTTGCGACGCCGACGGAAGCGCGGATGTGAGCGAATCACTCTGCCGCGTACAATTCTTCACAAACACAAGTACTACTTCGGTGGTACACGGCGAGGCGTGGCTCCCAGATGAGTGGTATGGTCGCTTCTTGGGACTCGGCAACCAGGGCCTTGGTGGATGTAAGCTACACCACATAGCCGGAAAGCAGAGCTAGAATTCTTCACAGGCATAGACTATGGTGGTCTTGACTACGCCTCGTCTCTCCACTTTGCGACCGTCGCATCGGACAACGGGCACGATGGGATGGGCGGCGAGGCTTTCCTGGGGAACCCGGAGGTTGTCAACGACTTTGCCTTCCGCGCCATCCATGTCGAGGCAGTCGTCGGGAAGCAGATCGTCGAGGCCTACTACGGCCGTCCGCACAGCAAGTCGTACTATATGGGGTGCTCTACTGGCGGGCGCCAGGGCACGCAAGCGGCACTCAAGTTTCCTGCGGATTTCGACGGTATACTTGCTGGCGCGCCGGCGACGGACTTTAACCACCTCGTACACTGGACGAACATGATTACGCAGTACATCGGTGCCCCCGCCTGCGACTCGTCTCCCGCGTTCATACCGCAGGAATTGTGGAAAACCGTCGAAGCGGAAGTACTGCGGCAGTGCGACGGTATCGACGGTGTGCTCAACGGGTACCTCACCGAGCCAGACGGATGTGATTTCCGTCCTGAAGCCATCCTTTGCCACCCGGACGCTCCCCTTGACCCTTGCCTCACCCTCCCCCAGGTCGAAGCGCTGCGGAAGATCTACTCCCCCCTGTACGGCCCCGGCAGCCAGCTGCTGTACCCCCGCTACGACCCCGGCACGACCTATATGCCCGACGACCTCTTCAGCGGGAATATCCCCCAGCGCTCCAAAGTACATGTACCTCCCTTTGTGACACCTGAGCGCCGTCTGACTGCACGTAGGATTGGCTCCATTACGCGATCCTCAATGACACGGAGTTTGATTTCAGCGAGTACGGGCACGAGCACGCGGTTCTGATGGACGAGATCAACCCGGGCGGGGTGGCGGCGTTCGATGGCGACCTGTCTGCGTTCCGCAACCGCGGGGGCAAGTTCTTCGCCTACCACGGGCGCAGCGACCAGGCGAGTCCCTCTCTTCTGCATAGGATACACCGCACATCTAACACACCCGTCTGGCCGCTTCAGGTCATTCCCTCAGGCAACTCCAAGCGCTTGTACAACCTCATCTCTCGCACGCTCGACATGCCCTCCCTCGACGAGTTCTACCGCCTCTTCCTCGTCCGGGGGATGGCGCACTGCGCCTTGGGCCCCGGCGCCTTTTGTTTCGGGTTCGTCTATCTCCTCCTGCTGCTGCTCCTCCTCTCCCCTTTCTCCCCTCTCTCTTCCGCTATCACGCCGGCCTCTAACACCATAGCCTAACTTGACTTGGTTTGGTTACATGCAGACAATTCGAACGCGGCACAAACGTCGTCAACGCGAGCTCACACAACATCCTCCTCGCGCTGGTGGACTGGGTCGAGGGCGGTGCGGCCGCGGCACCGGACACGATTACCGGGACGGCAGTGGACGGGGCGACGCGTGTGCATTGTCGGTATCCGCAGCGGAGTGTGTGGGACGCAGCGGAGGGGACGTTTAGGTGCGAGGTGTAGGTCGAGGGTGCAAAAAGGGTGCAAAAAAGGGCAGGTGTGAACAACCCTAATATGTTTCAATGTTGTCTGGTTTGTATATGAGCACTGATTTCTGGGTGCTTCTTGGAAGACACACTTTGTTTATGTTACATCTTTTCAAAGACAGCTCCCCAAGAAATTCTGTTTGCTTCTGATTGTCAATACACTTTTCGCCACTTGAACAATATCACGTGTGTGGTTGAAATTTGTGGCACCACACATGATGGGCGTAGGCCGGCGAGCGGCGGGTCACAAACAGGAAAACTGGGAGACGTCTGGATTTCAGACATGCCGAGAGCTCAATGTTCGCTCGGTCGGCGCTTGCGCGCCGACCAGCTCACATTGAGGTTTGTGTGGCTGAAAGATGTGCTCCGGAAAGAAGACGGGCCGGGATCGCCCCGGGGCCGTCCGATTTACATTAGCTCCAAATGGTAATAAATGCAAGTCATGTAACGTATTTGCGACATTCTTGGTCCTCCCCCCTCAGACTCCCCCCAAATAGGCACATACAGGATAAATCCTGTTTGTGAATGATGGCAAGAGAGCCGGCAAGCGGCGGGTCACAAACAGGATGAGTAACAGTTGAAATTATGAGGGGCTGTCAGAAGTTCATTTTGCACGCGCATAGTTTGAGGATGCTCAAGATCTTTGACCCGAATATTATCCGTCTGATTAACAGCGATGAGATCTAGTGCGTCATTCACTTTGCTAGCCAGGAGCTCTAGAAGTGTTCTTGGATGCAGAAGAAGATCCCCCTCGGTGATAAGGATGTTTTTTTCTGCCTCAACCCGTATGCAAAGACTATTTGCAGCCTTGAGATCCGTGTTTGCCTTCTATCTGTGTATATCTTCTTGTAATACTGACAGTGCAAATATTTACAATATTGCAGAAGTGCCTGAAGAATGAAGTTATTGGTCGTTAACAATGTTTATGAAATGATGTTACAGCACCCGTTGATTTGAGAGTCGAGATACTATAGATTACATTGGCGGATACGAATTGGAAGGGTCAAGAAAAGTAGCTAATTATGTACCATCACTGGTTTCATTGTCCTTGTCTTTTCCTTCACTGGTGTTGTTACGTTTCTGGGCATTTCCATCTGGTTCCTTGCTGGCTCTGCGCTTTGGGGGTGCTGTAAATGTTTGAGATGAGCCTATATATGATGTTAGATTAGATGTTACGCACTCTGAAAAACATTGGAAGGTCCGGGCGAAGAGATTGGTGTGGTGAAGTAACAGACTGTGCGCTGCTCTTGAGCATGGATCTGTTTAGCAGACAGGATCGGTGCCCTGAATGGCTTGGACACTGCAGCAGATGGTTTGAATGGACTCGGAGGTTTAAGTTGGGCTGCACAGAGGATGATGACTTGGTTGATGATTCCTGGGAGAAGGAAATGAGGTGACAAATAAGCGGAAATTGGAGGTGGAATTTCATACCTGAAAAGGAATTGGTACCTCCAAAACTCCGGTGTTCAATGCCAAAGTAACATTCAATGAGGGCTCCGGGAAGTTTGGATTCAATAGCTTCGGGGGCGAGACGGGTTCCATCGACATCCATACGACAAAATCACGGACAACATGAGATTCAGCAAGTTGTTTGACAGTGTCACAACATTCGGTGGGACAGGTAAGTCTATCAGATCTACGGATGAGGCTGATATAAAATTAGGAGGATAATAACTCGCAGTTTAGACATCAGGATTGTCTTTGAATGTCGGGGTAAATTGTGTTCAGAAGGAACGGTAACAATGGCTGAGTAGGAGATGGATGGTTGATTGAGAACATTGTCTAGCATAAAACACAGAGTAGATATCTTTTGCTCGTCTGACAAATAATAGGCAAAATTTGTGAGGCAAGAAGGAGGAGGAGGAGGTTCTGTAAAATAAATAAAAAAGTAAGAAAGGAGAGAATACCACACGAGAATTATCAACCCTCATCTAGAAACTGTAATGGACCTATATCAATGTCATTCACACAAGACTGTGCGGTTTCATAGACTTTGTGACATTTTTGAGGACGTGCAGGAACAATGAAGTCGTCTGTCCGACATTTACGTGACTCGGAGCTTGATGCTGTCGACATTGATGCAGTGGTTAGAGCAGAAGCAGTGTAACTTTAATGTATCGTATTTGGTCCATAGCTCCAAATGGTAATAAATGCAAGTCACATGGGCTGATTGTAACATTCTCGGTCCTCCCCCCTTTGAAACCCCCCAAATAGCACATACAGAACAAGTTCTGTTTGTGAATATGACCAAAGGTTTTCGCAACACACACAGTTGAACTATGTCACGCCTTGACATCATCTAATTCCCCAGCTGTTTCGGGTGGTTTGCGTGAGTAATTCATTCATTTATCTAATTGCAGTCTGTGGAGGTTAGAGTGTGAATGTACCATTTCCGGCCCAGGAGGCAGTTGGTGGCATACTCTTTCTGTGATTCACAAGGTCGGACCATTTCCCCCTTGACAATCTGAAGTTTCAATGAACCGGTGCTACTTGGTCTACTGATCACGCAATGGCAAATGCAGGTCCACCAATAATTGAGGAATCAGCAAAACATGTTAATGTAGATTGCTACATGGAATCCGATGGATTCCACTGGCCAATATATTCACAAACAGAACTTTAGTTCTGACTGCACTCTTGAGTACCAAAAATGTCCGAAAATTAGCATGTGACTTGGGGCATTATTGGATCATTCAACAAGTGCGCATAACCTTTCGGCCACTTTGGCAGTCTGAAGTTGACACACTCAATGTGAGCTGGTCAGCGCGCAAGCATTGACTGAGCGAACATTGAGGTGTCTGAAAAACTGTCCAAAGTCTCAGTCTGTCCCACCCAAATTTATGCCCTGTCACTTGTTGGCCATTCAGCAAGTACATCAACTTTGCTCAATTCCGTCTCTTTTCAGTTATACAGAGTGTGTGCACAATTGTGATTGTCTAAAAAATAGAAGGCTCCTAGGAAAATCTGACCTTCTGAATTCTGTTTGTGCCCCGCCGCTTGCCAGCCAACCCCTTTCATTGATTCCATTCACAAATAAAAACTTCAGTTTTTTTGTGCTCTTGGGTACCAAAAATGTCCGAAAATTAGCATGTGACCAGGGGCATCATTGGATCATTCAAAAAACACAACCTTGGTTCGGGCACTTCGGCGCTCTGAAGTTCCCACAATCAATGTGAGCTGGTCGGCACGCAAGCATCGACCAAGCGAACATTGATATTGAGTTAATGGTCAACAAATTATCCAAAAAAAAGTGCAAGTCCTTTTTATTTGTGCCCCGTCGCTTGCCAGCCACTGACTTTCATAGTGATAGGCCAGCAAGTTCCGGTGGCTCTTCGACATAATGGCACAGAAGAGGGATATACACAATCACGTGAGTTTACTATCACTATCTGTTTCAAATCATGTTTGAAGCCAGAGTCCAACAAGCTATAATAGTAAGAGGCCGGCGAGCGGCAGGTCACAAACAAAAACAGAAAAAATAAGACAGAGATTTGTTGAATTTGCAGACATAAGGCTCAATAGGGGAAGTCAAAGCGGTCAGGTCGACGTCGATTCTCGTTCGATTGTCGACCGATTCACGAATCGATTCTGTGTTTTGAATCGTGTCAGAATCGAAGGAGTTTTGACCGACCCGATTCTGAGTCGATTCAAGAGCCGATTCTGGCGTCGATTCTGACACCCGATTCACCACATCAAATCGACTGTCATGAGAATCGACACAGAATCGACGCGAGAATCGCCGATTCTGATGTTGTTCCTCCTCGCGAGGAGGAACAACGATTCAGACCGATTCTCGGTTTTGATCGATTCTGGACCGATTCTCATCCCAGAATCGATGTCAGAATCGCTTGTTGAATCGAACTCAGAATCGGCCTCCTCAAACCGCTTTGACCTCCCCTAATGTTCACTTGGCCAGTGCTTGTGTGCCAACCAGTTCCCATTGAGGGTCGTGTAGCTGAGAGATGTTCACCGGTAAAAGGTGGGCTGGTGGCAGTTAGAGCAGAAGCAGTGTAACTTTACTGTATCGTATTTGGTCCATAGCTCCAAATGGTAATAAATGCAAGTCACGTGATCTCATTGTAACATTCTCGAGCTCGGTCCTCCCCCTTTGAAACCCCCCAAAATAGGTGCATACAGAACAAGTTCTGTTTGTGAAAAAGACTTATTTTAACTGTGCATACAAACAGCACGCTAGTGATGAAAAATGCACATTTGAAAGCCAAATCACATTGGAATGGTGCCTTCTCACCCCAGAGGCTGCGACCACGGACCACAAGAATGTATTGAAGATGCTAAGTGTCCGTATAGATTCCGTGGCAGGATCTCAAGAGGAAAAGAGAAGGTGCAGTGGCACTCACATATTCGGACACAAAGAGTCGAACCCTGAGTTGGTTCGATAACCAGAATGAGAAAGGTGATCTGCGTACACCATATCCAATTTATTGTTAGTATGTGTGCTCCCATTACATAGGGTGTAATTATTTCTTTTGAAGCGAGGGTAACTAAAAATGTCCGCTCACGCACCTACATTATCCCATTCTTTCGCTGTGTTGTGAATTTCAAATTTCTTGGCCTCCTATCTCGTGAAATGAAACGAAGAATCGGAAACTTTGTCTTCGGTTGGAGTATTGGCGCAGTCGTGTCTTGTTCGTTCAAGGGTTGGCTTGGTTGAGGCGTCCTCTGGCTTGATTTCTTGACTTGAAGCTCTTGAATCTTTGAGGCTAGCGAAAAACTTCTGCTTACGCACACTCCTTCATGAGCTGTGTGCAAGTCTGTCGGCGAAATGGAACAAAACAAAATAGCTCATCTTCAAGTTCTTGACCTTGAGATTGAATATTTCTTAGACGAGAATTTGGTCTCGGCTTGAAGCCGGAAGTGTTGACACATCCGAGTTCTGAGGCTTGACTTGATTTCTTGATTCAAAGCGAGTCTTGAATCTTGAGCTTGAGCTTGTCAATGAATTTGAAGGTTGAAATCTTGAGCTAGAGCTCGGGCTTGATTGGAGCTTGAAATCTTGAGTTTCCCGTCGAGTTCTTAGTGAGCGTCGAGACCTTGAACTGTTGAAGCTTGAGGCGCCATCGGTTGATGACTGGATAAATTTCTCGCAACGCTCAACTCTCGACATCGCGGATGGCTGTTTGTTGGTCGTGGCGGGACGTGCTTGAATATGCGTCCACAGGGCTAGGGTCTTGTTTATAATTCCTGAGGGGGTTATAAACAGTTTTTAATTTTTGGTTTATAAACAGGCTGTTTATAAACATGTTTATAAACCGGTTCGCATATAGGGCCCAAAATACGAGTTTTCGGCTTGCCCGTCCCAAAATTTCTCCCTCCCCGCTTTCCTACTGCCCCAGGAGCCGACTATGACGCTGTCCACCAATGATTGACTACAGTCTCGACACAGCCGGTGTCAACCACCTTCTCCCGACTCGGCAGTCGGTACGTAAGTATGCTAGAAAGTCGTAGACATCTCCAACCGGAATGCTCTCGGGTAAGGCTTTGAACAAGTGATGCAAATACTTGAGTTCCTTGTCATAGTATGTAACCTCAGCGCCTGACATAGTGCCTCAGAATGGTGTCGCCGAGTGAAAACTTAAGCGGCGATCAGTGATTGGCGGCCCCGGATCAGGCCCGAATATAATTAAAAACCAGGCTTTTCGCCCAATCCAATTAAAAACCGGTTTATAAACCAGTGTTTATAAACATGTTTACAAACAAGCATAATAAACAAGACCCTACACAGGGCTGGGAAGTGCGCCACGACGTCGAGGATGTTGCTGGCTCAGAGCTGGCGAATGTATCTTTGGCTTGACCTTTGTCCCGACCTTGTCAACTCCATCATCATGCGCTATGGTGGAGATCAGCGGCCCCTTCTTATTTTGACAACGGAACGAAGATGATGGACCAGAATATCAATCACATGTGTTTCCGCGCGTTGATAGGTCTCCGGCGTTCTTCCGCTCTTCTTTGCAATATCGTGATTCAGGAGCACTCGGAAACTGAGGGCATTATGAAGCCATGGCTACACGCCAAGTTCGAGTCAATTAACTTTGACCTGAAGTTGCCTTGCTTATCCGTTTGCAAACCACGATGTCCCTTAAGCTTTGTAAACCATCAAGCCTTAGCCTAAATTTAAATAGGGGTCTATATTGACATTGCTCATTGTCGACTTGGCGAAAACATGCGATTGCCGAGATGTCGATGCCATCTTCACATCTTTTTCTGACAATTCGCGTACTTGTAGCCATCGTTGAACTTTGCTTTCCAGGAGCCGTGGCTGCGGTAAAGAACAGACGGTGGGGTCGGAGATGTGATGTATCAGTTGAGATTTTGGCGCCGTAGGCTGTCCTATTCATTTTCAAACGCAAGGGCTGTTCTGCGCGCAACGACGCAATTGAAACGTCTTCTTAGCGTTCTGAGGTGTGGGTCTATTTTGGGGCAGGATTGGCGGCCCTGCATCCATGACCGTGATAATCTGCCACGTACTCCCGGACAGAGGCGGAGATGGAGTTGGGGTCGGGAATCTCCTTAGGTTCCGACTAATTTATTCGTTGCAAGCGATCGTACCCGATCATTTCCTCCCTTTCTTCCTCCCATTAAGTGTCTTTCAGTCACGAACGATGTTGGCCTCCAAAGAGACCGAAAATACCGCCACGGTTGAGCAGGTGCCCGTTACGGTCCCCAATCTTTCCATGAAGGACCTTTTGTCCGTTATTCCGTGAGTTTTCTGCTTGAAAACAAGCTACTTGGCTCACAAAATGAATGTTACAGAGCGCACTGCTACGAGAGGTCTCTGTGGAAATCGACCCTATACCCGTACGCCTTTTCCTGGGTTTTGCGGCGGAGCGCATTCAATTCTTTGCAGGATATGGGACTTTTTCGTTATTGGGTCGTTGTGGAAACTCACCACCATTGCCGACTCCTATACTGCGGACCTTTCCCCGACTGCGGCGACCTTGGCGAGTTTCTCGCTCTGGTCGCTTTACGGCTTTTTTGCGGGTCTTTTCGCCATGGGACTGTGGATTGTTGCGCACGAAGCTGGTGCGTTCCTTTTTTGGCAACTTGTCGCGTTCCGGCGACTAACCTTTTTTTGGCAGGGCATGGCGTAGGTCTCGCTGTGGCTTCCCGCGGTTGATATTCATCGTGTTACAGGCATTCAGCACTTCGAAGCGGATTAACAACTTTGTTGGCTGGGTTCTTCACTCTGGGTTCGTTGGCAGTTGCCTTTGGCATTTTTTTCCCTCGCTTAGATGGCTTCTTTTCAGGCTCGGTGTCCCGTATCACTCTTGGCGCATATCGTACGTTCCAGGGATTGCACCCAATAGAACGCTGGCTGATCCCTCTCCGACTCTGTAAAGTCATGCGAAGGTGTGTTGAAGAGAGCTCCTCTCAGGCGTTTTCTAATTCACTTTCTCAGCACCACGCCGCAACTGGGCATATGACCCAGGACCAGGTCTTCGTACCATGGACGCGTTCACAGATGGGCCTGCCGCCTCTCGATTCTGCGCGCGACGACGTCCTCGGCGCGAACGTGTCTCAAGCGGTCCAGAATGAGCTGTGGGAGGCTCTCGGCGACTCTCCCATCGCCGCCTTCACCCAATGTGTGATCTACCTCGTACGTACCCGTCTTTGAGTCCCTGCGCGAACTAACGACTCGCAGTTCGCTGGCCTCCCGATGTACTTAATATGGAACATTGGGGGACAGACCCGGTACCCTAAAGGCACCAGCCGTGCGTCTCCCATCCAATATTCTCCCTTTCTGTTCCACCGCTTACGCTTACTCCGCCCAGACTTCAAGCCCTCGTCCATCATTTTCGCGCCGCACCAGCACTCGCAGATCGTCCTCTCAGACCTCGGCATCTTCATCTGGCTCGGCCTCATCGTCCTCTCATGCATGCACTGGTCCTTCCTCACCGTCTTCCGCACCTACCTCGTCCCCTACATCTGGGTCAACCACTGGCTCGTCCTCATCACCTTCCTGCAGCACTCCGACCCGCTCGTCCCGCACTACCGCGCGGAGATGTTCAACTTCCAGCGGGGTGCGCTCTGCACCATGGACCGCAGCCTGCTGGGCGACCTGGGGCCCGTGATGGGGTGGCTCGGCGCGCATGCGACGCACGGGATCTCGGAGACGCATGTGCTGCATCACGTTACGAGCAAGATCCCGCACTACCATGCGTGGGAGGCGACGTATGCGCTGCGCGAGCGGCTGGCGGCGGCGGGGATTAACCTCGTCGGGCGGCCTGGGGGCTGGGCGGAGGTGTATAGGGTTTTCAAGGAGTGCAAGTTCGTCGAAGACGAGGGCGGCGTCGTGTTCTACAAGAATGCCCGCGGGCTCGCGGCTGCACGACCCGTGCTGGCACCCTCCAACAGCGATGTCGAGGACTCGGGTGTCGAGGTCGACAAGTAGACGCTCTTGGTACTGCATCAGGCGCGCGCTCCTCGCTCCTCTCCTCGCCTCTCTCGTCTTCTCTCGTTGTGCATCGTTCTCGCAGCTGCGAGTCGATCCATCCACCTAGCCAGACCCTGGCCCGACCCCGACGATCTCTTTTTGATTACAGATACGATACAGCCGACGCATTACGCATTAAAGCACTCCCTTTTTTATCACTCCTTATTACCGCTACTTAGAAAATTAGATTCTGTAGATGTCAGAATGAATAAGTAGACTAGACTAGGTTAGACTACCGTACAATCGCCAGTTGTAGAGAAGAGACCTTTCTTAGATGCAGACTATTGCAGTGTGATTTGAGAGAGCGACCGCCGACGTACGAAGCACACGTTACACTTGAAGCACTGATTTTCTAGCTAATGTACAACGGGTTTTCCGCGAACAAGGAAAAGGAAAGTACAGATGGGGTAGATAGAATCTATCCTAAATTCCACTACGGCCAGCGGCCTTGATGACTCCCGCGCCCAAGACTGGGAGCGCTTTTTCGGGGGAGCCCTCCGTCGGTGCGGGCAGGAATTCCGCGCGCACAAGCCACGCGAGGTACTTGCCCATCAGCTCCTCCGACACCGTGCTCTCCCGCGCCGCCTGCGCCGCCGCAAGCACCGCCACCGTATTGGTGTCGTCGAGCTCTGGCGACTTGGTGCTCGTGGGGAGGTCGTCGAGCACAAAGTGCAGCAGCGGGAAGAGCGCATTGTCCTGCGTCTCCATGACGTGCTGCTCGAGGCGCCGCCGCCAGACGACATACTCGCACTGCGTGGTGCCGAAGCCGTATTGCGCGAGCGGCCCGAGGAGGGCGTTGTACGTCGGGAGCGGGCGCGCGGTGATATGGAGGACGGAGAGCGCCGCGTTGGGGAGGGGCGCGACGGCTGCGAGGGCGGTGCAGCGAGCGACGTGGTCCACGGGGACCATGTTGACGGTGTTGTTGATGTCGGGGACGAGTCCGAGCTGGATACAGCCTTTGACGAGCCGCCAGAGGAAATCATCCGTATTCGTGACTGTTTTTACGATTTAGTGTGCGAGAAGAAGTATGAGCAGCAGGGGAACTGACCGGCTGTTTCGGAGTCCCCGACAACGTATCCAGGCCGGATGATGTGCCCTTGCAGACCCCTCCGACCGGCTTCGAAGAGAAGCTTCTCGGACACCCACTTGGTCTGGCCATAGCCTGTTTTCAAGGATGATCGCGCACCCTCGAGATCGTCAATCTCGGGCACTCCACGATATTCGGAGTGGCCGTCCGCCAGGGAATCGGAAAGCTGGACATAGTGTTCTGAATCGATCGCCGACGTAGAGGATACGAACACGACCAGCTTCTGTTTTCCTGTCGACGCGAGATCGATAGCCGTCAACGTCGCCAAAACGTTGGCATTGCGAAGCTTGTCGTAAGGATAAACCCAATGGACCTGTCAAAAGAGATTACTCAAAAAACGGTAAGGGAAAGAATAGCGCGACGTACTAGAGCGCCATTATGGACGACCGCGTCCGCTTCCTCGGCGATCCGTTGCCAGCCATCTTTGCCCAAACCAAATAACTCCACGCCCAAGTCGCCGATAACGACCTCGAGTCTGCCGCTCTTGACCCACTCGTCGTCCCAGACTCCGCGATCGCTGGAGCCCGTCTTGAGTCGCTCTAATCCATTCTGGGCATCTGGTGCGCGCACAAGACAGATAACCTTCTTCACTCTCGCATCGCGGGCCAGAAGATCCTTTAGCACAAATGCTCCGAGGAACCCAGTCGCTCCAGTTAAGAATATCGTAAGCCGTTTGACATTGAAATCCGCTGGTAGCTCTGGATATGAATCCTGGAGATGGGGCAGCAGTTTTTCGAGGTCGTCGCCGTATTCGAGCGAGGGCGCGGCATGTGTCTGCTGAGTCCCCGGAACCGTCAAGAGATTTGTCGACGTCGGCGCATTAGGCTGTTTGTACGAGAGCCCTAAATCCGCGTTCCGGAGTGTTTCGACAGCTTCGACGAGCCCCGCAATGGTGGGCCGCTCAAAGACAAGCCCTAATGGCGCGTCCACCACAAATGCCTTGCGAATTTCGAATATGAGACGCGTTGCGAGGATGGAATGGCCGCCGAGATCGAAGAAACTCTCGTCCGACGGAATGGGCTGGGGCGGGTTCGGCAGCATCGACGCCCAGATCTGGCTGATCGTCTCTTCAGTGGCGTTGGTTTTGTTGGAACTAGGGGTGTTCGTGGCAGCTTGCGCGGTATCGGGGAAAGGAAGTGCAGGTTTGTCGACCTTGCCGTTGGGATTGAGCGGCATCCGACGTAGGGGCACGAAGACTTGACCGAAAAAGTCAGTCTTATAAACTCGCGGAGACTAGAAATACCTACGCGAAGGCACGCTGTAACTTGGTAACTTCTTCTTGAGATGCTCGCGAATGTCCTTGATCAGCCGACGGTACTTCTTGACCCCCTGTACCAGTCCCTTCTCCTCCTCCCCGTCCGTGACATCGCTCGCATAGTCGTTCAAAGCAGGCCCGTCGAGCGGCACGAAATAGCTCACGAGGATCTTCTCCTCGTCCTTGTCGCGACGTACCAGCGTCACATTTTCCCGCACAAGCGGATGCTGACTGAGATGCGTGTCGATCTCTCCCAGCTCAATCCTGAACCCGCGGATCTTGACCTGATCGTCCGCGCGCCCGGTGCACTCAACGATTCCGTCGGGGAGATAGCGTCCCAGATCGCCCGAACGGTACATTCGGTCGCGAATACCCTTCCAGTGGCGCGCCTCGGGGCCGGGGAGCCCGTTGACCGGATGACGGATCGTGTCCTTCCGCGGAGGCGCGCCGACCGCAAACCAGTTCTCGACGAACTTCTCGGCACTCGCGGCGGTATCGAGATAGCCCTCCGCGAGACCGCCAGAACGGACGTAGATCTCGCCGACCTCGCCGACTGCACAGGGCACGGTGCGGTCGTTCCGATTGACAACGAGTAGTTGGACGTCGATCATGCCTGCGCCGGCGGGCATGATGTCCTTCTGGGTCGCGAGGAAAGTCGGATCGGCGGAGACGGGCGGGATGGCGAAGTACGATACGGCGCGCTGTGTCTCCGTTGTGCCGTACATGTTGATTATGCGCACGTTGGAAGCGAGGGCCTGCAGGCGGAGACAATCGCGTTTCGTCAGCACGTCGCCGACGAAAAAGGCGTTCAGCAGAGAGGGGATCTGGCGCGTCGCCTGTGCAGACAAGAGCTGCCCCATCGCGGGCGTAAGATGTGTAATGGTGATCTCACTATTCGCCATCCATTCCGCGAGTCTCCCGGGAATTCCGATATCGTCAGCGGTGGGTACATGCAGCTGGGCACCAAAGAATAGAGGCGTGAACACTGTACGGATGGCGCATCAGCCACGGCATTGGCGCATGAAAGTCGAACATACTGTCTCGCTGGATCGGATCATGCGCGATACCGCTGAGCATGGTAAACTTGGAGTTCTCGTCCAATCCAAAACGCTCGCCCATCCACGGGAAGAAGTGCGTCAAGCTGAAGTGTCGCCCCTTCACGCCTTTCGGAATCCCAGTGCTTCCAGTGGTGAAAGACAAGGTTCCTATGCTGTCCGGACCCAAGGTGACGTTGGGGTCAGTGGCTCCCAGGTGAGCATGCGATTTTAGCACGTCTTCATCGTTGGCGTCGCTTCCACCAAATATCTCGCCACTAGGAAGCACCTCTACCGCAGGAACTTCGACGCGGATCTTGAGATCGGTGGCGCAATATTCCCGTACAGTGGGGCTGATGGCTCCGGCACCCTTGAGAACAACTAGACCTCGCGGCTGCGCAACCTGCAGGTACAGAATCTGTCTTGATGGCGGGTACGCAGGGTCTGCGATCTAAATTAGAAAGACGGACGCGGGGAAAGACTAAAAAGACATACCGATGACAGAGAACGTAGCACCAGCCTTGAGGACGGCCATTACAGCCACCACAAGATCGACGCTCCGATGTGCATAGACCATGACGACCTCCTCTCGTTGCACACCTGCTTTTATGAGGTGGTGCGCCAGGATATTAGACGCGTTTCGGATGGCGCCATACGAGAATGTGACCTTCTCCTGGACGTCGGTGAGGGATGCAGTGGGTATGCTCTGCACAACGCAGGGACGCTCAGGCGACTGCAATGCGTTGCGCGAGAAAACATCCGTGATTGCACCCTTCCAGCCGCACCAATCAAGATCCCCAATAGGATCCGGAAGTTTCGTCCTTTGAGACGGGGTCATCAAGGGCACTGATCCCACAGGAGAAAGTGGCGCAGTAGCGATCTTTCGTAGCAGTATGGAGAGTTGATCGATGATCATCGATATACGTGCGGGAGCGAAGAGGAGAGAGTTGTAAAGGACCCGCAGAGATATCTGAGGGGCCAATGAAGCTCGAGTTGAGGCTGGCGGCCTTGTGACGAAGACAGTCAGGTCTGAAGTCAAGCTCGTAGACCGAATAAAATTTTCGGTGGGCTCATCCGTCTCGTCGAAGAAACGAACACGGAAGATGGGCACCGTCAGGGTTTCGTCTTTGTTTTTATTGAGCTCCTTCGTTAGGACTTCGAAGGGAAGTGCATCTGCTTCGGCCTCTTTCTCGATTTGCTGTACGCGTCGAACAATGGACCAGAAAGGATCCAGAGGATCGACAGACAAACGTAGAACCAATGGATCTCGAGCGGTGGGAGACGATGAGCCGATGACAATGTCGGTATCACCAGTATATCGGTGTAAAAGCACAGTGAATGCCGCCAACAGCAGATGGAAGGCAGACGGAGGGTTCGTCTGAGTATCACCATCCTCGTCCGTGTTCGCGTCTGCACTCTCGTCGTACAATGCGAGCTTGAGGAGCGCAAGAGACGTTTGATCAGAGAGCTTCGCCAAGTGTGCAGCCTCAACCAACTTGTTCGAGCCCGCTGGTCTTGGGTAATCTGTGGGTAGTGCGATCGATGGAAGAGCTTGCAATCGCGCAAGAGCGCTGGCGAGCCGGGTGTCTCCCATCGAGGTTGCGGAAGAATTTTCAAAAATTATTTTTGGAGTCATCGGCGTCTCGGCCGAGGTCGTTTTAGACGAATCACGATCACGTGCACCAATTCACCGTCTTCTGAACGCGCCGGAACTCAGGCCCTCTTCCCTCGATTTGCCGCCATATGCCTCTTAAAACTCCAGCGAGATCACCTAAAAAATATCTGTAGAGCACGGAAATCGGATTCGCGCGATTCGGGAGATGGTAGGTTTTCATCAAGTTTTCACTGAGCTCAGTGGCATATTCGATGAAAATGTTTATAACCGCAACCTCCAGGCCTCCGCGACCGCCGACACCAGATAGAAAAGCATGCGAGAAGAGCTCCAAACGTTCCCCGAATGACAGGGTTTGGGCGCATCGCATCTCCGGTCTCCTCTTAGTCTGGCGAAAATAGCCGACGAGCAGCATGCATATCATCCATCGTACCAGAAACGGATATTTGGAGGACAGTGGCAACAACTTGAGGTTGAACATGACGAGCCCGAGCCGAGGAAATTGCGAGTCTGGCCAGTGTCGACGGTTGCGGCTGGTGTACAGTGTAACAATGGACTGCTAGAGCTGAAGGATGAATCCGTGCAGGATCCCTCCGAGGAAGAAATTGCCACCTGTAAAGAAGTGCGTTGTTGATCCATCCAGGCGGCTCTTCTTTATTGGCGCCGTCTCGTGCGAACGATACAGCGGAGGTCCCAAAACTCGAGCAACGCATTGCCGCAGATCTTCTTCCCGAGATCCTGATGGTAGAAGATCCTAAAATCGAACTCTTTCACATCCAGGAGAGGAGCTCAGTGAATGGTCGAATAGTCTATCCTCCACCCGCACATGCTCTCGAATCCGGCGGCCCCCACCCCAGCGCGCACCTGAAATTGCCAGATTCCGTTCCACAAATCGGTCAGGGCTCGCACGCGGACGCCTACCAAGCACATCCCACCCTCGACGAGCGTTCCTGTCTCGTCACCCACCAACCCTCATCAGAAGCTGGACGACCTGCCACTGTGCGCGTCGCCGCAAAAATTCCGTCCGTAGACGACGCCGATCTCGCTATGCTCGAGCACGAGGCTCGGATGTATAATGGGTTTCCTAAACATCCCAGCCAAGACCGACGAATTTCCCGGGCAGGCTGCGGTGGTACCCCCAACGGCCGTTGTTCCAAAATTCTACGGCTATTTTGTTCCAAGTGAGAAAACGGTGGAGAAATCGAGTAGCGCGCGGCCAAAATTGCTGATGGAAGACTGGGGTCGACCGATTGATCCAAAATCTCTGACACCAGAGCAGAGGTGGATTGTTTACTTGTTTGCACGACCCGTCTGAACGGGAACGGTCCACAAGATGACTTGCTTCGGGCTCCCACACAGAATTTCTATTGCGGGCTTCATTCAGGAATCGTTCTACGCCCGCAACGTTCTGGTTCAGCCAGGACCGTCGACGCATCCGCTGGACCAACGGTCCTTGAAAACCCCGTCCTTCAGAGTCGTCGACTTCAGCCGATGTCAATCGTGGAGTGACCTGTATTCTGAAGAAAGAGGAGATATGGATCCATCCGGCAGGGACGACAAAGCCACAATTGAAGAGCGCACAGAGCTCAAGTTCACCAAATTATTTAGCAAGGAGCGCCAGATGGCCAAGGACCCGATCTTGGGACAGCGTCGGATATGGAGACAAGGTTTTGACAAACTTTGCCATGGGGGATAGGAGCTTGCGTATCGTATGGTGACGAGGAAGTGGGGTTTCGAGCCTGGGCCTCGAGGCGGCGAGACGGACTGGTACCGAAGCAGCCCAACTACTACTTCCAGTGAGCTGTCTTCTTGATGACAAGGATGTGATTTTTTTCGAGTTGCACCTGCCGCAAGTTCGTTCCAGAAATCCGAGTCCTTCTAAGTAGTTGGGTAACAGAGGTTCGAACTAAGCATGAATCGGGCTGTGGTGGACGTGATTTTCACATGTCAACCGCGTCGGCGATGCGTTCCGATGAGGAACACAGCATCTATACACCGCCAGCGAAGAAGCTTCCTCGTCGACTCTTCTGAAGGCTAATTTGCGCTGGCGCATTAGCGGACATATATATCACCACGAGCTACATTCCGAGATTTATGTGATATGTGTATCCCACACTCCCCCTTCACTGCCTCGGCTCAGTCGAGAATGCCTTAAAACACGGCGGAGGAGCTCCTCCAGAGTGCCCCTTAGCTCTCCCTAGATGGGGTCGAAACTGTCAAGGTCGCGATCTGCCCGCATCCCCGGGTCGGCCTTGGAGTCGGCCTTGGAGCTTCTGCGACACTTCCAGACGGTTTTGATCGTCGATGACTCGCGCTCGATGAAGGGCGAGCTTTGGAAGCAGGCAAGACGGCTAGATGGTTTTCTGTGCCGTACCCAATCTTGAACAGAAACTCTTTACAGGCTGGCAAGGCGCTCCAAGACCTAGCCGCTGTCGCGTCCGAGTATGATACCGACGGGCTGGAAATTCACTTTTTCAATTCCAATGTCGTCGCCAAACGGGTCAAGGTGAGAAACCTTCCGAGACCTTCCATTCGATGCATTTATTTGCGTTGAATTTCAGACTGCCGAAGAAGTGGAGGATGTGTTCAACAAAGTCACACCCACAAATTCAACACCTATGGGGCTTAAACTGCAGAGTCTCCTTGAGCCGTATCTCGCTGCTCTGAAAGCCAATCCAAACTTGAAAAGCGTAAACTTCATTGTGATAACCGATGTGAGGTCGTCTCTGGAGGTTCGAACTTTTGGTCTGATTTGTTCAAGGGCGCGCCTAGTCAGGACCTTCTCTTGTGGTTCAATTTTTTTTGGCTGACATGTCTGAAGCCGACCGCGCTGAAACAGAACCTGAACGCGTCATTGTAAATGCGGCGAGAGAGTTGGACTCGATACACGCACTCCTAAGCCAAGTTGGGATCCAGTTTGTCCAAGTCGGTGGCAACACCGCGGCTACACGGTATTTGGAATCGCTGGACAATAATCTGAGGACCAAATACGACATTCGGGTGGGTGCACTCAAACTCTTATCCAGACCCTGCTGATCGGCCTCCAGGATATAGTCGATACGACCTTCGCTCCCGTCGACAAGCCATTGGATATGATCAAAATCCTGACGGGTGGGATAAACCGCAGAGTCGACGAACATGGGTCGAAGGGCCTCTGATTTATTAGTGTGTTTGCGACTCCCCTGTAAATGTTTGATACGATTCATTTGCATACATGACAGTAAAGCGATGGGAGTCAGTCTCTTCTCATCTGGTGTACGTGTGCGCCGTTAAACCTCGCCGCATACGTATCGATATGCCGCTCATAATCCTGAACTCGGCGGAAAAATCGCCCGCAGCAAGAGAAAACGGGATGGTGGCGAACGCGCGAAAGATGGAAGCGTAGGTCTGCGAGCGAGTTGAGCCTAACATTACAATACCCACACACAAGATTGCTGATCATGCCGGTGGTGAACGGGTGACGGCTGCAGACCACATCTATGGAGAGAACATATGAGATAATTTTTTTTCCGCAGAGAGTATGATTACGTACCGGGATTATCCATCCAGTCCAGCGACCCTGCGATGCGGTAATTGATTTGCGGGATGTATGGAGCCGGCGGCGGATTGTAAACAGGCGCTGGGTTGTACGCAGGCGGAGGTAGCACAAAGGGAACGATGATGGCCACCCGTTCCCGTTCCCGTTCCCGTTCCTCGAGGAGCATTTCTTCGTCCCAAAGCGAGCACGGGGGTTCCCTCGTACACATTCCCTTGGTCGTTGCCAGCGAGCCGCACTTGAAACAGAAGTGCGTTCCACACCTGCTTTTTCTGAGCAGATGCGCGCGGGAAGTGTCAATCTACCCACCTGCACGTCATGTGGTTACATCCAGAAATAAGCTCAACGAGGGACTGGAAGCACATTTTCATAAGGGACCGGATTAAGCTGAGAGACAGAAATACTCACAGAACAATTCGGGCAACGCCGCCAGTTCTTTGCCTAGCTTACGGGTGAGTGGTAAAATTGAACTGTTCGTTGTGCAACTGACGCTTGCTAGCTCATGCAGTAGACGATCTTCTGGAGATCTCTCGTCGGGCGGTAGAGCCTGAGGATTTCGTCAACAATCCACAGGGAGAGGCAACACCATCCGACCTGATACTGTTCACAAGAAATATCTAAGAAGCAAGACTCAGAACACGAAGCAGCGAGTAGATCATGATTTACCGTTATGCCAGGCGATACGACAAGCTACACACAAAAGCAGTTGACAAGAGGGGCATTCAGCTTGAGGGTTTTCAGTATCCTCTGGCGTCTGAACAATTGCGGAGCATTTGGGGTTGGGACAGTATAAATGCGGGATTGAATTCAGTAGCTTCTGGTGATCCTAGATCCGTCGCGTCGATAAATACTGCAAATAAAATTCAAATAAGTACGCTGCGAACATACCCATAAAACCATTTTCTCGGGGCCCAGGACACGCGCGGCAATTTCGTCTGCGATCCCGTCCATGAAATCGGTGATAGGACACTCGGGACAGCGGATGGGGAACACGATGATGCCTGAGTTTCCGGAGCCATTGCCATCGGGATCCAGTTTGCTCTCAATGTAGCTGGTCAGGCATCCGACAGCAGTATGCGTGCTGCTGAGGACAAGGGAGCCGAAGACCAAATTGTAGACGGCTGGACGAATTTGCAGAGAGTGATGCGGTGTACGGCGAATAGGTCGGTTGAAAGGCGTCCATACAGATCCCGCAGGTCGCATAGGGAGCTGCTATAGTTCCCTCCGTATCCTCTTGCTTGATTTTCACGTCATCTGAAAGAGGATGTTTAAAATGCGCAGGATAATCTGGCATACGAGACATACCTGGCATCATGCGTAAGCGTTTAGTATTGCGATGCTCCTCCTCAGTTTCCCAGCTGCTTCCCCTTACCTTTGTTCACTGGCTCTTCCTGTTCGACCCCACTGTGGCTATTTGACTCAAATTTCCCTTTCCCCTTTTCGTTCAAATCTGAGGCCTATGAAAGTTGTTGGTTAGGAATTGAAGGTGCAATCTTGCCCACCATGATACGCTCGACAGCATCGCGCCCGAGCAAGCTGCATATAAGTCTCAAAAAGGAAGTTCAGCCGAACAAATTGACGAACCTCTCGGCATCTTTGACTTGGTCGGTGTCCTGACCCTCATCATCGACAGCCTGCAGACGCCTCGCAAACTCTGCGTCGAGCATCATTTTCCTTGGGAAACGATGTTAGCACTGGGTCGATTCAACTTAAACGTCGCCGACTTTTCAGCAGCAGCGACTTTCTGTGCGTAGTGCACGTCCGCGATGGTCGACGCTTGAACGCGCTGCGCAAATGCCGCATCACTGCTCACTCTCGCATCCTCTGCCAAGAGTGCCAGAGCGAGATCTTCGTCGTCTTGAGTCGTCGATACCCCTGTCTTGGCTGAAAATTTAGGGATTCGACCAGTGGCGCGGGCAGAGACCGCAAAAACTTGGTCGAGCTGGAGGCGCTCCGCTTCTTTAGCAGATCCTAGGAGGCGGAGATCTTCTTCGAGGAGCTGGGCTATCAGGATTTCGCTCAGGACTTCGTCTTCGCAAGACATGGCTTCAAGAAACAAAGGGCCTGGGATAAATCCGAAATGGCCGATGCTTATTACGGCTAACGCCGGGCCGCCTGCTTGCCTCAAGGTTCTTCGAAGCTGCTTCTCACTCCTCCCTCGACTACCAACTAATCGTGAAATACACTCCACGACGATGAACGCTGTTTACTACCATGGTGTAATTGAATGCGGGTCCTTCCTTGGATTACCGCTTGATTAACTGTTCTGTCGCTGGTAGGTCGAGAATTTCGAGATCCTCTCCCAAGCTCCAGTCGCGGAAATAGAGGACAATCAGGTCCAAATTAAGGGTTAGCATTGACTATTTAAATCTGCGGTCAAAAAGGTTGAACGATCAGTTTCTTGCTGCGGTATATGCGGGACGGACAGGTCTGTCCACTTCTGGCCTTTACACGAGTCCGTGAAACTGACTGATAAGCTTTCAAGTCATATCGCCAAAGGTGGAACCTTATTTTCTGGATATATGTTGGACCTCTGAACGCGTCGCAGGAGAGTTTATTGCCAAGTTTCCCGTATGTTCGATTTTTCTTGCCGTCGTTTTGCTACCCTAATTCGTGCTACAGCTTATCCCTGGGTAAGGATTGGTCTCTGGCAATAGCCTCGACTCACACTCGCGAATCAAGTCACGAAATCGTCGGCACGATCTCGAAAATAGGTAAATCCGTAACCGGGTTTTCCATTGGCGACCGCTGTGTCGCAGACCCCGGAGTGACGGTAAGGCTGAAGCTACTGGATTCTTCTCTGCTGTCTCTCAATAATTCGTAGTGTGAAAATTGCTTCTACTGCCGCCGAGGGCAGTCTCTGCTATGCGAGAATTTCGGAAGTCTGGGCGTGACCATGTCTGGAGGCTTCGCGGACTACGTTACCGTGTAATACGTTTCTTTCCATTTTGTATGATAAGCTTACTCTGTAGGATGTAGCGCGTGCAAGAAGGTGTACAAGATCGTCAATCTGACAGACGAAGAAGCGACCCTGGTCGAACCCGCCTGCCTGCGCTGTGCATGGCGCCGACCAACTGAACCTTCCTGTCGGCGCTGAAATTCTTATCCTCGGTGCCGGACCCACGGGTTAGTGTCCCGCCACTCTCAATCCCTTCACTCTTCCTTATTTTCGAATGACAGGCCTGATCCTCGCTCAACTCCTCAAGCTCAACGGCGCGTCCAAGGTCGTCATCGCCGCGAACAAGGGCGTCAAGACCGAAATCGCGCGCACTCTCGACGCGGCGGACGAGTACGTCGAGCTGGACCGTGACGCGCCCGACGCGCAGTGGGCGCAACTCAAGAGGACTATCCGTACGGATTCGATGCCGTTGTAGGTCCCCTTTCTTTCCCCTCTCCCTCTCGTATCGCCGAAAGCGTGCTTCAAACTAATCATTGGCGCCAGATCGAAGCAACTGGCTCCGAGAAAGTCGCCAACGCGAGCATCAACTACGTCCGGCGCGGCGGCACCCTCATGGTCTACGGCGTCTACGCAAACGAGGCGCTCGTGCACTGGCCCCCGGCCAAGATATTCGGCGACGAGATCAGAGTGCGTCCATCTCTACATCCCTAGCATCCATCCGTCCCTCCATTCCTTTCCAGTCGCATAGCTTTCCCCTCTGCTTCGCTTTTTCGCACAACTTAACTTTATCGGCCCACCAGATAATCGGCTCCTTCGCGCAAGTCTTCTGCTTCCCGCGCGCCGTCGCGTACCTCGACAGCGGGAAGGTCCGTGTCAAGGGCATGGTCACGGACGTCTTCTCCGTGCAGGACTACCAGAAGGCGCTCGACAAGCTCGAGAGCAAGACTGCGCTCAAGATTGTGGTGCGGCCGGGCACAGGGGCGTAGGATAGATCAGTTTACTCAAGTTGTGATTTTTTTGTAGCCGCTTTGTAGCAGCTTTGTAGACGATACTGACTGGGCTCAATGATGTTCCCGGATCCTTGAGCGCGGAGGGATAGACCGACGCACGGCTTGGAATGGCAAGACATGGATAAGTCTAAGTGTGTATATGATACAGTCAAGTATGCAAATCGATGCCACAAAGAGGCAAGGCCACGTATAGATACATTTATTGGGCGCCATGCCCCATACTTCGCAGCGATGGGCTGCGAAAGGGAGGCAACACTCTGATTTGGATTCTGGGTCGGGTCGGGTTTCGGGTTGTATCCATCTATCGGACCAGCCCCTAACCCCACATCCCCAACCCACAGGGTACATAGCCGGAGACGAGATTTCTCGACCCCAAGCCCACACTCACGCTCACGACCCCCACTTGTGGCTCTGACCGTGCGCGCCATTCCCCCGACCCGTCGACACGGGCGCAGGCCACCCATTCCCGCTCGCGCTCGAGGCGAGGAACGAGATCCGCCCGGGCTCGAACGGCGCCGCACGGCTCGAGAGCGTTGACGCGGCCACCGCGGATGCGGGCGTGGGGGACGGGTTGAGCGACGCGGACGCAGAGGGGTCGGTCGATGTGGACCTTGGACTTTGAGTTCTTGAGCGACGAGTGCCGCTGCGGGAGGGCGAAGGACGCGGTGGGGCTACGGGTGGGCGCGGGCGCGCGGGAGGAGGAGGAGCGTTGGTGCGCGGAGGGGTGCTGGGAGGACGCCGGCGCCGGTGTTGGACGCGTGCTGATGGTGGACGCGACGGCGCCGGGGCCGTCCACTGCGGGAAGGCCGAGCCCGACGCGGAGGAAGACGTCTGCCCCGGGCGCTGGATGGGGATGGGCGACGGGCGTGTGAGGAATGCCCGGCACCTGCTGGCCATGGCGCTGCGCGGTCGCCCACGCGGCTCCGAACAGGTCATGCTCGTCCTCACCGTCCTCGTCATATCCCCACCGCCCACGGATCCGCCTCCGCCCGCTCGATCTCGAGCTCAATCTCGCGCAGCTGCGCCTCCAAGTCAGGAATCACGCCCCCCTCGAGCTTCTCGCGCTTCCCGCCCAACCGCTCGACCCTGTTCCCCAGCCCCGTCAGCTCGCCGCGCAGCCCCTCTAGCCGCCTGCGCTCTCGCTCCTCCCCCTGCGCGCGCTCCCCCCTCACGCGGTCCGCCTCGCCCCGAATCCGCTCGTACGCCTCCTCCCTCGCCGCCCGCTCGCTGCGCAGGCCCGGCAGCGCGCCCTCTACCTCGCGCATCTGCTCCTCCACCTCCCTGGTCGCGGTCTGCGCGCGTTTCACCGCCTCCTGCAGCGCCAGCACCTTCTGCCGCGCGCGCGCCTCGGCCGCCGCATGCTTCTCTGAGCCGCGGCGGATGGCGTCGATCTCAGGAGCGCAGGGCGGCGTCGGCGCGCTGGGCGTCGCGCCGCGCGGACTTGAGGGACGTGGAGAGGGCCTCGCGCTCGGCGGCAAGGAGGGCGAGGGCGTGGGTGAGCTGGGTGAGGCGGTCTTCGGGGGTGAGTTGCGGGTGCGGGTGCGGGTGCGAGGCGGTGAGGCTGCTGGTGCTGGGGAGGGGCGGCGTAGAAGCGAGGCCCGGGGTGCGGCTAGGGGATGTGGAGGGCGTGGGCAGGGGGGAGTCAGCGGACTCGAAGTGTGTGTTGTTGGCTTCGGGCAGGGCCGTCGTCGGCAGCTCTAGGTCTGCTAGCGCATTAGGAATGAAGACAGAGTAAGCTGCGCGTACCATCGGTAACAACCTGTCTGCGGATGTTGTTACTCCGCCCGCCCTGCACTAGCCCCAGATCGATGTCGTATTTCTTGCCCGGCATGAGATTGTAGATAATGATGACAGCCTCGTCGGTCTTTTCGTCAATGTGGATGTACACGTTCTTCCAGGTCGCAGAGTTGACGTTGACCGACAGCCCCTTTGCGAGGACTTCAGATATGACAGAGGGTTTCTTTGGCTCTGCGGAGCCGGAGTCATCTGTCTCGTCATCACCGCGGTCGTCTTCGTCGTTGTCGTTGTCCTCGGCGGTAAGGCCCAGAGAAGCGAGGAAAGGCTCTGCTTCGGCGCCAAAGTCGGAAAAGGTTGAGGACAAGATAAAGGTGACCGAGACGGATGTAATTTCGCGGACAGAGAGCGACAGAGGGGGTTTTCCCGGTCGAATTGTGTGCCATTCAGAAAGACTGTCAAGGAGCGTTGCATCCGGGGACATCTTCAAAGAAAATTGTGTATGTTCGTGCTGTTGTCGTGCTGTCCAATGGCCTCCAACTCAAATGGGTCGTCAACGCCGCTGATGAATAAATTAATAAATGAAAGAATGAAATAGAAGATATGAAGAGCGGCCTGTGGCCGCGATGGAGACAACAGAACGGGAAGTAAACGTGAGGGTTTGCGGGAAGGGGGCCGCTCCACGGCCAGCTCGCGGGAACGTCTACTCACCGGAAAATGTGGGGGGTGAGCAACAGGAATGTAGTCTCGAAAAAGAGCGCTGAACGCTGAGGCCCGAGTGGAAGATCAAGGGAGGCGACAAGATGTATGCGGTCACGTGTACATCAATTAAGGTAAATGCCGCATTAATGCCGAATGCTCTTCTAGTACCACCTCGCTTTCCTTGTCTTTCAATCGAGGTAGTGGGCCGCTTCGCTCTCGTGGATTCTACGGTAGTTTTTTTTTTCTGCCCTAAATCACAGAATGTTAAGATCTGTACCAAATCTAGTCTCTCTAGTAGACAGACGCTATACATTTCTTAACTCGTACCTCGTTGATATATACAAATCTGGACCCTGCCGGTTGGCAACATCGAAGCACATTCTCCGAGTTGGACTCAACTGATTGGTCGCAACCCCTCCAAAAGAATAGTGGCTGATCCAGTGCATTCGCTTGCGTCGATCCAAATTTTTCAACAGCCCAGGCTGAACCACCATTCATAAGTTTAAGTAGCAGAATTTCTTCGATACGTGCTTTACCTCTTCACTCTTCCGGAGTATCTCGAGCATAGAGATGTCCTCTGAGAACGAAAATTGAACATGTCGCCTGGTCAGCACTCTCGGCTTCTTGGCCCAGAGACCCCACTAAATGAGGGAAACATATTATTCTCCCAGTTTCGCGCCGTCAAGATGATTCGCGCAGACGCCCTCAGCGCACGTTGCAGCGAGTTCGATGAAAATCCAACTCTGCCGTAGTCTCTCGTACACAGACGCTACAAACGGTTGAAGCTCGTACGTCGGTAGTTTGTAACTCCGCCCTGGGATCGAACAAAAAGGCGTTGAATAAATCTATAAAATACCACCCAATCCTACGAGGTACAAGCTGTTACAGAGCTTCCGTCTACGAGAACCGGTTAGCCTAATCCATAGCGAGCGTTCTTTCGCGGCCGGACTTGAGTCTATCCCGCCAACGTTTAAACCGTGCGAATTTGATGCGCCGCCTATTCGCAGCGCCGCGTGACGCCTACCTCTAGTTATTCACCATCATGGCGAATAGAGAGTTGTGAGTCCATTTATCTTGGCGCACGCCGCGGCACGTCTCACCTCCTTCAGTTTCCCTCGTCGCTTGCTCGTAGACCAATCCCCGCCGCTGAAGGCCGCAGTTCAACGGCCGTCCGACCCACAGCGTCCTCGCGTGGGTCTGCCCTTCCTCCGATTTCTTCAAGAATCTTGGCGACGACGTGGACATCTGCAACCTCTCGAAAACCGCGTCGAGCAAATAGCATCATGGTTTTGTGTGTGTCCTTGTCGCTGCTTCGTCTGGGTAGTTGAATTACGCCAATGCGCAGCCATGCCCTTGCACCAGAGCCCTGGCTGGCGGGGAATAAATTTTACCTGATTGCGATGTTCAACACATGCAAGGCGGACTACATCAATCGAGCCCGAAATACGGCCCAAGATCCCTCATTCAGGCCGCGAGGATGGCGATGGGTGTGGACCAACTTGGACTTATCACTCGAAGGGCTTTGAAGGGACGCTGCAGTGGTATCAGTGGCCCTTGAATTGGCTTTAAAGTAGAGGAACACCAACAGGAGGTCGGAAGCGCAGAGCGACTTAGACTACAGTGATTAATAAATGGAGTTCGTCGCGAAAGAACGAGATTATTGTAGGGTTTCGACCAAAGGTTCACGGGGTGTCACCCGTCACCTCAATCGTTCATGCTTACGGTGTTCAAAAGTCAACCGAGGCCATCACTGGCTTGGCAATTGTTCATTTTGCCGGTGACTGCCTGGACTGCACCAATGCAGGCCCATGCTTGCCTGAGAGTATTGGAGCTCGTCAAAGGCGATACGCGCATACATGGCGCTCAATAAGGCACTGAAAATTATGAAAGAAAGGATGAACTGGCAATTGTTCATTTTGCCAAGTGACTGCCTGGACTGCGCCAATGCAGGCCCATGCTTGCCTGAGAGAATTGGAGCAGATTGGAGCTCACCAAAGGCGATTCACACACACATGGTGTTCAAGAAGGCACTGAAAGTTATTAAAGAAAGGATGAACTGGCTTATGGCATTCAAAGTGCACATTTAATAAATCTCTATAAACTTTCGTGTTTTTGCACTTTCCTCTACATAAATCGTGAAAATGGCACATTTCCTCTACTTATGAGACTAAGAATACATTCAAGAGAGAGAGAGGAAAACATGGTAATTTCCTCTATATATAATCACTGGATACTGACTTCTGTTACATCTATTGACAAGTTTGTGATCTCTCTATACATTTTGATTGACATCTCTATACAAATGTATTGACTCATTATTTCCTCTCTATACAAACTTTCGACAACTTTCCTCTCTCAAAAAACTTTTTTTTGGGGTCAAGTTTTTTTCTCTCTCTGAATTCAAGTTGAAAAGACAGGTTAATTATTATCGTCATTACTACTCATTCCTAATGCAATTATGGTACAAGAAGAATGTAGGTATGGGTCAGGCAGGCCACACGAACGAGGCAGTCTCCTCACGATGAATGTGTCACGCAAGCTGAAGGCGCCAGTCTGCACACAGCTGTTGATATATGGCCCCACGGCTGCCGTGGTGTCGTCCACGCGCAAGTGCACCTGCAGCCGCCTGACCCATGCACCTACATTCTTATACCGTAATTGCATTAGGAACGAGTAGTAATAACAATAATAATTAGCCTGTCTTTCGACTTGAGTTGAGAGAGAAAAAATTTGACCCCAAAAAAAAGTTTGTTGAGAGAGGAAAGTTGTCGAAAATTTGTATAGAGAGGAAATAATGAGTGAATACATTTGTATAGAGATGTCAATCAAAATGTATAAAGAGATCACAAACTTGTCAATAGATGTAACGGAAGTCAGTATCTGGTGATTATGTACAGAGGAAATTACCATGTTTTCCTCTCTCTCTCTTGAACATATTCTTAGTCTCATGAGTAGAGGAAATGCGCTATTTTCATGATTTGTGTAGAGGAAAGTGCAAGAACACAAAAGTTTATAGAGATTTATTAAATGTGCACTTTGAACGCCATACTGGCTCCTCTCCGTCGCACTTGAGTACTTGAGGCATGGTCAATGGTCTAACTCTACTTAATACTGGACAGGGCAGAGGAAAGAGCAAGAGATCTTTGAAACCGGTCAAAGCCGTCCGCTTTTTATATTTTCTGGGGTGACCGGGTGATCTTTGCACCATATTTCCGGAAAAAGTGATGTGAATTTTCGTGCCTTTTGTTGTCAAATTTAGAGTAGCTCAAAAATCGTTTTCGCGCGTCCGAAGACTTCAAAAAAGTCATCGTTCATTCACTCGCCATCACCATCAATGATCACACCTACCAAAATCGTTCAGTTCAGGGGTCCCCGTCACCCGTCACCTGAACCTTTGGTCGAAACACTACAGTAACCGGCATCTTACCGAACCATGTTGTCTTGAGCTCTTTACCAATTGATTCCGCCAGCTTCACGATCCGCTCATTTCGTCGTCCAACCCATTGTTTAGAGAGATTGCAATCCTAGAGAGCAGAAGAGTCGGTCTCGGTCGAACACACTAAGCACTATTGTTTTACTATGGGTTTGACCTTCACACAGAATTATGCTGGTTCATTGGAAGACCATACAAATCATGAGATGTGCATATTTATCTTAGTCCATAATCCAGTTTCAGACGCAATTTGAACCTCAGATTTGATCGCCGCTCGACATATCAAGCCACGTGATCGCGAATCTCCTTTCTTTTTCGCCGTCCTGCCACGTTGAAGAACAGTGCAATAAGAGTCTGCATTCGTGGCCAGTTGATATGCGCTTGCAGATTGCTTCTCTTCTTCGCAAAGCTCAACCTCTACCCACTGCGTGGCCACCTGAGACCTCAGCGCTCAGCGGTCACCCGACTCGGGCGTACGTACTCGCGTGGGTCCAGTCTACAATGTTGGATCTAAGTGCTACTCGAGAAGCGGCGCTGAATGGACGAGCGCCGAGCGCCCAACTGAGTTCTGTATCTAACAGCCCTTGACTTCATAGTTAGCCCCGCAATGACTCAATCGCGGGACAGGAGTCAATGATTCCTGATCTAGACGCTGGAATGTATTTCTAGAGACAGTAGATTAGACGCCCCGCAGTGCCTCTTGATCATAACCACCACGTTCCACCACCAATGGCCCCACTCAAAGGCGAACACATCTGGATTTCGGAAGGCCTGCAGGACCAAGATGCGCATTTCGAGACGCTCTCGGGCCTCTTCGAGGAGCTGGGCGTGTCCTCGTTCGACATCGCATCCCAGCCTGAGTGCGACTTAGCTCTCGTTTGCGCAGACGGCGTTCTACTTTGGGGTTATCACTGATATTTCCCAATACGAGGAGCCGGCCTTCGACGAGGTACCTGCCCCGAACTTGCAGACCCAGGCCTCGAGCCCGCCGCCAGCTCAAGTCAAGGCGGGCCCTTCAACTAGCTCAGTTTCAGTTGACTCGGACGACACTTGGTTTACACACTACCTCCGCTGCGGCTCGGTATCTTCCACTCAGTTCTGAGACGACGGCTGAAGAGGTACGCTCATTGTCTTGTGTCATTACAGTTCTCCCTCACTAATTATGGCATCAGGGTCATACCATGGGTTTGTACGACAAGCTTAACTGGTTCGCTCCAGAGACTAACGCCGAGGACTGGGGTATCGTGAGTGGCTTATTTTATTTTCCTGTACAACATACATGCCTCTAAACAATAATTTTCAGAAACCCGAGCATTGGGATAACAACCTCCTTTACTTTTCGGACGGAAGCAGCACCGCTCAAGGTCCTCAAGTGAGCTATACTATATTCCGACCCCGCTTGTTCAACTTGACTCACCCGATCGCACAGGATATGACCGACACCGGTCTTCAATCTACCACCAATGATTCGACTGATGCACGATCTGCGGGCGCATCGAGACAACCCGCTGTCAGCACCAGCACCACCGACGCCGCCTTTGCTGTTTCCCCTACGAGTTCCTGGTACGCACATGCGTTACAAATGATCGCAGGAGCCCGCAAGCCAAGTGGCCCGGGAACACTGCCGCCCCCAGTCGCACCTGCAGCTCTCTCCGTCTTCCCATCCGGCGTCAGCACTGCCACACCAAAACAACGATATTCTTTCAACCAAGATCATGCCCTTCACAACATGGCAAGCTAACACTCCCGAAACTACTACTCGATCCAACCCAACCAGTCATAACATCGTCGCCTGGGAGGACTCCCCCGTCTTCCGTGGGGCCCTGAACAACGTCCCCCGACGCCCCATCGGCATCGTCTACCTCGCCGCCTCGCCGTTTGTCCTGGCCCCGCCCGAGCAGGCTGGGGTGGGGGAGCTGAATTTTGGGGTGGTCATCGAAAGCGCTTCACGCGGGAAGGGGTACGCAAGCGAGGCGCTGCAGCTCGTGTTGAAGCATGCGTTTGACGTCGCTCGATGCCATCGTGTGCAGGCGTCCCTTTTGGGCAGCGCGGCGGCAAGGGAGGGGATGATGCGGGTACTTACGCAGATGTGAGTGTCCCTCCTGCTCTCCCTATTAATTCAACCTGTGTTTTCCATTTTATTGCCCTATTTCCTAATTCGAGTACTAATTGGCATGTCGGCAGGCGATTCGGTCACGAAGGCACCAAGCGCCGTGCGTTCTTCCACCCCCTGCTTCGCGAATGGCAGGATGTCACCACGCTCGCCTTGCTCGACATGGACTGGGCGCTTCGTGCCTCGCTTAGTAAATACAAAGCGGCACCGAAGAGCCTCTGGGACGAGCTGTTTTTGCGCCATGAGCGGGAGAGAGACGAGTTGTTGAGGTGGGAGGAAGGGCGGGGGCGGGCGGGAGCCATGGGCGTGAAGCGGAGCGCGAGTGTGGAGACGCTCCGAGCTGTGCCGATGGCGCTGGAGCCGGACTCGGAGTCGGATGCAGGCGAGTCCGACGCGGGTCCGGCCGTCTCGCGCGCGTCAAGCTCTGTGGGGAGCAAGGGTAAAAAGCGCATGGCGCCAACGGACTGGCGATCCCGCGATCTACGATGGGGCGAGCTCGGACGCGGAGAGCGAGTTCGATGAGGGCGCGCGGAAGAGGACTGCCCTGGACCTGGACAGGTCGGGCGCCTCGAGCCCGGCTCTCAGCGACATTTCGCTCCAGAGCGTCCCAAGCTCGGTTACCAGTTCCAGTTCCAGTGCCGGTGCCCGGTCCCCACCCTCGACGCCTTCTGCGAGCGGGAGCGGCTCAGACTGGGATCTGATGGAGTCGGACAGCAGTTCGAGCTTTGGCGATGATTGAGCCGAGTGCATGTGTGACTCTGCGTGTTGAAATTTGGGCGAAGAGATGCTGGCTAGACCAAGACCAAGACGAACGACTCGAAAACAAAACAAAACTGTAACAAGCGCGTGTGTTGTTGAATTTCTTTTTTTTGGCTGCTAATCTATATCGAGTCTTGCGCGTGTGTAATGGGCCAGTGGCCTGCTAAAGTACGAGTTTCCGTAGATACAAGTGTTAACGACGTACTCAGTCTGTTAGGCCTCGTCAATAAACACACATGCTGACAGACTGAGTCCCCCTTGAAGCACCACAGCCGTCTGAAGACTGGGGTTAGGTGGAACCTTGTTGCACACTGCTTCGGCACTGAGTTGAAATTCAACCGCAAATATAGGATGCATTCAAGAGAGCTTACTGCTTGAGTCGGCGGGTTTTCAGCTAGGTTGAAGACCTTCGAGTTGCCAGCCTGTAGCAATTTCCGTTCAAGATTAGTGTGTCGAAAAAGCATCAAATTGATCAAGGTTGAATATTGAAGGCTCTCGGGCGGCAGTGTTGGAGTTCATCACCAGGAATTTAGTATAATCATCATTTCGTCGTGAATTTAGTACATTCTTGTCAGTTGTTAAGGTGCACATGGGAGGCGCTTAATTGTCCTCCATTGCACAGAGCTCCACACCGCTCATGTCGCCGAACTCCCAGACCTTCATGAATTTCAACCCAGCTTCCTCCCCGAGCTTCACATACTCGTCTAAAGTTCGCTCCTGACTATTAACAAGTACCATCAAGCTGACGTCAAGATAGTATTGGCGGATTCGTCCTTCGCCATAGTTGTTCAGCAAAGGTGCGGGAGCGTTTTTGAGCTGCTTGTTGGCGGGTTTATCGCCGCTCTCCGCGGTCTGCAAAATGTACTCATCTACGATTCCACGTTCAACTCAGTCGTCAACTCGATGTTCAATTAATCATGGACTCACGGATAAGCACCCGACTGCTAGGTTTCATAGATTTACGGATGCCTTTCAGGATAGTGAGGCATCTTGAGGTCGAGAATGCATGCAATATATTTTTCAGCTTTGACGATTTGAGTGAGTCAGCACAATTTAACCGAAAGAGTGTGCTCACATAGTACACGTCGCATCCAGCAATTGGGAGGTCGATGAAAAAATCAATTGCTTGAAATTGTATTCGCTTTTCCGCTATCGCCTCGGGACACGCCTTAGGCCACACCTCGGTCTCGGCTTGTAGCATTCGATCCGGTAGATCCTGCAGCTTCAAGTGGATCCTCGGATGAGCGCGAGCGAGCTGAATGGCCATTGCTCCGACACCTCCGCCTAGATCGCAAACAGTCGCGCCGGGTCCGAGATCGGACCAGGGGTAGGCTAACGCGAAAAAGGTATAAATCTGTCAGCGAGGAACGAGGTATCAACGTACCGGTTACGACTGCTGCTGCCTCAACAGTAGTGCCCCACCCAATCATGCCGATCCCAAAACGCTCGCCGTGTGCGTGCATATCGGGGTTCTGCGCATATTTGATAAAGGGTGCGCATACACCGACGGGAACTTACCTGAGCCCAGAAATCAAACATCGGCATCGGCTGTCCGGTGAATTTGTTCCATGGCGAATGGACTGGCAGGAAAGAAGGGCCCCATTGTGGATCGGCTAATGTTTCTGCGAGTTTGGTTGCTCCTTCCGTTGTGTCCCCGGTCCTGGGTACAAAGAATTCATCCAGTTAGAACAATAAAAATAAAAAGTGTCCTAGCTGACATGTGTAGCCCAAGGCTATAGAGAGGATTCGAAGCAAGCAGCTGCACGCTGAGCCGGTTGTTCGCGAATGTATCTCTTTCAACTGAAACGCGGTCATGGTTCGTCTCGGGAGATTGATGAATAAAATACCTTCGCGGAAGCAGTGCTTGGCAGAGAGCAAGCGCAATATCCTGGCAAGCTTCGAAGGCTCTACACCGCATCGTTGCCCGATTTCGGTTACGTGCATTCCGGACGGTTTCTCTTGGAGAATGTCAGGAATCTGGCATGTTAACGCGACACGTAGACAGTTTGGTTCGAGAGCCTGTGCCATAATCAGAGAATTGCTATCGAAAAAGAAAAAAACGCCAACCGTCAAAAAGAATTTCTGTTCGCATAAATCCGTGTTCGCGAATGCAGAAATTCATTCGGGCTTACATTAAATACAGTATGATTTGGACGTGCCAAGGTTGCGCAGAGCTGAGCGCAAGCACCCTCGAGCAACTGGACGGCTTCCTTCATTTCCTGGCGCAGACAACTTTCCGTCGAGCGGATGGGGTTGCGTGTCGTCGAGGGAAGGGACACAACCATTCCCATTGATGTACGTGGCCTGCAGGGTTCTCGCAGCCTCGTTAATCAGGGCTAAGAGAGAAGAAATTTGGTCGGCGGCTGGAGCGATCATGTTTGAATAAAGCTTTCAGTGCGGGCTCCCTTAAATACGGAATTAGCTTTCGGCATACTTTGGTTATCCGTACTAGACTTCATGGGCTACCGTTGAATCTCCATATTCAATCGACGATGACCAGAGAAAGCCGAACCAACCCGAACGTGGGGCTGTCATCTGCCAGAAGAGTCCGAATCCGAATCGGATCACCGTGGATGCCCTGGTATATCGAGTTATGGCCTAGTTCGTGTCAGCCTACATTCCTGAAGTTTGAACTTGAAGAAAGATCGTTCAACTCCATTCCATTCTATGCGCGATATCCATTTGTACCGCAAGACACACCGAGCCATAGCCAATGTCGCTAATCCCAATGGTGAAATGAAACCTCCGCGTTTTTCGTTCAACCTAACGTTTCGGGGCTTATTTTCAGCGAAGAATGAATGCCAGTGGGGCAGCCTAACCGCGGTTAGGACAGTACCGATACCGGATCGAAAGATCATAATGGAGCCACCGCCGTGACCTCATCGTTCCTGAGGTGACCGTCGATCGGCGACCAGACGACATGCCAGTAGCGGTTTAGATTTGGATTGGTCAAGACCTTGTTAAGACTTGGTCAAGACCGTCAAGTTGGTTGTACCTGCACAGCCACGTCTTGATTTGGAACATCATGATGGCTTTCTCACGCTGTGGTCTAGTTATCAATCCTCTATCTCACTGACACTCCCACAAAACCCCCCCCGAGTCCACTATCTGATGCAGAAGCTGAATTTCGCAATAGGTGACATTCGAACCTTCCTCCAACTTACATGTACAACCGGTGAGAGCAGTAAGTGATTGCGAAAAATTACCCTGCGCATAAGGTTCCAGAGTTTTAACATACGTCCCCTGAATTAATTCATGGGTAGGAAATACAACATCACGATAATAAAGGTGAATTTGATCCGGCTAACCTCAATTTTCCTTCTCTCCCTTTACACTGCTATTATCATCGCTAATCGACACGTCTCTTGGAGCTTCCCCGGCAGCGGCCGTGACGTCCCAAGGTAGGTCTTCATCGTAGAAACCTTCCTTATTTGCGAGATATTCGAATGGTTCGGTCGCACTGGATCGGGATGGGGGAATAATCGGCACAGGGAATACGAGGCTGAGAGCAAGATAAACGGCAGCAGACGTAGAAACAGACAAGATCCATCCGAGGCTAGAATGGAGATGTTGGAAACGACTCAAACGAGATCAGCTGGGCGCGAGAGGTTCACCTATATAAATTTACAGCGGCGACGCTCACGGCATTTGGTTTGTAACCATTGGCGATCCCCGAAATTGTGAGGCCTGTCCCGGCGCACCAAGCCTGGACACTAATGTTTACTCGGCGTTTGAGATTGACGGGATATAGGGCTTACGACTATTGCTCGCCAGTTGAATCCGCCAACAAACCAATAGAGGGACCCAGGGTTCAGCATCAAACAGAGATGGCCTAGCATCGGTCAGAGTCAATGCGGACAATTCACATACTGGAGGGCATACACGTGAATGCTGAAGGACAGAATTTGTGAGTTTGCTATGCCATAACAGCGGAAGCAGGCGCTCACTTTCCACGCCTCAACACATAATAATCGGCCCATAGCGGGCCCAGAACAGCACCCATCAAAATAGTATACGATCCGAGGAACGTTATGAATTTTGCTGCGCTCGTAAGGAATTTCCACGGAACCTAGCGAGAGCGAATGTATGATTCTCATCAATCATGATTGAATGGACGTATGTCTTACGATCGCGAATCCCAGAATCCAGACCACGATTTGCCCCCGAACGATAGTCAGATATTTCGGGAGGAGGCCAGTCATGTCTGCACCAAATGGAATCTGCAATCAAGTAATGTCAATATGGGCATCCGCAGGAAAGAATGCGGACGAACAGAGTTGGCAGATAGGTTGGTACCGACTGTGCCCAGACACATGGACATTGCTACGAAAAAACATCCCGTACGTGCTGTGGCATTCCAGTTGGCGTCGAGGACCGCGTCGAGCTGATCCCTGGTAGAAAAGGAATTTGGGATAAACAATTGAAGGCATCATAATCCTTACCACATGTTCCAAAAGGCTTGGCCGTAGAGGACCCGAGTAGCACAGGCTGTGGAGATCGAAAAGAAGAAGATCATGGTCTAATCATTGACCAGGTGAGGACAATCGACCTGAAAAAGGCGGCACATACCTTGATGACGAGCATTGACACTCCTTGTGGCCATCCAGCATCACTAGGCTTCCTCGCGTACCGCTGTAAAATGCTGTGTCAAAGGCAGTTGCTTCTAACGGCGTAACCCTGTACCGCGATATCCGGCCTGTGATACTTATGAGTTCAATATTCATAATCTCAAGCCCTGGCCAAAATCACTGGTTTAAAATCATAGGACTGAGTGTGCCCAGTATGCTGTTGGTGCCGCTGACTATAGCTGAAATTCGAAAATAAATATCGAGCCCCTACATGAAAGTTGAAAATGAATACCCCATCCCAAAGCGGCGCCGTGAGCGGGTTCAACCGTGAGGTTGGTGTTGAAAGTACCCCAATCGGCACCTAAAAAGATATTGAACTGAACTGGATGTTCATTTATGTCTACCACACACCGGCACGGGTAACGGCCCATATAAAGAACCCTATCACGGCTGAGGAGTGTCAACACGGCGCAGGAGGAGCAAAGAAGTACCTTACCTGGTGGAACCAATATTCCTTTCAAGGGCCTGCATTTGTATTAGCATTCTAATAGTTAAGGCTAGCTAGTTTTCGTGCCATAGCCAGTAGATGCGCGAAGGATGGATCAAGATGAGGGGTCCCTGGAAGAGCCAGATCAGGAAAAAGGCAAGAATGCCCTGCGTTGTAATCCCTGCGTCGTCGGGAAGATGATTGGGAATGTCGGTCCATTTATGTCCGAATCTGGAGGGAAAATATTCAGGTCAATGGGAGAGGGAAATGGACTGAAAACGTACACGCAGCGTAGTGCTACTGCCAAGAGGGTGCTCGCAAAGTAGGTTTGTATGCCGAACCAAATGACGGCAACTGCTCCGCGCATCCCGACGAATATCTTGGATCCCCACATTCCGAAGCTTGAACGCAATAACGTCGGGTAGCCAATGTGGAGTTTTGCACCCGGGCGAGCTGTCAAAACCATCGCCAACGCGCACAAGACCGCACCGATGCAGACAGAGGCCATTGATTGGCGGAAAGTCAGGCCAACTGCGATGAGAGAGGAGCCGATAGACCTAGACGTCGTTAGCAACTGTCACTGCATGTCGCAACTTCCTACCATTCTGCCTGGTTGAAGGATGACGCCCACCCTGTAACATGTCTAGTAAGACGAAGGGGACACCAAACAATACTTACAGAAGAACACATAAGTATGCATCCTCCACTTGCGCTATAGTATATCCAAAATTTAGGCTGCTGTAACCTGATATCGACGTCCAATACTGACTAATTCAATGGATGCGGGAACAAGATCCTTGTTGTACCATTGAGTGCTGCCAATATCGTCGACCTTGTCACTTGAGGTGGCCCTTTATTAGCGCGGAACTCGGCAGAATGCAGACAACACTCGCGAACATCTTGGGGATTGGGATAGCGAGGGTCTTGTGGCTATTCGAGTTCCCACTGCTCCGGCCAGTGAATTTTCTGAGTGTTTCCATTCCTTGTCGGGAAGTTCAGTGAAAGGATAAAAAGGTTTATCGTCGCATATATACCTAATTTGAAGCAACCAATGCAGCGTCAGCGATAGTAGAGGGAGATAACGACAGATGCGCCCGCTCGCGGCCGCCGCACAGTGGGAACAACAGTTTTATATGAAGAAAGGTTTTGGCAAGGAAGCATGAAAATCGTCATGGGTTCGGGGACATGAGAATTTTGAGGAGTCGAGGGAAGACAGGGTGAAGATAAGTGTCAAGAAGCCGAGGAATGTCAGAGCGCCGAGAATCAGCGTACGTACACCCGAGTCAGGGCGGGCAGATTTCGAAGCATTAGATCAAGTCCATTGGCCAGTTTTCTCAATTGTTGCAAAATCGGTGTTCTTCCTTTCGAGGTTGCGGTTTGCATACCTAAATGTTTGCCGCTGGTAATTCCATGGCAATAAACTGAGATGGTCTCGTTAAGAGTAATCGCGATTGCGCCACGTGATTCCAATCTTCCCTATCTTTTTTGAATTGAACTGAATGCTGACACTTGGATTGGAACGCTTAAGTCTCGCACGGCTGCCGTGTTTGCGCCGTGTCTAGCGTCTCGCGCAGGCTTTGATGGAAGAACTTGAAGAATTCCGCCCGGGAGCTCCGGTATTTCGGCCGTGGAAGATAAACAAGAATACTAGGGCGTCATTCAATTCCACTGGCAGCTTGACCTCCTCAGCTACTAAATCTCAGTACCCGACTGCCCCGTCATCCAACGGGAGCCCTGTCTCTAACTCCCTGCTATAGGATGTCCGAATCACCGTGGAAATTAGGAATTGACGTTGGAGGTGGCTTTGAAGCTGTTTCACAATATGCTCCGCATTGAATGTTTTACAATAGGGACCTTCACCGGTACTGTTCAGTATTTCAGGTAGAAGAAAACTGATAAGTATAGATGGTATCCTCTATAACTCTGCAACCGGGGAGTCATACCGCTCCAAGGTTCTCTCGACGCCAGAGAATCAAGCTCAAGGTGTTTTGGCTGCCATAACCCAACTCAGGTGAGTCAAGGTTAGTCCACTTCTAATGATATTATAACCGTGCAAAGGTCGCTGGTCCCGGCAGGCATGACTCCAGATTTATCGCTTCATCATGGGACAACGGTGGCCACCAACGGCATGTAACATTCATTCCAAACTTTTACCTTGTATTTTGAGTCGACTCTTGCAGCACTACTTGAAGGAACCGGGGCCAGAGTGGCATTAATAATAACTCAAGGTGCGCTCCTCAAGTTTTAGGGCCTGTGTCGCACTTTAATTTCTACGGCGCAGGTTATCGCGACATTCTTGTGATGAGGAGATCGCAAGTTCCCGGCGGACTCGGAAATTGGGTCGTTCATCCGAAAGCACAACCACTGGCGTCTCTCGAACTCGTCCGTACTGCTAATTTCTTTACTCGAAGCAATTTGACCGGATATTCCCTTCCCTGACAGACTGTCGAGGCTCCCGGCAGAATCGGGATAGATGGTTCTGAGGTCCGTTCGTTCGACGACGGAATCTTTAGACAGCGGATCCAAGTCCTCAAGAACAAAGGGGTGGAAGGCCATCACCGTGTCGTTTATCAATAGCTTCGCGAATAATTTGCACGAAGTTGCGACCTAGTTCATCGTCTCACATTGTTGCTGAGAAGCTTTTGCACAGGTCGCTGCTTCCAGAATTCTACAAGAAGAGTTTCCCGACCTCCCGATCAGTCTGTCCAGTACCATCCTACCAGAACTGATGGAGTACGAACGGACACTTGTGAGAACCAACCAGTTCAGTCTTTCGTTGCATTTTCCAACTCAACTATCCAGACAACTGTTGTTTCGGCTATGGTCCGCCCAAAGGTCGAGAAATACCTCAATTCTCTACAAAGCGACCTGAAGGATATGGACATTCGTATATTGAGATCTGATGGAGGGCTCACGAGCCCATACCTTGCTAAAGAGTATAGTTGTAATCTATTATATTCCGGACCTGCAGGAGGGGTCGCAGGCGTGGCTGGAATAATAGCCCAGAAGACCAGCTACAAAAATTTATTAACCTTCGACATGGTAGGTTTAAAGGCCTTCTCCGAAGCCACCAGTTAACCTTTACCGTCAGGGTGGAACTTCGACAGGTTGTATAAATCCTAAAATTCAAGCCCTTCGGTTGATGATCTTGCCAGACGTGTGTCTCATCCAGAATGGTATTCCGAGCTTGCGCAGAGAAACTACAGTCGGGGATTTGACTTTGCGAGCGCCCTCCGTTGACGTCAGAACTGGTCCGCGAGTTATTATTTCGCCCGATATTCAGCGCTGAATTCGAGCCGAAAAAAAGTGGGGGCCGGTGGTGGGAGCGTAGCGTACGTCCCTGAAGTTCACCAAGGCACTGCGAGTTGGCCCAGAGAGCGCCGGAGCGGTCCCAGGTCCCGCAGCATATTCCAGGGGCGGAATCAAGGCAACAGTAACAGAGTCTGTTTCGTGCTCTCGTCTGCGTCTCCACGACACTGATTAATTATTCAGCGCCAATGCGGTGCTAGGGTATCTCCCACCCGCAGGTCTGCTGGGCGGACATTCAAGCTTGATTTCGAAGCGTCCGAAGAGCAGTACAGATTATTGCGGATGGTGTTGGCCTGACATTATACGAAGCTGCGGAAGGCATCCTGAAAGTGGCCAACGAGAAGATGTATGGCGCTTTGAAGAGCGTTTCTGTTGAGCGGGTTTGAGTTGTCTTCTTTATCTTTGTGTCATCCTTATCCAAGGCAGGGACACGACCCGAGGGAGTACAGTCTCGTGGCCTTCGGCGGAGCTGGACCCCTCCATGCCTGCTCCCTCGGTAAGCTCGAGACAGTATCCGAAAACTACTACTGTAACAGTGTTTTGTTTTGCAGCAAGACTCTGCCAGTCATACCCGGCTATCATTCCTCCCTCACCAGGCGGTGCGTCTTCCCATCGAGACTTCAGCAAAACCCCGATAACGAGCGTCGTATATAGTGCTCTGTGCCTTCGGGGATGCCATAACTTCACTCCGCCATGAAGTTGGCCGCACATACATTTGCAAGCTCGGCGAAGTCACGGCTTCCGATATCATCGACGCCTGCAGAAGTCTTGCGAGCCAAGCATCGCAAGTACTCGAGACGCAGGGCGTTGTTACAACTCGGCAACGCCATACATTTGAAGCAGACATGCGCTATTCTGGACAAGCACTTAATCTGCCCGTGGGCTTTGCATTGGAAGCCTTGGAGCAAGATGGTCTCGACGTTCTCGAGCGCAGGTCCGTGCCAAAGGATCTTTCCTACATAGCTTGACGTCTACTTCCCCAGTTTCACCGCACTTCACCACTCCCTCTTCACCTACTCGCTTGATTTACGCGTAGAGGTAATAAATCTCCGCAGCCGCGTTGAAGAAGTATCAGAAGACGTTATTCTCAAGGAGCTCACAAAGTCGGAGACGGACGGTGTCCCGTGTAGCGATGCGTTAACCGGTAGTAACCCAGATATACTGGAACGGGACCACGTATACGGAGGTCCCTATCTGGGAGCGCACGGGTTTGCGAGACGGAGACCACATCGCTGGCCCGGCGATCATCACCGAGGTTATTATGCTGTCTTTTCCCTTCTTCGGCCATCCGTCTCACAGGCAATTTGCAGATGGACTCGAACACTATCGTGATGCCGGACCACCGCGCAGAGGTCGATATATTCGGGAACATTCTACTTTGGCCAACCGATTCTGCGGGCGTGCCCGCCGAGGCGGAAAATAACCAGAAGATAATCACTGAGCTAGTAGAGGCCGCCCTTGCCAATGCGAGATTGGAGATGGATGCACTAATCTTACGATCAGCGCTGTCGCCCGCGATGTAAGTACGTCTCTGGATTGGAGCAATTTGGCTGAATTTCCGGGAGGCGCGAGCAGTTGGACTATGTGAGTTGTCACATCTACGGACAAGCTTCCTCTGGCTGAACGACGGATGTGCAGTTCCCAATGATCAGCGCTGGCTCCGGGCCAAGTGTGTATCTTGCAGCCAACTGTTCGACGTCCGTCATTTGAATTTTGTTTCCTAGACGACGGCAAGATGGTGGTCGGGCAGTTTGGGTCCTACATCCAGGTATTGTGGTCCCTCGGAAAATGCCCGGACGGTCTTCCTCATTCCCCACAGCATTTCCTCAAGGTATGGAAGGGAACGATCGAGGAAGGGGACGTGTTTTTGACCAATGACCCTTACGACGTCCAAGTGAGTCTCTCTGCGTCGAGACACGGTCAACGACCGAACGAGGGCGCAGGGCGGGATCTCCCATCTCAATGACATGCTCGTGATGCTCCCGGTCTACCACAATGGGAAACGCGTAGCCTGGACCGCGAACCAGGGTCACTTCACTGAGTAGTGGACTCGCTTTTCCGTTGTCCACGATTAATCCTCCGCTCTACCAGCGTAGGTGGAGCGAGCCCGGGCTCGCTCCCGATCAATGGGCGCACCATATTCGAGGATGGGATCCAGATTCCGCTGTCGAAGCTGTACGACGGGGGGAAGCTCAATGAGGCGTTGGTGAACGTGCGTTTTCCGAGTGCTTGGGAGAAATGCGATCTGATGTTATTCAGATTATATGTCGGAACTCGCGCACACCCGACTTCTCGCGCGCGGACCTCCACGCGCTGGTTGCCGCCTGCCGCATCGCCGGCCAGAGGTGCGTCCATCCATCTATGTCGTTCTCCACTGCATCTACGCTGATCACACGCACAGAGTCTCCGAGATGTGCATTCGGTTCGGCACGGACGCGTTCGAGACAGCGTTGGACGACCTGCTCGACCGGAACAAGGTCGCGTTCGCACAGCTGCTCAAGACGAACATCCCCGCCAGACGGATGACATTTTCGTGCGTCCATCCCATCCTTGTTCTATTCGCTAGGGCGAGTAGACGTTGACGACATAGTAGTAGATTGGATGGACGACGATGGGACGGGGATGGTAAGTGTAGTCGTTCGTTTGCGATAACCATAACCTGATTTGGGGGTGCACCAGGGCCCATGGAAAGTGTCGTGCACGATGTTCAAGGAGCCGCTGGAAGACGGGTCGGGGGAGAGGCTGGTGTACGACTTTGATGGGACAGGTGCGGCCTGCTGCCTCGAGTGTTGCAGTGTCCTAACCTCAATGGTATTGCAGACCCACAAGCCGAGTCGAGCGTCAACTGGCTCGTCAGCCCCGTAAGTCACATTCCTGAATCCAAATTCGGCCTATGCTAATGCACCCATAGACGACCTGGAAGATGTCCGTACAGCATCAGTTCCACTCCAGTACCCGACTGACAGCTTTCTCACCTCCAGGCGCTCAAGCGCATACCTCATTAAGGCGCTGGACCCCAGCATCACCTTGAATGACGGCGCCTACGACCTCATGGATGTCCGCATCCCGCGCGGGACGCTCCTCAACCCAATCCGCCCCGCCGCGCTCTCGTGCCGCACCCACCTTCCTGGGCCGCACGCTGGACTTGATCCTGGGCCTCATCGGGCAGCGCCAGCCGCGGTTCATGACTGCCGCTGGGTTCAGCGATAGTGCGTGTTTCGCTGGTTCTCTTCCCTCCCCGCCCCATCCGTCGCGATTCATTCCATCCCGTACGGCGACTGTACCCGTTGCGGCCCCTCTTTCCCTTCCCTTCTCATCATCCCGCGCAACGTGCGAAGGCTGATCACACCGCCCCGCAGGCCCGCACTTCTTCTACAGCGGCTGGCGCGCCGACTCGAGCTACTTCCAACTTTATCAGATTGGCTTCGGCGGCGTCCCCGGGCGGCCGGTGGGCGACGGGCTGGTACGTCGCTACAACAGACAGCATAGCGCAGTCTCCTCTGTCTGTACAAACAACGGCTGACCCCGCGCCCGCAGGACGGCCACTCGATGTTCCCTTCCATGAAGACCGTGCCGAACGAATACCTCGAGCTGTACTTCCCGCTCCGCGTCGAGCACTACGCGACGATTCCGGACTTCGGGCGGCGCGGGGCTGCATCGTGGGGGGAACGGCGTGCGGATCGGTGCGTACCGCGTTCTCTGCCATTCTTCGCAGCGTAATGTGTGTTTTCGCCCACGACAGACTACTGCTTCCTCCGCGCGGGCGAGATCTCGCTGCACGACGATCGGTGGCTCACGAAGCCGTGGGGCGTGAACGGTCTGTTGTCGCTTTAGTTGTGGAGTGATACTTGCTCATAAAAGATAGGCGGCGACCCCGGCGCGCGGTCCTCCAAGACGCTCGTACGCGCGTCGGATGGCGCGCGCGTGGCGCTCCCGTCCAAGGGCGATTTTATCAAGGTTTATGAGGGAGACGTGCTCGAGTGGTGCGTTGTTTCCTGCCTTTGAGGGAAGCGAGCTGATGATGCGCAACCCCAGGTGTACGTGGGGGTGCGTCGATGTTTTCCTTTTCTTGTCCTCTCGACAGCTGACTCGATATATAGCGGCGGAGGACTACGGCGCCCCGTACGCACGCCCCGCAGGAAATCGTGGCACGTGAGGTGCGGGAGGGGCTGGTGTCGCGCGACGGGGCGCTGCGGTACGGCGTCGTGTTGACGGACGCGCTGGAGGTCGAGGCGGAATGCGACGGCGACGCTGCGCGCGGAGATGGTCGCGCAGAAGGCTGCGAAGGGAGCGGAAGAGGGTGCGTTTGAGATCAACCGCGGGGGGACCCTGGCGGAGTTGTTTGAGAGGTGCGAGGAGGAGGTGCGTTTTTGGTGTTTCTGGCGGCCAAGAGAACCCTTTGAAACTGAATTGCGATTTAATGCAACAGACGGGCCTCCCACCCCCACGTCTTCCGAGCGGTAGGACGCTATCTGGGCCGGCGGCGGGATTGGAGCATATCGTCGCGTTGCATGCGAGGCGGCAGCAGGAGGATCGAGAAGAATTCGGGGACAATTATGAGCGGTATGCTGGGTTGTCAAGAGAAGCAGAGGTCGGAGCGAGAGGCGGAGAAGGAGCGCGCAGATGTTGCTAGGCTTTGAATCTGTGTGTACGAAGCAAGCCTGCCCCACGGGCTGATGCAAGGGTCCTCCTGGAGTCCATCGACAAGTGTATTGTCTGTTTCAATGGTACTGTCTAGACCTTACTCCGTGAACGATGTAAGCGGAGACATCGCAAACTCGTGCGAAGGCGAAACTCCAAGGGCCTGCAAAAGTAAGGTCAACAGGTCGTACTTCAGAGCTTCAGCGCTTGAGCGGCTGAAAGACAGAAAACATACGACAACCGATTTTGACAAACGAACAAGGCATCTACCTCGTCCTCAATGTAACGTTGGATGCGAGCATGGGCACGGAGAACATCCGCATGGTGCGGCTTAGGTCCATCTAATGCGCAGAGTCGTGTTCCGAGTAGGTAGTTTGCTGAGTGACCGAAAGAGGCAAGTGCTGGCGAGTGGCTTCTTTCTTGCCACAACCTCCCTTCCTTATCTCGGTGTGAGCTCAATTAACTAACACGGTCGCAGGGTGCATACCCGCTGAACCTTGGCACCTTCGTCGCGCTGCACACACCGAGAAGCACCGCTCGACAAGCAGCATCGTTGCGCGCGCCGCCGCGCGGACGCCCTATACTCTACTCCACCTCGACGCGATGACGGACGAGGACCATATATCCACACGCACAATATCTTCTCTTCCAAACGAGCTGCTCGTAGCTATTGCTGCTGCCGGACAAGGTTGCGGGTCAGATTCCCTGGAATGGACCTTGTCCCATGTTTCCCGACGCTTCCGCGATGTTGTCGTCGGCGCGCCTACGCTTTGGACATTCATAGAAGCCGATTTCTATGAATTGGGGGTCCGTAGAGATCCTCAAACTGTACCTCGAACGCTCGAGAGCATGCAAAATATCACTCATCTTGCGCAATTCGTCTTTGGGGGATTTTGGTCTCCTCACAACGCGCCTGGGCCAGATTCTTCCCCACATCGAGCGTTGCTGGAAGTTGGTGATCCTCCTCCTGAGTGACCACTCGGTCGTGGAGGTGCTGGCTCCCTTCCGGGACGTTGAAGCTCCCCACTTGCAACACCTCGACCTCGAGGTTACAGCCGACTACCCGATCGATGAATGCATTGAAATATTCTCAGCTGGAGCTCCGAGGTTGAGTTTCCTCAAGATGGACGGATTGATGCTTCAGATGCCTCCGCTGCCTTCGTGGATGGCCTCTCTGACGCACCTCGAGGTGCTTGAACATTGGGTCTCGGAATACAGCAACCTTCTTGCTGCGATGACGGCGCAATGTCCCCTTGCTGGTTCATCTCCACCTCGACATACTGTGGGAGTTCGAAGAGGCCAGCCGTTTTCACATCCCGTCTCTGAAATTCCTTCAGATCTCAGTTCCCGATACTGAGGACGAATTTTTCTTGGCGGCCATTGTCGATCTCTTCGACACTCCCGCCTTGGAGGAATTCATCATCTATGGCACCCACGGAGACCAGATATTCACACTCTTCAGCTTGACGAGCCTCCCTCACTCGTCCTTCCCCGCCTTGACCTCCTTCTCCTTTATCAACAAAATCTCTTGTTCATTGTGAAAAGGATATCCCCTTCTCCAACTCAATCTCTGCTCCCCCGCTCGTGCTCTTTCCCGCCCTGTCCTCCCTCACATTGGTCAATCAATGCCTCACACATAACCTCGTCAAGGACCTCCTCGGTCCATCGTCGCAGCCGTGGCCGCGTCTTGAAACCGTCACTCTGTGTCCGAAGAAGGATATTTTTGATGCCGTGTGGGACGCTGTCAAGGACGCAGTGCATTCCAAGTCCCAGCGCAGAGAGCCGTTCCCTAGACTCAGGTTCTTCCGTACGCTGGCGTCTCTGGAGGCATGGCAAGGGAATGAACCCGACGTGGAGATGTTTTTGTGATTTTGGAATTCAGTCTCAGGTATGAAAGCCGGGCGCCGACCCGTACATATATGCCAGGAGCTTACGAATATCTAGACTTGCCGCCTTTCTTGGATCTTACTTCTTGAACACCTCGCATAATGTCCCGCACATCATATCTATCTCTCTGTGTGATGCGGTCGATCACTCTTCACCAAAATACATACTTATCCAGCGCGTCGAATGCGTCTCTCAGCTCCGCCTCAGTTGATCTAATCTGTCTTGATGGTTGGAACTCCTGGTTTGAACGAGTTCGAAAGCGATTTGAGCAATGTTCTTGCTGCGAACCGGAACGACCTCGCTCAGAATTGGACGCGGAACACCACAATGGCACATAACACCTATTGCGTCTGGCTTTCAGAGGGCATCGAGAACATCATTAAATTCATTCAAATTGTGGTTGAGCTTGAAAGCCATGAATACTACTTTAGAAGCGCCGGGTCTCATCTTTGGGGTCTATTTCAGCATCCGACGCGTTCTGACTCGGATTAGCCATCTGCAGGCCACCGCTGGAAAAAGACTCCATCTGACCTCGTCAGCAAGGTGGGTACGTTGGAACCAGACAAAACACCTCACCGTGGGTACCGCGAACGTCAAGGGGGCTTCGCCCATTGCGCGAAGTGTTGTTCTTCCGTTCAGACTGCGGAGACGCACAGGATATGTAACGATTAATCAATGAAAAACAGAATTCTAGGCGTACCGAGGATAGGTGTGGATTGAAGGATGTGAGGAAATCCATGAACTGACTTCTTCCGGGGTTGTACTGGTAGCACTGCAGAACTTTGGGGCCATTTATATATCTAACAGCGAATCTGTTCATCAAAGAACTCGATGGACAATGCAGCCAGCCTACCAATAAATTTCCTGCATATACAGCATATCCACGATGCCGGGTGGCAAGCCCAAAATAACCCGTTAGCGTTCAGGATATAATGTAGTTTTCTTCAAGGCCTCAAGGCCGGGATATTTGTTTGAGGAAGCGTCCGTAATATACCTGCCGGCACTGCACATACTTGACAGGCACCTGCGAATTCAAATGGATAGAAGCCTCCGAGTTACATGCCCACTGGATTGCTTCCCGCCAGGTATCAGGGGATGGACGGGTAACCAACAATGAATAAGATGATTTTGTTTGTTGAGACCAGAATGTATGTGATTGATTGGGAGCTCACCGATGTATCAAACGAGGTACGAGCTAGAACTGATAAAATGTCTGTCTAGAGAGACTATCACCGATGCGGCGATACAGTCCCGCGAACAAAACCAGGGCTCCATAGCTACACATTGTGCATCACAGGATGATGAATGTCTATGGTAGTCGTCTTTTTTAGACTTGATTCAAGCGAAAGGCATGTTGAGTTGGTACGACCTGTGAAGAGCTTCGAAAGAAATTAGATTCGATGCTGGCATCATTTGGACTGGAAAGGCTTTTAAGCCGTTGTTTCAGCTCTTTGACATCAGTTATTTTGCGTAGTGTTTCGCACATAGGAGGACTGTCTTCTGTAATTTTTTCGTAATTTTTAGAATACATTTCCTCGTCGTCGTCAGTTGCGACATCGAGGACGTTTGATCGCGTTTGATCGCGATGTCAAGAACTTTTGATGGTTGTGGTCCAAAAGCAGTTATTTCGTCTCGTTGTGCAGCACAGTGACATTTGATAGCTGCTACAAAACCACGGAAATGATGGTGCAATGATACATCAAAGTTGCCTCTACACTAGCGGTTTTTATGTATCATGGACCCACCGCTGATCAGCGATGGCTGATAGATCCCACCGCCATACTAAGGTGCTCGAAAGAATGAACCGCACACAATATAAGACCAGTGAGGACGTCATAGGTGAAATTTAACTAGAATCTCAAGCCCCAACCACTACATCTTCACGTTGAGCCCAACAGAAATACATATCCAACACGGCTGTACAATGGTTTTGCTCCAGTTCTTCCCGCTCTTTGCTCAGAGCCTCGGCAAAATCCTCCGAGATGAAGTGCTTCCCCAATTGCTCTGTGGTCTGGATCCATGACTGCTTGAACACCGGGCCCAGCTTATTCTTGGCCTTATCTAGGCTGCAAATCAGACGAAGCTTCAAACTCTCGGTGAATAAATCAGGAGCCACTCACCAGGTCCGGTCCCAGAGAATGGAATGTCGATCTTGTGGATGTGAATGTGTGGAAAATAGCTAATTGTAGATGCGATATCAGCAATCTTCCGTCCGATCTCTATGTCTGGGCAAATCTGGAGTGCTTTGGCTGCGACTTGGCGGGTTGCGTCGCCCCCCGTGCAAACCATGCTGCCTGCATCTAGCTCCTCTATCAACAACATTCCTCCTGGTCTAACGAGCTGCGCCACACGCTTGATGGCGTCTCCCCGTCTGGGATCTGAATGAGTTATTTGTTGAGTGAATTATGCAAAGAGTTCAATAGTCGAAACTAATGTGCATCATAACTAGCTGACAATGAACAACGTCAAATGTTCCGTTTTCGAAATCCCACTCCTTCGTGAGGTCAACCTGCTTAAAACTTAAGTTCTGGGGAAGTTTCCTTTGATATGGTTTAGACAAATCCTGGATCCCAAGCGAATACAGGCTGACTGGTTTGGTAAGGATGAAATATCTGCGGTGATGATCTGGGTTTCGGGAAATTGTGTTGCCGCCTGGATGGCCCTGCGAGGAAGTCTGTCAATGGCTCTGTACCCAGGTCTCCAATACCGCGCCTCACCATGCGCCAGTCCCACATCTACCCCGTGAGTTTCAGTGGCGAGCTTCAAGATCATTCTAACTTGCACGCACCCAAGATCCAGAATTGTCCGAGGGTGGATGTCTCCTATTGGGGCTAGACACAGCTTACCATCAAAATAACAAGTAATGGCCGCATGCAATTCATTGAGTCTCCGTGATCAGTCAGACTGTATTTTTTCGTTCACAAGTTCGGTTCAGCGGTTAGTTACCTCTGCGTTTCTGCATCAGACTCAGAAACAGGCTGATATGTGAAGGTGTGAATACAACTGTGTTCTCTGACATGGCAAATCACGTACCTGGAGCACGTACGAGGGGGTGTTGAAGCGCTCCGTTGTGTTGAAACGCCGTAACACAAGCGTGCGGCATCTAGTGCTATTCATCTAGTGCTATTTTGCGATTTCCTAGGACCAGTATTTATACAACGGGAAAGTGCTAGCACTTCTGATGTGTTATTACTAGCACTCAGGACTCTGGCTAGGTGATATAAAGGAGAACTGGAGTGAGCCCAAGCTGCCAGTTATAGCACCAGACACTTCTAGGGTGACACACTAGCAATTTCTGGAGGCACAAACCATGGGGAAATAACCATAAGTCTAAACAGTCAAGGTGCTAGCACCTAGGAAGCGAGCTACAGGAAGGAGAAACTGCGAGAGTGCTAGCAAATGGTATGAACAGCGAGTCAGAAGTCTAGGGGAAACTACCTAGGCGCTAGCAGCACTTGGAACATAGGTGCTAGTGTATGGTACCCAACTAGCGATCAGCCTGGGGCCTGGATAGACAGATGCGAGCACGTGATTGTCGCGATGCGGTTGCGAGTCACAAACAGAGACAATAGGACCAGGATAGGAAGGTGCTAACACGTGATTGTCATGATGCGGTTGCTAGTCACAAACAGAGACAACAAAACAGATAGGGGAATAGCTAGCAGGCTATTGGTGCGGATGTATGGGTCACCACTGAAGCAGCGACGGTTAAACGGGCTGCTAGCCGGTGTTCTGACCTGTGCTAGATGACTCCAGATGGCGGATTCGGGTGCTAGCAGATCAGAGCGGCTGATCTGCTTAGCCTAGACCCATCACAAAACCAAATGACAGCCATTTCATTGGCTGTTCATCATCAATCACCTCATTCTTACTCATCTCATTATTCAGCCTGTTTATCACATGTAACTTGGACCTCAGTAGTATAAAGGGAGCACAGAGCAGGCTAGAACCTCAGATTAGCACTCCCTGGTCGAGTACGAAGCTGGTGCAGGTGGTCTCTGATAGAGATTACACCCCAGTTTAGTACAAAGCTAGTGGAGGTGGTCTCAGGTTGCTAGTGGAGATTGTAACACACTTCACAAGTAGTAGTCTTTATTGGAATCAATGCTGTTGACTCTGGACACAGCAAGTTCTTAGTTGAGGTTGCTGTTGTTGGTTCGAGGAGCCTTCACATATAAAATCCAAGGGTGTTCTCTTTGAGACCCAGCTAGCAGTTGCGCTAGCAGCTTTGCCTTCACCCCGATATTGATGGAAGCGCTGTTGTAGTGTGTTGGATCACCTGTTAGGTGGTTGTGTGTTGGCTCGAGCCCTACCAAGAGAAAGACAAACTAGGGTGTTCTCTTTGAGACCCAGCTAGCAGTTACGCTAGCAGCTTTGCCTTCACCCTGATATTGACAGAAGTGCTGTTGTAGTGTGTTGGATCGCCTGCTAGGTGGTTGTGTGTTGACTTGAGCCCTATCAGGTAGAAGATGGACTGGGTGCCCCCACCTCTAGATCGACTGTAACTTGTCAGTTACTTCACCTTCACCCCGATATTGATGGAAGTGCTGTCATAGTGTGTTGGGTCGCTAGCTGGACGCTTATAGTGTCTATTGCCAATACAAAGTGGAAATGTTCCTGTTCTTGGTTAAGGAATAGGTCAGCAGCTTAAGGACTGCCTTGTCGCTTGAGGATTGAAGTCCCCTTGTTGTTAGCCTCAATAGTCTTTGGGTACCCCATTGCGAGGATTTTCACAAACCTACATACTTTGCCCTGGTGCCCTCGATCTAGCGATCCAGCCACCTTGTATCCAACCCATAAACCCCTGCCCATCCCAGGTGCTAGCGGTATTGTTGTTGGCAGCTGCGTAGTGCTAGCGTGTTGTTGAACAGCTTTGTTGAAGTCTAGCAGTCAAATTGTGTTTGTTCCAAACCCGCTGGTCGCATACTACGGCCCGGACCCGAACTCACAAAGAGAAGCACTTACATCTTTGGAGGAATAGATTGTTGTAGTGGTGGTTTTGTGGTTGTTTTGTGCAAGCCTGAATCTAAGCTATTTCTAGTCATATATCAAGTGCACCATTTCAGCATCATCCATCGGGGTTCTGCTACTTCGATGGGATACTTGCAAACAGATTAGCCACGGGCAAAGTGAAGTCTTGGGTCTAATTCACAAACAGGATTTATCCTGTATGTGCCTATTTGGGGGGTTTCAAAGGCGAGAATGTCCGTTTTTCGTCACATGACTTGCACTTATTACCATTTGGAGCTAATGTAAATTGGACGGCCCTGGGGTGATCCCGGCCCGTCTTCTTTCCGGAGCACATCTTTCAGCCACACAAACCTCAATGCTGGTTGGCTCGCAAGCGCCGACCGAGCGAACATTGAGCTCCCGGCATGTCTGAAATCCAGACATCTCCCAGTTTTCCTGTTTGTGACCCACCGCTCGCCGGCCTACGCCCATCATAGTAACATCCGAGTCAGGCACTGATTTTATAGTCCCGTGAACAAGAAGCGTAGTGTCCGATACGAGGATGTATCAAAGCCAGATGATAGATACATTCGGAGATCAGATGCATTCGGCTGAGAACAGATGCATTCAGTTGAATGCATCTGGCTGGATGCGAATGCATCTGTGTTGCTGTTTTTGGCTTGGCAAAGGACACGTGGTGTTTCTGGTGCTCCTGCCGCCTTTTTCCTGCTACCGCCCACATCCCCTCCTCCTTCCCCCACTCCAGCATGCCGCCTCGAGAGCGCGTCAAAATGTCCTACAGCACTGTCAAGCATGCACTGGCAGATCAACAGCTTATTGACAGCACCACATCGTGTCAATCGATGGAATTCCGCAACTATGTAGGTCGTGTTGTGGCGTGCATTGCACCTTGTGACACCTATGAACAGATCTTCTCCCACGCCACTGGAGCACGTCCGATATCGGGCTGGAGTGGCTAGGCATGTGACTCTCTAAATCCGTTCTTTCCGGCTCTGCTCAACAAGATGGATGTGTAGTATTTCATTCAATTTGTAAGTCACCCGTCACAGGGCACAAAATTTACGATACGGGTCACGGTCACCGGGGGCATCTACCAATATCTCAAAAAAGTCACAAAAAGGCTCAAAAATATATGAGACAATCCAATTTTTTCCCACATGGTGAAAATGGTGAATGTATGCTGGGCAGCAGCTGGAATTGGTGAGATTGGACACGGGTAGAGTGGCAGGAGGTAGCAAGAGCTTCTCCGGCCCTTTCACAATCTTGAGGACATCCGAAAGGCCACTCATTCCGGTGATGGTACATATCCCGTAAGCAATTGATGATACGTACCCCGCTGGTCAGTCGGTCCCCCCGACAGACCCTTAAAAAAAATTGATCAAGGTTCAGAGGACTTTCTGGGGAATCAAAGGTCGCATTTTTTTTTTTTCATTTTCCAGGGTTGTTCCAATTCACAGACCCTCCTAGAACCCTCCTCGAGGAAATTTTGATGCTACGAGCCCAATATGGAAGCCTAATGACAGGTGACGGTGTCTTTCAATTCCAAACAGTGACATACTGAGTGCTGCTCAGGTTGCAGAAATGTTCAACAATGATAGATAAAGTGGCAGATACATAAATGTAATTTAAAGTGGTAGATTTTGGTGTTCCAGGTCAAGTGCAGTCCACTTTTTCTGTCCTACTATTGTTGATTCACCCATTATTCACCCGTTACAGTTCCAACTTACATGTTGCAACTGCAAATGAATATGGACAGGTCACAAATGATGTGTAATTGTCAGATAGCATGATTGGCAGAAGGAAAGAGCTCAGGGACTGACCAGAGATACACAGGGAGCATTTAGGGGCTATAAATTACCTTATTTAGACGATTATGTAATACTGTGCAGTCGGTCGGTGGTAGGTTTAATGCAAAATTCAGCAGGGCATCATTAATTATATATATATTTAGCACCCCCTTGGGTGAGGGTGTGAGAAATGAAAGAAAAAAAATGTGTAATTGTGTAATGCTCTTGGCATATGGCAGTCAGCATGCACTTTTAAGTTTTCCACATATAATATCACAATTTCTCACTACAAATGTACTTTTGTCTATAAAGTTGCAAGCTCCTCACAATTTGGACTCCTGGACCCCTCTTTTTTTTTACCACTCCGAGTCTCCAAGAAACAAATGTTCGAAGTTGGCCAACATATATATGTTGAAGAGTAAAAAGAAACTTTGTTTGAAACCACCTGGAAACTTGCTCACCAAGTTTACACAATCTTCAAGAAAAGGGGTGCAGAGACAATAAGACCTGTTTATGGATTCCAAGAAGCTAGAGAGACAATACAGAGAGTAGATGTGGAGAGAGCGAAGGTAAGAGACTAGCTAGCTGATTGTAACATCCCGTGAGTAAGCATGCAATGTGAGTGTCAGTCACGAAGCAGGTTTACACCACCACACTAAAACTTTTCACTCTAAACATTTTGACCAACTATATAAACTTGGTGTCGCTCTACAAACTTGTTGGTGAGCTGCCCTACAAACATGTTCCATCACTAGGGTTACCACAGCCACCTGGTAATCAAAGCACCAGAAGGATCACCACCTATGTTGATCCCCCAAGAATGGTCACCCTTCGCCAAGGTGACGACAGTGGCTACCGGCTGCCGAGAGACCCAGTTTGGGCAGGATCACTGGCACTTTGATTACTGGGTGGCTGTGGTAACCCTAATGATAGAACATGTTTTGTAGGGTGGCTCACCAACACCGTGTTCGCCAAAACATGAGGCGGCAACAACCGTCACCTCTTTAGCTAAATGCACTTTGCTGTCTTTGATGGATTTGGCCAATGCAACAGCATTCTCGTAGGTGTTGAGGACCAGATTGATCAACAACGAGTGTTGCCAGCAGAGGCCACTGACTTGGTTTGTATGTCTGGAGTGCACTGCGTGCTCCTCAAGTGCAACCTCATCAATCATTAGATTAACACCACAAAGTTCTTGTGCCTGTTGTACGAGAGTATGGGGTTTCACGATGACTTTCTCAATGTTATGAATGATGTTGGCAATAGAAATGTTTCCAATGGTTGGCATGATGCAGGTAAAAGCCATATGTCGCTTCAATATACGTAGGGAAGGGAGGCCGAGACCGTGGCTCATAGCATAGAGTAATTTGCGGCCACCAAGGTTATAACCAATTTTCACGAGGTCGAGGGAGTGTTGGTTCACGGTAGGATAGGAGTGTACTTCAAGACATCTTTGAGGACATCCTCCAGGATATTGGTAAGCTTACAGGGACTCACCCCATTTTGCAGACCAATAGAGAGAAGTTCACGTAAGCAAGGAACATTCAACTCTGCAATTGCCCAGGAGAATTGTTGATAATCGGCCACCTTCTGGATACAGTTCCTGGCTCGTTTGTGTAAGGGCAACCTTAAGCTCGGCGCGGGGTGCGGAAACTAGCAGGGGAATCTGAAGAGAAGAAAGGATGAGGATTCCCATGCTAGGCGGAACCTTATATACTAATCAGTAACTACCCAGTAGCATGTGTCCGGAGGTATCTACAGTGATCCCGGGCCTGATTGCATAGCACATGCCAGCGAGAGCAGACAGATGTTCTGGATGGTTAGGCGGACAAATGGACAGGTGCAGGAGTATCTGGAGCAGTGGCTGGAAAACCGTCCAGAGCATTGGATGGAAAAGTGTCTGGAGTGGATCCGGCCAGAGAAGTGGCCGGAAAACCAGCTGGAGTGGGGGTTCCCCTGACATCACCCCCCCCTTGGAATACGGTGTCCCGACGTAGGAAGCGGATGGACCTGTCGCGCCTCCGGAAGGACAGCAAGTCAAAGGTGGCCAAGGTGATCAGGCAGGGAGCGTTGGGGTAATGGCAGTAGTAGGCATTGATGGTGTCCTTGGTGAAGACATCGGAGTGCTTTACCCACTTATCGTGTTCCAGACCATAACCCTTCCATCGCATCATGTCCCAGAGGCTGCCGTAGCAGACCCGTGCTTTGAGGATCTCGGCAACCTCCCACCTCTCGTCTCTGTCTGTCTGGAGGATGGGCGGAGGCCCCTCATTCTGAGGGTGTCTGGGGAATGGGTCCGGCTTTGCAAGCTCGAGCTTCACAACCGGAAAGACCAGGTGGAGCTGGGAGTAGTACGGTGGGAGCTCGAGCTTGTACGCACCGTTGCCCACAACCTTTACGACCTTGAAGGGTCTGAGCTGCTTTTCCGACGTTTTGATGTCAGACGCATCCACCCAGACTTGGTCGCCTACCTTGATCTCCGGCGCGGGTACGCGCCGGTGATCATAGTACAGCTTGAACTCGTCCTTGGCTTTGATGAGGGTGGCTTTGGCTTCGGACACTCCAGCGGTGATCCAGTCATGGAATTCAATGATGGACTCGTCGGCAGAGTGCATACCATTTGGCTCGAAGCCCATCCAAGGGAGGCGGCTGGTGTCCATCATAAACAGCACCTGCTGTGTTGAGGAGTGGACGTGGTTGTTGTACATGAACTTGGCTGCCGGCAGGAGCTCATCCCAGTTGTCCTGTTTGTAGCTTGTGAAGATACAGACGAACTGTTTGAGCTCCTGGTTGACGCATTCAGTCTGGCCGTTGGTCTGCGGATGGTAAGTGGTGGACGTAGCGGGTTCAATACTGATGAGGCACCACAGTTCGCAAGTAAACTCGGTGACGAACTGTGGACCACGGTCAGAAATGTACTTCTGGGGGTTCTGTGGTGCCTCCAAATGTTCTGGTAGTACAACCAGGTGGCTCCGATGGCACTGAGGCCGGTGTGGCACTCGTTAAAGTGGGCCCGCTTACCGAGGACGTCAACTATGACCATGACCGCGTCAAACCCATGTGCTTCCAGAAGCTCAATGATGAGGTCCACCGAGACGGCATCCCAGTGTTCATCCAGAATCTCGGTCGGATGAAGCTCACCATGGGGAAGTTGCTGGAGCACCTTTGTCTGGTTGCATGCTGAAACACCGTAACAAGAGCATGCGGCATCTAGTGCTATTTTGCAATTTCCTAGGACCAGTATTTATACAACGGGAAAGCACTAGCACTTCTGATGTGTTATTACTAGCACTCAGGACTCTGGCTAGGTGATATAAAGGAGAATTGGAGTGAGCCCAAGCTGCTGGTTGTAGCATCAGATATGACTAGGTAGTCTGTTGTTTACGCGGGCCTCGGATCGTAGTAAAACCTTATTACGTAATTGATGGCTGCACTTTCCATCATTTTTGTGGTTCCTCCGTGTGGGCCGTTATAAGTATGGGCTGTTCTGCATCCAGGGACGTTTCCTCGGGTACTAGACACTCTCTTATTTTTCTCCGATTTTTATGGGCAAGTCTTAACTGATTTTGCGTCTCGGCCGAAATTCAATCCATCAATCACGTGGCACTCGCAAGCCAAAACGGCTTGTTCTAGTGAGTGCATTAGACCTCATATTTAAAAACTCTGAAGCAGTACAATGTTTGAACCACAGCAGAAGACATCATCCCCAAAATTCTCGTCAAATTGGTGTTTCCCATGCAGCAGGAAGAAAATCGGAATCTGATTACCTAAAATTACATAATAAGCTTTTACTGTGATCCAACCCCCGTGGTAAACAGCAGACTTCAACAAGCAAGGTACGAGCTCAAAGTTGTTGAAGTGTCTGCCTATGGGAGACTAATGACTAGGGTGACGTGCTAGTACAATCTGGAGGCACAAACCACAGGGAAATAACCATCAGCCTAAACAGTCAAGGTGCTAGCACCTAGGAAGTGAGACACAGGAGAGTGGAACTGCGAGTACGCTAGCAGGAGGTGTGAGCGGTGAGTTTGGAGTCTGAAGGGTAGTAAACTATGCGCTAGCAGCCTTCTAGCAAGGGCACTAGTCTGCGGTGACCCACTAGTGATCGACCCTAGAGCTGAAACACAGATGCGAGCACGTGACTGTCGTGATGCGGTCGCGAGTCACAAACAGAGACAAGTAAACAGTAGAGGAATAGCTAGCAGGCTATTGGTGCAGTGTGAGGTCTCTGAGCGTGCTACGCATTGCTCGTCGCCTCATGGCCCCTGCGAACCATCTGCACGAGTAATGGGACAAGCTTGGACGTACGTGACGGATCTTCCTAAATGGGATTCCACGTTACCGGAAGCAGCTTCCGAGCGAGACCAATGTTCTCCCCACATCCGCATCGTCTCCTCCGCCATTTGGGCTCGCTCCTGCACCATCGTCACACGGATACGACCCGTACACCACGACCCACGGGTTCTCAACGCCTATGACGCGACCTTCTGCATCCAATGAACCGGCACTCCTTATACCGTGCGGACTGCGTTCGTCGCTACTCGGCCTCCACCCAATACGACCGGTCCCCCGGCACGTACGACCTTCTCTCGTTTCCGTTCTTGGACGCTCTCCCACACCGGACGGACCTACCACGTGCCTGACACCGACCCATCAGACGAGGCAGAGGATATCCCGACACAGCCCTTTCCCCACTTCACATGATGCATCAACTAGCTGAGAGGAGACCATCTGTCTCTCCCCCTTCCTGAGCACTCGAGCACCCAACGACGCAACTACCAGCTGTGCCTGGAGCTCCAGACATATTCCGAGGTTGTTTGGCCTTGCTGCGCCTCGCACGCACCCAGAGACGATCGGTCTCCTCAGCAGAGGCATCCATTCTCCTGTCATATATGCACCCCGAAACACCTCATGATGTCCTCTGCCCCCTGGAAACACCTGCGACCCGCATGGCACCTCTGGAAATGTGGGAAGTCGTCGAGGAGGTATAAAAGGGAGCGGATTTAGTAGGAGTAGTCAGTACCTTCCGGCCTGCAGAAGTTAGTCTCCCTAGTCAGACCATCAATCAAGATTTTTTTTTTTTGAAAATTTGGAGAGAGCAAAAAAATAACCTGATATATGGTCTGATTCCACTCGCGCATCAGAAGCCGTAGGTCAGGCTTCCGGATTAGGACAGTCCCAATGTGGATGGTCACATGTGACACTTCCGTCGCGTCTGCTACGGCGCGTCCAGTCGCATCCTCTCCTCCCTCCCATGGCTCAATCCAGCTTAGGTATTACTTGAGATAATCCAACAACCCCTGAAACCCATATCCAACTTCATTCCACAGTCAAAGTGGCCCCTCTCGAGGTTCTGCACAGCCAGCTTCCCCGAAATCACTTGGCACCCTATGGGTGAATCCCACATCTATGGAACCATACAATTCAGTAATAGATCACCCCAAAAGCCCTGCGACTATTCTGCTCCAAAGAAATGGCCCCGGAATGCTGGGGTGACCGGTGGGGATACAGCACCCACTTGTAGTGATTCTCCCTTCCCCTCTGATAACTTGCAACATCCCACAAAGCATCATAAGCCTAACCCTTCTATGCCCTCTCCTGCTGCTGCCTCGTCGAAATGGAGGGCCCCACGAACATATGCACAGTCGAAATGGGGAAGGACTCCCAGAAGGATTTTACAGGCCAATGCAAAGCCTGGCGGGGAGTAAAACTTGAAGGCAAAGCATATGTGTCATAGTTGGAGTAAACCGAGGGGAAGAACGGGCACCCAATGTGCCATGGTCGCGCGAGGTGTGATGAAAAGATGGCATTGTTTGGCGTTCACGTGATGTCCGATATCGCCGAAGCGCGACCTACGGCTAACACACAGCAACTAAAACTAGACTATGCAGAAGTAGCTTTTGGGGTGTTTTCCCCACTTTCTGTACTGTTCTCAGCTCAATCTAAGGGGTACACCCAGCCTTCCCTGACCTCGTACCTCTCGCGCACCCTCCTCCTTGCCCACTGCCAGGGGCAGGCCACACATCTTACATTTGCTCGTTCATCGGCGTCTCACCTCTCACACCTCCATCAGCAGGGTCCCTCCTCACTGGACCCGGTGTCACCATCCCAGGCTTCCTCAATTAGGATCACCGTTCTCACGAGCCTCGCTCTGTAGAAAACAGGCCCAGAGAGAAGCCATCACATACAAATCGCCGTCCATAGCCAACGAGACCAACTGTCTCGCCGTCGACCAAACAACGTCAGTGTCATCGTCTGTGCGACACACATCGCATCTCCAGCGCTGGTTCTAAGGGGAAGAGAGCACGAAGGAAAGCAGGCAGGGCAACACATTTAGGGTTCCAGTACTCTCGTATGGGGAACCAGGTTTAGGCATTCACACCTTCTTTACCGTTTCACTAACAACAGGCCCACTGCACACGTCCATGCCTAGGAGACGAACGGTCTCCACGATCCACCATTCACACACACACACACACCCATCACTCATACAAGGCCGATTCGTGCACCGACCTTCCGCTCTATCATTTGACTATACCTTCCCCTCTAGAGGACGAACATAGTCAAATTCGAATCACATATCTTTCGATACCGACACCGCGGTCCTTATCACAGCGGATGCGCAGGTCACCACATATGCAGTAATGGATAAACGGACTGCTAGCCGGTGCTCTGACCTGTGCTAGATGACTCCAGGTGGCGGATTCAACTCCGTTCCGTCAGGATAGAGGTTCTGGCAGCATGTGGCAGGCTGAGGAATCACTCAGGATACCCATAAATGGACGCTAGCGGATCAGTGTGGCTGTTCTGCTTGGCATAGACCCATCATAAACCAAATGGCAGTCGTTTCATTGGCTGTTGTATCCATCACATCATTTTCACTCATTTATATTATTCATTCTGTTTATCACATGTACCATGGACCTCAGTAGTATAAAGGGAGCACAGAGCAGGCTAGAACCTCAGATTATCACACCCCAACTTTGTACGAAGTTGGTGCAGGTGGTCTCAGGTTGCTAGTGGAGATTGTAACACACTTCACAAGTAGTAGCTTTATTGGAATCAATACTGCTGACTCTGGACACATCGAGATCTTAAGTTGAGGTTCCTGTTGTTGACTCGAGGAGTCTTCACATATAAAACCAAGGGTGTTCTCTTTGAGAACCAGCTAGCAGTTGTGCTAGCAGCTTTGCCTTCACCCCAATATTATTGTAGTGTGTTGGATCGCCTGCTAGGTGATTGTGTGTTGACTCGAGCCCACTAAGAAGAAGATGGACTAGGTGCCCCCACCTCTAGACCGACTGTAACTTGTCAGTTACTTTGCCTTCACCTCGATATTGACGGAAGTGCTGTCATAGTGTGTTGGGTCGCTAGCTGGACACTTATAGTGTCTATTGCCAATACAAAGTGGAAACCTTCCTGTTCTTGGTTAAGGAATAGGTCAGCGACTTAAGGACTGCCTTGTCACTTGAGGATTGAAGTCCCCTTGTTGTTAGCCTCAATAGTCTTTGGGTACCCCATTGCGAGGATTTTCACAAACCTACATACTCTGCCCTGGTGCCCTCGATCTAGCGATCCAGCCACCTTGTATCCAACCCATAAACCCCTGCCCATCCCAGGTGCTAGAGGTATTGTTGTTGGCAGCTGCATAGTACTAGCGTGTTGTTGAACAGCTTTGTTGAAGTCTAGCAGTCGAATTGTGTTTGTTCCAAACCCGCTGGTCGCATACTACAGCCCGGACCCGAACTCACAAAGAGAAGCACTTACATCTTTGGAGGAATAGATTGTTGTAGTGGTGGTTTTGTGGTTGTTTTTGTGCAAGCCCGAATCTAAGCTATTTCTAGTTGTATATCAAGTGCAATGTTTCAACACGTCGCAGGTTCCGACGTACTGGCTGATGTGTTGGGACAACTGGGGCCACCAGTAGTTCTGGGAGATGAGCTCCAACGTCTTGAAGAATCCAGTGTGTCCGGTGACCTGCGTGCCATGGTGCTGCTCCATAATCCGGCAACGGAGGTCCTTATTCCGCAGCACGACAATCTTACCGCAAAACAGGAGGAGTCCGTCGGAGATTTGCCATTCGGCTGAACGGGGGGAGGGGGCCTTCCAGTTCTTGAGGAACTCCTGGGTGACAAGCACAATGGGGTCCTTGAGCTCCAGCTCAGTCGCAAACACCTTCCAGACGTCGCACAGGAGGGGAATCTCGGGTCTGTTGACCGTGATTCCCTCCATCGCCTGGATCCGGAAAAGCTCCGGCCGAAGGAGCATAACATCCGAGTTCTTGGATTCGGCCCCGTGGTCCAGATGACGGGGAGAGCGTGTCTGGATGACCCATGAGACGGCCCGGCTGGTGGAACAGGGCGAAGTCAAACTGGGACAGGTACAGGGACCACCTGGCCTGCCGCCGGTTCAGCTTCTGTGACTTCTGGAAGTACTCCAAGTTTTTGTGGTCCATCCAGATCTCAACCAGGTGCTGCGCGCCTTCAAGGAAGTGCCGCCACTCCTCTAGGGCTCAGACGATCGCAAGCATCTCCTTGTTGTGGATCATGTAGTTTCGTTGGACGCTGTTCAAGCTCTTGGAGTAGAAGGTGACGGGGTGCCACTTTCCATCCATGCCCTGCTGTGACAGAACAGCTCTGGTTTCCCGGTCAGAACTGTCTGCCTCCAGCCGGTATGGCTGAGATTTGTCCGGAAGGACCAGGATGGGTTCCATGATTACTTCGTCCTTGAGGGCTTGGAACGCAGCGGCCGAGGCAGCAGTCCAGGCCACGCCCTTCTTCGCCAGGTCAAAAAGCGGCCGGGTGATGTGCGAGAACACCCAGATGAACCTCCGGTAGGAGTTTGTGAAGCCAAGGAACTGCTGCACGTCTTTCTTGTTCTCGGGCGTGGGCCAAGCGGTGACACCAGTGACCTTGACGGGGTCCATCTCAATGTGATTGTGCAAGATTATGACACCGAGGTACTCGATCATCGACTTCTCGAACTCGCACTTCTCCAGACGGAGGAAGAGGCAATGTTCTTGGAGCTGGTGGAGCACCTCCTGGACAATTTCACGGTGACGGGTGAGGTTGGAATGTGCGATGAGGATGTCGTCCAGGTAGACCATGATGTCTCTGGACAGAATGAGGTCCTGGAAGATGCTGTTCATCATCGTCTAGAATGTGGCTGGGGAGTTGGTGAGGCCAAAGTACATCTTCCATTTGTCACCTTCCCGGATCCGGACGTTGTTGAAACCCCACCAGACATTGAGTTTCATGAAGAACTGGGCTCCCTTCAAACGGTTAATAAGATCGTTGATTAAAGGGAGCGGGTACCAATTTTTCACGGTCATCGTGTTGAGCACCCAGTAGTCCTGGACGAACGAGAGGGCACCGTCCTTCTTAACGAAGAAGACCGACAACGCCATCGGAGACTTGGACGGACACATGCGGCCGGTACTCAACCCCTCCACAATGAAGGCATCAAGCTCCTTCTGTTTGAGCAGAGAGATTGGGTAGACCTTGCAGTTGGCCGGCTTCGCATCCAGAACGAGTTCGATGGCATGGTCCCATGTCTGCCTTTCCAGCAGAGAGTCGAAAGACTCCCTGTTGAAGACATCCGAGAAGTCTGCAGCCCAGGACGGAACCTCGGTTCTGGCCGGTGTAGAATTCCGCACGTAATCCTCTGCAAGATGTTGCAAGAAAGTGCTTCTGGCATGAATCTCTTCAACTGGAGCGAACACAGTGTAGAGAATACGGTTGCCTTCCTCGAGCTAGTCCTCATCATCATTGTCCGAGTCTGGGGACAGGTCCGGAAGGTCGTCCTCGTTGGTCGGATCATACCCATTGTCCCCATGCCACTCTTCTGAGTCGATGGCACAGATAGATGGGGTTGGACCTTCACACAGCTGCCTGAGCTTCTCGTTCCTCCAGACAGCCCGCAACTCATCTTGACAGGTGCAGCACCCCGATGGGCAGCGCATCACGTAAACCTCCTTGGTTTCCCAGTTGATCTCTGGATTGTGTTTCTGGAGCCAGGAGTAACCAAGGATGAAGTGCTGCTTCCTGAGCTGGGTTACGGTGAGCTGGATGTGCTCGGCATGCCCCTTGTAGTCGACCACCATATCAACTACACCGGTGATGCCACCTGCTTGGTTCGGGCTGCCATCCACATTGAGAACTGCAAGAGATGTTGGACTGGAAGGTTGCGGGAGATGACGTACTCCAAGTCGATGAAGTCTCCAGTTGCTCCGCAGTTGACGAGAGCCTTCACCGACATCTGTGCGGCGGTCTCAACAGACTCCAAGTCCAATGGGATGTGCAGGGAGTTTTGGCCTTTGACAGAGTCGATGACGTACTGCCGGGGAAGTCGCCGTTCCCACTTCGGGCAATGAATGTGCTGGAGCAAGCCTGTCCTTGTTCCCGGCTCAGGACAGTGTGGGTTTCTGTCTCCAGGACAGAAGGAAGAGTCTCGGCCACTCGGACGGAGACTGAGACAGGGGGCATCTCTTGCTACTACCTCGGACTCAAATGTATTGGCATTATCTGAATACAGGAGGGTGTAGCAATTAGGGGATGTGACTGAGGGCGTACTGCTCACTCGGCCAGGGATGGAAAACCCACTGGGTCTGTGTCCTCGTTGATCAACTCTGCCGGAAGTGAGGCGGCAGTAGTGAGATGGGCAAAACAACTCATCGAGGAGGTCATCACTGAGTTGACGGACAACCTTGTTGAGAATGTCCGTGTGCCAGACGTCGGACGTAGTGGGGCACTCGCAGGTGAGGTGTCTAGCGGTTCCACACTGGAAGCAGGTGTGTGGGAAAGCGCGCACCCAGGTCCGGTCGACGTCTGTCAGAACGACCACCGGGAGTGCAGGTGCCAGAGCCAGGGTGAACGAGACCAGAGCGCAGATGGGTGTCAGAGCCGGGAATACACCCGCTGCACATGGCTGAGGCAAAGCGGCCAGAAGCTAGGCCAGAGGGTTTCTGGTCTGGGTGTGGCCGAACACTTTCCACTGCTGGAAAGCGTGTACACACCACCTGTCGTAGTCGGTGAGGTTGGGGGTGGTTCCAGACGTCGTAATCGCGACGTTGATCCGCGAGTCGAAGCCAGAGTGATACTTGGTGACCCAGATGAAGGCATCTGAGTAACCAGCTATTATGGCCAGTTCCTTGAAGTCGTCCGTGTACCAGTAGATGTCGTAGGAGCCCTGAAAATACAAGTGGGACTCAAGCTTGGTGAGGGCCTGGTCCTGCTCATTCTCCTCTACGAACTGGAGGTGGAACTCAGCCTCAAATTGGGTCCAGGCGGGGAACGGGAACGGGACGGCTGATGAGCGCTGTTCCGCCCACCCAGTGGCTGCATCCTTTGACATGAATGACATGGCGAACCGGACGAGTTTCTCCTGCGAGATGTTCCCATCCACTAGAAAGGCTTCCGGGACCAGCCGGTAGTAGATGAGGATGGAGTAAAGCAACATCCGTCCTTGCATCCGGTCGCCGTCAAAAATGGCCAGAGGGTTCGGTCAGAGGACCATTTTTGGAGCTGGGCAGGGGGCTGAGAAATCTGGACCCGGCGCTGGAGCCAGAGCGGCAGGGGTGGGGGCAGGCAGTGGATTTTGGCTGTTCAGCAATAGCTGGCAGAGCGTGAGCTGAATGTCCCCAAGGGAACCTTCAACAGCAGCGAGCCGGGCCATGGCATCGGAAGCCAGATCTGGTGACAGACCTGGTATTGGGGCACCCAGGCATTTATTCAAATCTGCTCGAGTTGCAATATACTATAATGTACTTCACTACATTACGACATCATCTCACAAGGGCTAATGCTGGCCTGAGCAGTTAGCTAAAAGGGATATAATGTGTCTCGAACCATTAGAAAGACACTGGACAACGATCCTGGTAAAGGGTTGATGTGAGAAGTCGCTAATGGAGCAATCACGGAAAGTACCTTACCATCCTGGAAACGGATTGGGGCTACTGCACATCCCTGACTAAGGGCATATTACGAGGGATTATCCTTCTGAACCAGAGGGATCATGGTCGGGCATCATCTGACATCTTCAGAACTGCCAAGAGAAGGTTGGACTTGGTCGATCTACTAGTTGACTAAGAAACCATACTCGGGTACTGGGAAGCGACAGCTATCATGGTTTTCAGACAAATCACTTAAGCAGTTCAAGGCGGAACCATTTGAGCGGATGGTTACCAAGGAGGGTAACAGAGCACTGACAAGGAGGTCGGCTAAAAAGTTGACATATCAACAATATCCCATCACAATCGTTCTAAGCAATGTAGATCTTGACTCATTGTTAAGCTCGGCTCGTTGATGTTCCTTATAAATCTCTTTCAATTTTACCAATCACTTGATATCTAACAGGAGTTCATCAGCTAGCTGCCATACCACTAGTCATATACCCTGAACCCTACTGCACGTTGTATCTGTCTCGTTTATATTTAGAATCCTGTAAAGTATTTAAGTGGATGGTTATGGGAGGAACACCAGTGAATCTCACCCCACCTGTTGGACGCGAAGTTACTAGACTTCACGCTTAACCGGTCGAGTAGGCATTCATTCATTCGGAGACACCCAGAAGCTATACCAAGTTTTGTTTGTTTTCCCTGTTTGAATATTATCTGTGTTGGGTTTGGATCTTTATAAACGGTGCGTGGACATATTGGATAAACGGAACGGACACGTGGAATATAAGGAAACAGATTGGACTTGACAATTGGTTGTAATCTCGCAAAGATTAGCAATCACGGATACTATTGAAATTGGGATTCATAAAGAATCACTTGTGCTACGCATCGGAGTACTATCTCCAAACCTAGACCCACATCATACAAAACCATTGAACATAAAATCTTGTCTGTCTATCTGTGATTGCGCCTAGAACAGATTCAAGCAAGTTTTATCTATACGACTTGTACAGTCTTGTACCACCTGATGGGACACCCAAAATAGAGTGGTCTCGGAGAAATAAATGTCTACAGATATAGCGAATCTGAGCCAGCCGATCACAGCTTTGAGGTGAAGTCCACTGGATCCCCAAGAACTTTGAGTGAATCAGGAGGGAACTGTGTATATCGAACAAGATCAAGAGCAAAAAGTCCTTATCAGTACAAGAACATCACTTGGGACAGCATATTTCTGAGGAATATCCCTTCGCCTGATAAACATAACCTCTTAATGCAGTACACTGGACCAGTTCCTCTGTGTATTGGAAAAAAGTCCAAGAGCAATTTGTGCTAAGGAAGGGCAGAAATGCTCTGTCCCATCAGATCACCGTGTCCCATCAGGTGGTACAAGACTGTAGACCTGTAAAGTCTTGCTTCTCAAAGAGAACTAAAATTCAAATTGTCACAATCTATACTGGATTGGAACCCCGAACTTGCACGAGGACTATAGTGTTTGAGTTGTTGTAGTTGCATTATCGAACCGCGTATTCATTTACAAGGTTTGGTTTGTGGTTATTTCATCACCAGCCCTGTAGTCAGTGTTTCATCTGGAGCCCACCGTGAGGGGTTCATTTGACTTTACTTCTCAAAGTAAAACTTTGTCAATTGGTCTATAAAGACTTGGAAAATTTGTTGGATCCCGCATTTCTAGACTTTCAAAGTCTTCAGAACTATTGAGAACTCATTCCTTGAGTCTCACGACTTGAGAAGGACGTAAACCGTCAGTTCATTCTCTTCGGACAAAGTACCCCTTCGTCCTAAGATTTCTGCTATGGCAGAAACAAACGAGTTATCATCAGAGGGCGAACTTGAACCTGAAACACCTGGTTTTCCTAAACCTTTACCTCGTCGTTCCGAAAGGCACAACACACCAGCTGTCCTTCTGCCTCTACCTAGTAGAAAAAGGACTCCCAATACAGCAGCTCTAGCAAGAGTAAAGTCGAAAGACCAAGCTTTATCTCGAGCAGCAGCGTATAAACAGCTACAGTTAGCATCCACGGATACTCAATCCGAACCAATTCAATCGAGTTCAGATCCAAGGGTCGAACTAGAGGGTCTTATTGAACCTCAAGCTTCTCAAAACTTGTCCCAAACCTTACGTTCAGAGTCATCTCTATTAGAAATGGCAGACGGAGCGAACCCAGCACCAGTTGGTGGAGCCAGAGTTGCGATGTGGAGGGGGCGGATGGCCGACGCGTGGAAACGCGGTGATAGGGCATCTACACCCTTACAGCAACAGCACCGTGTTTTTCAACATTTCTTGAAGCGGACACCTACACCATGCATCTAATTTATTTTCTATGCTCTCCTGGTTTTTTCACCGCTTAATCACCTTACTGACGAACACATTGGTTAGTTTTATATATAGGAACTTTATTTTGCGCACGAAGGGCGCTCGGACGGCGCTATTCGGACTTGAAGTCTGAATACCCCCGGGCACGTTTGTACCCTTGCGATCAAGTGCAGGATTTCGTTTCCACATAATCAAGGCAAGCCCCAGGGACTCTTCGGGCAACTACCATCCTCCTTTTTCGTCCAGCATCCCGGTGACGTTCCCGGGCGTCGCTGATTTAGAATGGTAAAAACGGGGAATTTTATTAGATCTTGCTGATATATTTTACGTACCTCTTCTTGACAGGGGAACGAGTGGGCGGTGGAATCCGAAGTCCGAGGGTCGTAGGTTCAGCGTAGGAGAGTACCGTTGCGGGCCGGTACTGGGGTCGTTGGCGGGCGATCCCCTTGCTCCTATTGCCACAACGAACCAAGCCATAGCAAACAAATGCTTACCTCGGGTGGAGGGTGAAACCAACCATTCTGGCTCCTGGACCTTTGCCTTGACATGGGCCATAGATAGTATTTTTATTATTGTAGCGCAGCCCCGACGGCCTTAGAGTACGGGCGCGTCAGGTGTTTTGATTTATGTAATTTGTTTACGGATCACTTATGTCACCTTCTTGCTTGCCTCTTGCCACCACAGCGGGTGCGCGGACACCTTCAAGTCGCGTCAACACTCGGTTCTATCACCTCGTTCCTATCACAATCTCATACGCCCCGCTTCTGGGTTCTCTCTCAGGCTCAAACTCAGCTGGATCCGTTCCGGCTGTCAACTATTTTTGTAGTCATGCTTTGCGCAGACTATACACTCGTGCTTTGCGCAGAGCTTTTGTCGACTTTCTAGTCTACTCCCAAACCGGACGCCTCGCGCGAACCTAAGTACAGAACACCTTCGTTCTGGACCGTGGACCACTACCCTCATAACGACCGTGATTTGCCTACAAATCTGCGGGCGTATACTGTTACCTTGCTCGGACGAATTACGTTTACTACGTACTTCTTTCATTGACTGCTTTTTCTCTGTTTCTCTACGAAACGGACTCTTTTGCACTCCACTTGCCTACCAGACACATCCGCTTTTTATCCCCACATCGAACCACCTGTAGGGTATTTCCCTCTTCTTCAGCGAGCTTTAAAATTCCATACACTTGGGATAATAATGCTCCTAAATTCACTACAGATGATCATGAAGACCTCATGACATTTGTTGATCATGTGAACCAGATAATGGAACACGCCGGCGTTACAGACAATGCTGAAAGGAAATTACACTTTACGAGTTATCTTCCTACAAAATGGAAGGCAACTTGGAGAGCACTTCCTACATACAAAAATGGAACATATGAGGAATTCCTCAAAGAAATCTATCTTAGCTATCCTGAGATTAAATCAGAGAGAGCGGGTACCATAGATCTTCTGCAGAAACTCTGCAAACGGAACTGTGGGATCACTGTGGGAGAAGAAGGTCATCTTAGACGTTTCGGAATAGAATTTCTTATGGAAGTAAAGAAACTCTTGACCGCTCCTGTTCTAATCATGAACCAGATCGCCTGCGATTTCAGAGCACTGACAAGGAGGTCGGCTAAAAAGTTGACATATCAACAATATCCCATCACAATCGTTCTAAGCAATGTAGATCTTGACTCATTGTTTAAGCTCGGCTCGTTGATGTTTCTTATAAATCTCTTTCAATTTTACCAATCACTTGATATCTGACAGGAGTTCATCAGCTAGCTGCCATACCACTAGTCATATACCCTGAACCCTACTGCACGTTGTATCTGTCTCGTTTATATTTAGAATCCTGTAAAGTATTTAAGTGGATGGTTATGGGAGGAACACCAGTGAATCTCACCCCACCTGTTGGACGCGAAGTTACTAGACTTCACGCTTAACCGGTCGAGTAGGCATTCATTCATTCGGAGACACCCAGAAGCTATACCAAGTTTTGTTTGTTTTCCCTGTTTAAATATTATCTGTGTTGGGTTTGGATCTTTATAAACGGTGCGTGGACATATTGGATAAACGGAACAGATGTGTGGAATATAAGGAAACAGATTGGACTTGACAATTGGTTGTAATCTCGCAAAGATTAGCAATCACGGATACTATTGAAATTGGGATTCATAAAGAATCACTTGTGCTACACATCGGAGTACTATCTTCAAACCTAGACCCACATCATACAAAACCGTTGAACATAAAATCTTGTCTGTCTATCTGTGATTGCGCCTAGAACGGATTCGAGCAAGTTTTATCTATATGACTTGTAGACCCGAAAGTCTTGCTTCTCAAAGAGAACTAAAGTTCAAATTGCCACAATCTATACTGGATTGGAACCCCGAACTTGCACGAGGACTATAGTGTTTGAGTTGTTGTAGTTGCATTATCGAACCGCGTATTCATTTACAAGGTTTGGTTTGTGGTTATTTCATCGCCAGCCCCGTAGTCAGCGTTTTCACCAGAGTGTGTACACTCGGGATCTCGGGTTGCGCGGCGAGAGGGGTGGGCAGCTGATCCATCAGAATGGAGGAGGGGTCAAGATTTGAAGTGGGGGAGGATGGAGCACTGGAGTAGTGGTCCAAATCTGTACCTGCACCAAACTTCCCAATATTGACCAGTTGATCCCTTAGATCCTTTCTTCTGCTGTAAGGGCAACCTTAAGCTTGGCGCAGGGTTCGGAAACTAGAGAGGGAATCCGAAGAGAAGAAAGGATGAGGATTCCCATGCTAGGCGAAATCTTATATATTAATCAGTAACTAACCAGTAGCACATGTCCGGAGGTATCTACAGTGATCCTGAGCCTGATTACATAGCACGTGCCAGCGAGAGTGGACGGATGTCCCGGATGGTTGGGCAGACAAATGGACAGGCACAGGAGTATCCAGACTGTCTGGAGCGGATCTGGCCGGAGCAGGAGCTCCCCTGACAGTTTGAGTAGACTGCACACTGGGATATATGAGACTCAGCGGTGGAGTTGTTAACTATCTCACCTTCGATCGCCATCAATGTAATTCCGCATCCTTCTTTGTGGCCAGCTGGACTAATTGGCTGAAGTTCAATTAGCGGTAATTGGTATGGGGCTTATGGTTCAACCCCAACTTATGAAGCTCCTCTACACAGTTTGGTACCTTTGTGCAGGAAGAACAGCCAGATGGACCTGTTGCACTGTGATCACAATCTCAGGAAAATGTGCACACAATGCCCTTCCCATTGATCTCTACTTGAAATGATTCAGTTTGGAACTGACCATTGAGAACACAATGCCAGGGGAAGGTAGTCCCCACTGAGCCCTGCAGCCATTCCACAATGATACCAGGGCAGGAAGAGGTCGGGATTTCAATGGAAGTGAGAGAGGGTGTAGTTTGAGGTTGTCAGCAATGGCCTCTGGGTCAGCTAAAGAGCGAGTAACCTGGCGAGAACCCCACCGATCAAGTTCAAATTTCTGGGCAGATCCACTTTTCAGTGGGTGTTTTACATTTTTATTGTTCAGCACTCATTTTACCCTCTCTATAAAATAGTGTGTCTGTCTAAAGCCTTTTAAAATTGGCTTTTGATTGATTGGCTGCAGACCAGGAGAAACCCGATAGATGCTAGTAGCTCGTGTGTTCTCTGAGCAGTAGGACCAACCGTACAGTGTCCTCCCTAGGAGACCGTATATCATAGGTCGGGATGTGAGCCAGAACCCAAAATGAGTCGAAGAGGGTATGATATCCATTCAAATGTAAACCTGGGGTGTGGATGCAATGTTATATCCGTGTTGGGTGGATTCTGAATAACCAGCCGGATGTAAGCGAGCTCGGCCGGATTACCAGGCAGCGGATGAATAAGGCCGGACGGATTGGTCCGGATGTAAAGTGATACCACGAAGTGAGCACATACACCGACTAACTTGGCGTCGAGGTAGGATGAAGGTAGAGGTCAGATGATGGAGCAATGCGGAGGCAAAGCATGTTAATTATCAACTGAAGATACATGCAGAGTAATAACCGTATTTATACTAAATACAGAGATAATCCAAATGTAGTGAGAAGGTAAAGACAATAAGTACTTGTCGAGAACAATAAAGACAATAAGAGGAAAGCATGTGTGCATAAGTCACATGATTAAACGTGGGGAAACACTCAGTAATCCTTCATTGCGTAAAACCCCAAGGGCGTGCATCACAGACAAAGCCAGATGCATCAGCATATTGATCAGATGCGTGCCCGAGGCACAGACGACATGTCCGGATGGTTGGAAGTAACCCAGCCGGAGGTCCGGTTCGGTTAAATGTACCAGATGGATAAAGTGTCCGAATTAACCGGACGCTCCCGGATGTGCATGGACGTAACATGCAACCTGCAATATGATGGATAGGAAGCAGGGCAGGGTGGAGACAATGCCTATGTCATGCCAAGGTAGAAGCCTGAGATTAGACAAGGTAGAATCTACTGTACAGGGAGATTCTACCAAGCTTATATAGGCTTTGAAATAAATTAAAGGTGATTGTGGTCTGCCCTGATCAGTTCCTGTACCACAGCATTGAGGAGTGTTAATGCTGATACTTCTGTACTCCTCTGTGTCTGTCTCCATAGCATCTGAGGACTAGGGGACCCGACATTTATTCAAATCTGCTCGAGTTGCAATATACTATAATGTACTTCACTACATTACGACATCATCTCACAAGGGCTAATGCTGGCCTGAGCAGTTAGCTAAGAGGGATATAATGTGTCTCGAACCATTAGAAAGGTGCTGGACAATGATCCTGGTAAAGGGTTGACGTGAGAAGTTGCTAATGGAGCAATCGTGGAAAGTGCCTAACTATCCTGGAAACAGATTGGGGCTACTGCACATCCCTCACTAAGGGTGTATTACAAGGGATTATCCTTCTGAACAAGAGGGCTTACCATTTTACATCATCTGATGTCTTCAGGACTGCCAAGAGAAGGTTGAACTTGGCCAATCTACCAATTGACTAAGAAACCATACTTGGGTACTAGGAAGCGACAGCTATCACAGCTTTCAGACAAATCACTTATGCGGTTCGAAGAGGAACTAGTTGAGGTGGATGGTTACCAAGGAGGGTAGCGGTGGGCTGACGAGGCAGTTGGCAAAAAGTTGACATATCAACAGTATCCCATCACGATCATTCTAAGCAATGTAGATCTTGACTCATTGTTAAGCTTGGCTCGTCAACGTTCCTTATAAATCTGTTCAATTTTACTAATCTCTTGATAACTGACAGGAGTTCTTCAGCTAGCTGTCATACCACTAGTCATATACCCTGAACCCTGCCACATGTTTGTATCTGTCTCATTTATATTTAGATTCCTGTAAAGTATTTAAGTGGATAGTTATGGGAAGGAAGCCAGTGAATCTCACCCTACCTGTTGGATGCAAAGCTACTAGGCTTCTCGCTTAACCGGTTGAGTAGGCATTCATTCAGAGACACCCAGAAGCTATACCAAGTTTCATTTGTATTCCCTTGAAATATTATCTGTGTTGGATTTGGATCTTTATAACTACGTGTGGACATATTGGATAAATGGAATGGACATGTGTAATATAAGGAAACAAATTGGACTTGACAATTGGTGTATAATCTCACAAGGATTAGCAATCACGGATATTGTTAGAATTGGGATTTCATAAGAATCACTTGCATTTCACATCAGAGTATCTCCAAACCTAGACCCACATCACACAAAACTGTTGAACATAAAATCTTGTCTGACTATCCATGATTGTGCCTAGAACAGTTTTGAGCAATTTATTATACGACTTGTGGACCTATAAAAGTCTTGCTTTCAAGAGAGAACTAGAGTTCAAATTGCCACAATCTATACTGTGCCTATATGTAGGGGAGCAACACTTGGGGGACTGTGACATGCCCGTTGCCTTTTTTTCAGGTAACGGGGTGTACCGTGATCGTGACCGTTGCCTCCCTAAGCAACGGGCCAGGAGATTTTTTTACGATTTTTTAGAGTTACTCCGGACTGGAAATCAGAAATCAGAAATCGTTTTGCGTGATGTAACGGTGTGATGCGGTGTGACAGCGCATCCCACGCTTTTTCACTGCGACGCGACACGTCTCTGGGCCTCGTATCTCGTCTCTTCACACGTCCCTACCCCCAAGACTGGACTGCCGATCCCGGCGATAAAATCGCGCTTGTCGCGTACTTCAAGACCATCAAGGACAAGATTGGGCAGGGAGGGAGCTGGGACCAGCCGTCCTTCGAGTCAACAGCCGCGCACATGGTTTCCCGCGGTCCCCCAGCAAAGGGAGCACCCAAGAATGCGAGCTCAGTGAAGGGAGTCTGGGCTGGGGTGCATTATTGTACATGCACTATTTTGTGTCACGCTCACCTGCCTTCAGATGAAAAAAATCCATGACGCGCTCGTCTTGGTCATACAAAAACGGTATCCAGGTGCATCCAGGTGGACCTATGACCAGCAGGCCGGGTTCAGCGTCTGTGACGACAAACGTGAGGCCTGGAAGGAGTTCAGTAAGCAGCACACGGTCTTCAAGCCGTTCGCTAACAAAGGCTGGGAGCTCTTTGATAATGTCAAAGACATTCTTCCCACACGTGCGCGAGGCATGCACGTCTTCAACCCTGCCATAGCTACAGCCACGCCGTCTCAGGACTCCGATGGCGGCCCTCAGCTGCACCTTTCCGAGAGCTACAACTTCCCCGAACCATCACAAATCCTCGACAACTCGCAGTCCCAGTCCTTTGCTGGCTACTGGTCTCAGACGCAGTCCCAGCCCTTAACCGACTGGTCTCAGACGCAGTCCCAGCCTTTAACCGACTGGTCTCAAACACAGTCCCCAGCCCCTCACCGACTGGTCTCAGGCGCCGTTTGGTGCCGGAGATTCCGCCCAGCCCATCCCATCGACTCCATCGACCACATCAAACACCCACATGCCTACACCAGTACCTGATGCGCGGGGGCCAGCACACACCCTCATTCCTGCGACTCCGACCAATGCTGTGAAGGCTACAGCTCCACCTGTGCCGGGGATGCCATCTGGTGGCGTGAAGCGTTCAGCCTCGGACGAGTTCCAGACACCGTGGACCGCAAAAGAGGCAAGACAACTGGTGCTGATGCGCTTCTGTCCATTGGCGGATCTGTTGACCGTGTTGGGAATGCAATCCATGACTGCTTCATGCCGCAGAAGTCGTCTGCGGTGTCCCCGACCAAACAGCTTGAGCGCACCCACCAAATGGCTCTCGATGACCAGGAGGCTGGCAACCTCACGTCCCGGGAGCGTGCCATGCTCAACCTCATTTTTACGAGGGACACCAAGGCAGCTGACGCATATGTGGCAGAGAAGACTTTGGAGGGCCGCACTGCTTTGGCTGAGATTCTCATCGAGAAGTTTTAATGTCTGGAATTTCCGTACAGTCTGCATAAAAAGGATTTCAACTAGTCCAGCTCTGCAGGTTGTATGTCTCCGTGATAATCATGATCATCGTGATCAATATCCATTTGCTCTCCCAGATACTGCTGATAGCCATCCCACATTGCCTGTGCAATTCCATCGCGAGTGCTTTCTGCATGATGTTTCTCCGCTGCTGACATATTCAGCGAGGTTGCCAGTCGCCCAAAGTCGATCCCGTCACGGCGCAGACCCATCAGATTGTCCAGTGCATCTGGATTCCCAAGCCAGCGATCAAGGTCAGTCTCATCGTGGTCCAATATGAAGTTGTGTAATGCAATGAGTGCAGATGGGATTTCCGCCTGTGCTGCCATGTCGTAGTGCGGTGCGCGAGTTAAAATGGTCCATTGGTGCTTGACCACACCAAAGATGCGCTCCACAACATTCCGAGCTGAAGCGTGTCGAAGGTTATACAACTCTTTGTAATTCTGTGGGCTTTGCTATTGTTAGCTTACAGAAAGATCTGAGCAAGGATAAAATACTGCTGTGACCAACGAGCCCATTCAGCCAGATGATATCGAACACCACGATATGGAATCAGGAGCACATCACAGATACCAAACCCTGCATCCGCAAGGTAGGATTTGCCGGGGGGAATTGCGAAACCAGCGAGACGAGCATTGTTGTACATTGTTGCATCTGCTGCACAATCATCCCAACCGCTCACAAAGAATAGGAACCGCATGCTGAAGGACACCGCGGCCAAGCAGTTCTGTGTCACTCCGCCTTTGTGATTCCGTGCCGTATGAAGCTCAGCCACAGACGGGGAGCAGTTGATATGGGTTCCATCGATTGCACCTAGTACATTGCGAAAGTATGGCCACCACTTGGAATTCTGCCGGATCTCTGCAGGGGGGAGGTCATCTGCTGCTGGAAGGTGCACATATCGCCCGTAAAACTCGGCAGAGGAGAGAATATCAAGGATCTTTCGGAAGTGGCTGCAAGCACAAAATTAGCCTGCTTCAACTCAAAGAAATGATGTACACACTGGGATATTGTGGTATGAGAGTGCTGGAATTGCTCAGCAACATGATCTATAGCGAGTCCAGTGACACAAGTGTACAAGAAGATCGCTAGAGATTCGTCTAGCTCAATGTGTGCTTGCTGAGCTTCCACATATCCCAGAAGACGAATCTGGAGCACAAGAGCCAAGAAGACGTGACGGCGCATGCCCATTGCAATATATATGCGGTCCGGATGGCCCACAAGCAACTCGTTGAGCCAGTCTCGCCCGGAGAGTGCTGAAGTGTGTAGATCCTCCTTCAGGAACTGTGGTGCAACATACACCATCACACCGTACACAATGTACTGTATAAGGGAAGCGACAATAGTGACGACCCATCTGGCTCGTTCCCGAGGGTCAGTGGGCGGGGGCATTGCAAGAAACGGCGGGACAGGAGGCAGAGATTATCGAGATCAATCGGCGGCAGCATCGGACCGGTGTGTCACTGTGTTACATCACGCAAAACAATTTCCGATTTCTGATTTCTGATTTCCAGTCCGGAGTAACTCTTACGATTTTTTGCGATTTTTTTCAATGTCACAATTTTTTCAAGCAACCAGCCCCACCGTTACCGTGACCGAGGCAACGCAACAGGCTCTCCGTTACTGTGACCGTTGCTCCCCTACATATAGGCACAGTACTGGATTGGAACCCCAAACTTACATGAGGATTATTGTGTTTGAGTTGAACAATTACATTATTGAACCACATATTCATTTACAAGGTTTGGTTTGTGGTTATTTCACTACCAGCCCCATAGTCACCATTTCACTGGGTTACTTGATGTTTAGCTGACCTGGAGGCTGTTGCTGACACTGATGGAGGGGAACAATGGACCACCCATGGCAAAGTTCACATCAGGATCAATAATGAGTTTTTGAGAATTGAGCCCTATGGCCTGTGTACGTACTTCAACTGCTGGCACAGGACATGTCCATGTTTGAGTAACAGCTATATAGACTTCATCAATAACCGCTCTGATGGAGACTTGGCACAGACGTGCCCAAAGCACAGGCATGAACAATGTCCCAGCAAGGAGCACTGACCCCAAGGCAAGCCTCAGATTCATTAAAAACACCCACCTAAACAGCAGTAACATGCTCACAATCACCGAGCAGAAGAAGTTGTTCCCTGTAAGCACCGACACTGTGCAGGTGGGGTACACAGACATGATGTACATCAGGATGCTCTGGAAGATGAGTAAGATACCAGGAAGGTAGAGCACCGCGGTCCAGTGTTGAATGATGTGTGAGTTACCTTGAAGTCAGAGGTGTGCACATTGGGTGATGGTGATCAATTCTTTGAACCATAATTCGACTATGGGCAAAATATGCTATAACTATGGGTAGCTGTTTCATCCTACAAATGCACACAGTCACAGAAGCGCCCACACAATAATGATATGATGAATATTGACCTCATTCACAAGAAAAACTGTCAAGAGTGTCAGCAGCATCACAGAAATTGAATCAAGTTCCGGGCTTAATATTGACCCATTCACCATTGGTTGATCTGCATTTCCCACTGGATTTCCTGACAGACTTGTGGGGGCAGATCGAGATTGCTCGACAGTAGGTACTGGTAGACCCCTTTTATCATGGGGGATATAGTATAATGCGGGAGCGTGGATGATCACATGGTGCACCCAGATGAAATTGTACCCAGCAACGGCGGGGGCTTTGTTCAAGATGTTTGGGTGTGCCAGCAACTGTAAAGGTGAAACTCTTTTTTCAAGACAGCTGAAAAGCATGGCTGAAACAAGTTGTTTCAGCATGTCTTTCAGCAGTTTGAATACACACTGTCTCTCTCTCTGACTGGGCTCCCAAGAGTTCACCTCTCAGCAGTCCTTTCATACTTTGCTAACACTAAGAGTATAATTTCTTCCCAAAACACTCTGCCAAATTGATTGTTTTGGTAAAGCTGAAAATGTCCCTGATATCCTCCATTCCAGCCACAGTATAACTGCTACTGAGACTGGGGGTTTTGGTTGCAATTATGTGCCAACTGAAACTGGAAGTATGAGGTGCTCTCCTGATACCTTCCAATTCAGAGTGACTGATATGGCTGCTCATACTGCTGGATCATCCAGGCAGGGGCAGACCTGAGGTAAAAACTAAACCTGAAATGGTTGGTTTATGGAGGGCATATTCTGTTACTTAAACTTTAGATCTCAGGAACATTTCTGGTGACTCTAAAACAACACAATTTCCGGAGTGAAAGGGCTGAAACTTGCTCTTTTAGGGTCGGTTTCATACTATATCAAGACATCAAGTATATTCTTTTTTTTATTGTCTACTGAATCAACTAATATTGCTTACCCTCTTAGGTCAAAAGATTGCTTTCCCCGGTGTGTTAAGGCATATGGTGTTCATTTGCCTCGTTGGCTGCCCCCAGTGTCACAGAGACTAAACCATCAAGACCGTGGGATTAACCCGTGACCGAACTGTGATGCTGTTCTGTGTTTACAGTGTCGAGGCGTCTTCCACAGGTCAGTTCCCTCGATAGTTGATGCTGTCCATCTCTCACCTCAACCAGAAACCTATCCCCCTGCTATCGAGCAGCTTCTCATCAGTCAGCTGCCCGACACCACCGCGCAGCACAGACAGAAAGTTTTTGACGATACGGCCGAAATCTTCGGCGGCTTTGACGCTGCTGTGACTTATTTCCAGACTTCTATCAACGTCGCAGCCTCAGGCGCTGTGCTAGGTGTATGTCTGTCCTTCTCTTTGTTGTTCCTGATGATCAGCGTACGTTGCAGGCCGAGTGCCCTCCATCCAATGCTGTTGTCAAAAAGGCTACTGTTGGTCTGTTGGGCGATTTTCTATCACTCGCTTTTTCCTCTCCACCTTCAACACAGTGCCCCGTTTTTGTGGAGCTTCTATATTGGCTTGAGTGGGGGGGATCAGAATTTGATTATGACAGACTGGCCAGCACAAGGCATCTGTGTTGAGGTCATGGGCCTCATTGGCAGATGGGAGCCCTGCACGTTGCTCCAAGTTACTCCATCAATGAGGGTCCGAATTATGTATCCTTACTCGGGTGCCCAGGTTAAAGAAGAGCTCATTTTTCCGCCTGACCCTTGGGAGGCATTCATCCCTATTCACTACCTCACGTAATGTAGTATGGGTGGCGGCGACGCGCGCGTAGTGTGGTGTGATGTGGTATTTCTGGTAGATGCAGTAGACTGTGTACTGTGAAGGATGTCAAAAGACAGCAAATCAAAGCGGACGTGGGGCCTGCGGTAAGACTGCTGGTGACAATGAATGTGACAGCACCAAGCGCCCAGATCCTGAGCACGTACACAAGCTGGCTCTGCGGCCCCGGGAAGATGTTGGCCATGGAGGCGCCGCTGGTGGCGAGCGTGGGGCTGCCAAAGAAGCCTGTCATGAAGTGCATGGCAAGGACAGCGAGCATGTTGGGCGCGGTGTTGATGGGGATCTGGAAGAGGACGAAGAGGAAGAGGGTCGCCATGTACACCAGCAGAACCTGCTCTTCTTCTACAATGGCACTGCCATGCACACCGGGTTGCAGCCGAGAATGGGGAGCTCCTGCAAGGGCGCAGTGATAACAATGTGTGGGGAAAAGAAGCCGACGTGCTAACAGAAATTCATAGAGTGAAATAGCGCTGTAGTCGACTCTGAGCCAGCAACCGGGGCTTGGAGTAGCTTGGAGGTCGTGGGCAGAGTTAGAAGCCGAGACTTGGCCAAGGCAGATTTTGAACTCGGCAACATGACATCGACATTGCCATTAGGGCAGGCTTGCCATGGTCCCCAGGCTGCCCACGGCAGCCCACCTTCTCGGGCAATATTCTACACCCCTCGTACCTGTGCTGAATAGTCCGCCCCGGCATATTCCCTCCCCTCAAGGTGTACTCTCTGTGACCCGCGACTTGGTCTGGACAAATCCTGAGGCCCCGTAAAGCTGCACCAAAGGATGGTTCAAAAAATTCCCAACATTTGGCCTCAAAAAGCTTAAGATTTTGGCTGATTTGGGCGTAGAAAAGCTTAAAAGTTACAAGGCTTGTCACGTGAGCGATCAAATTTCGGTAATTTCGGTTCAAAAATTCATTTTTCACCGAACCGGGAGGACCTAATGCAGTGGCAATATGAGATGTATGCCATGCCGCTGGGCCAGACCGCCATGAAAAGCTTAACTACACACAAGGCTCACCAGAATTTGGCCTCAAAAAGCTTAACTTTGGACAAGGAAATTTCAAATTTTCGCCCTGAAAAAGCTTAAATTTCGAGCCATCCTTTGGTGGAGCTTCACGGGGCCTGAATCCTGTACTACCACGCTGCAGACAGACGACCGGTCACCGCAGCGCTGGCTTCAGTGGCGCTATCTCATCGCAATAAGTTCGTTTAGCACCAACATCTACCTTGGCATCTAACTATAACTAACACTGCTTCAGACTGCCTTGTACCTGGAGTGGAAGTGGTACCTAGAGTGGTACAGCGTGGCTCCAGACATGCCACGTGCACTGTGATTGCGCACATGCGCTGCGTCGACACAGCAGAATATGCTCGCTTCGAATTTTCAAGCTTCAAGTTCAGTGCGTGTATGGGGTACTACAACCGCCTGAGAAGACTGTAGTGGCCACGAACAGCACGAACCAATTCCGGCAACTTTTCGACGTCTTGGCACAGGCGAACCCTGAATGGCAGGATGATGCACACGTGAAGGAGGTGCACGCGGTCCTGCGAGGACATCAACCCAGTGGCCGGTGGTTGTGGTGCAACCTTTGCTGATGGTGCTGATGGCGGCGGATTTGGCGCTGTTCGCAAGAGGTGTGTGATCTCTGGATCTTGGATAAATTCCCACGGAGGACATACCCCCCCCCCCCCCCCCCCGAATAAGGCAATCCTGAGTCAGCAGGGTCTTCTCAGCCATCAGCTGCACACCGCCTGTCACTCGCCAGCACCGACGCGTTGAGCGCATCGCTGCTAACCGTCCCCCACATCTCATCGGCAACCTGCAAACCTTCGAATGGAAAACTAACACCTTTGTGAATAGTGCACATACTGGGCTGTCAAATAATGCAAATATATCTTGGAACACGCTTCACACTGCACTTAACTAAATTTCCGGTGGCCGGAAGTTGGTTTGAACTGCTGGAGAAACAGCTTGGATTTCCGGCAGGATTAAATCAGGCCAGAAAGCCGGCATATCCCGTCCACCAAGATGTCTCCCCATTGGTTCGGCATCTCCCAGCCAATAAGAAAAACCTCGGCAGCCCAGATCTGTGGTGTTTCCGCTCTGATTTCACCCTGCCGGAAATCTAAGCCGATTTCTCGGCAGTTCAAACCAACTTCTGGCTGCTGGAAATCTGGCTATTTGCAGTGTGCTTGCTTCATCGCAGCAACTTACGGCAGCGCCACTCACGTGGACAGATCAACTTCCAAGATCCAGATATTGCTCACCTCTTGGCTGTTCGAGCTTGCGGAAGCCCGCTCACAGAATTGTGCTCTACCATGGGCAGACGACAGCGGTAAAGGACGCGATAGCGAAGAGCTGTAACTGCTTGCCTGCATTACATGCCACCAGAATCCGCCTCGTGCTTCCTTCTCATTTCGTGTTGCTGCTGCCGCTAGAGCATCACGAAATATTTTAACCTCATGCCACGCCGCTACCACCGAATTCTCGTCTTGTGCTCACCGTACCTTCTTCCTGGATGGCAACTTGCGTCCACTCCACTCGCAATGTTACGGTGCTTCCAATGTCCCGAGGCCCCAGATGTGGTTTCGAAATCATAACCATCCACCCGGAGCCCGCCAGGGCGCGATGTGAAGACGCGGCGGAGCGGGAGTGCAATATCGCGCGCTTACGTCCTTATCCGCCTCGTGGCTTCCAACTTGGACTTTTTGTCTTCTGCGCATCCGACCTGGAAGACAGTCCGCGCCGGAATGTCTCGAGGTCGTGGGCCCAACATTCAGTATCTCGGAAATCTTGACACCGTGGACAATGTGCCTGCCCTGAAGCCCGATGCTCGCGCCATTGTCGCCGCGCTGCCAGGCTTTTTCTTTCTTCACACACCATCCAACATTTCTACATACTATCTCGGACTATTAGTATGGGCTTCCGCACATATTTGGTAATGACCACCGACCCCAACCCTCCCTTTCTCGGTCTTCACCACTGATCCAGCCTAGCCTGATATTTCGAGGTGTTCAATGGCATGGCGACGATCCAGTCAATCAGAAGGAGACACTGCAGCGGTATGCCCATCAGCGGAGCGACATGGGGCGGGGTGGGCAAAGGCGTCGTCTGTTAGCGCGGTGAAGATACACCGTCCAGTGGGGCTTGGATTGTCTACAAATTTGGAGAATTTGAACTTAACCGTCCTTTTTCTATATTCTGATGCCCTCAATCTATAGGCTTTCGTTATATTTCTCGGGGTCCCTCGATCTACGAGGGTGCCTTCTCAAGTACAGTACTATAGCTACGACAACCTAATTCAAAAACAAAACAAAAAAATGTTCCTGCGTGATAAATGCCTCTCCAGGGACATGGAATGCACTGCTCGTCATCGAGGCACGGAGTAGGTGTCTTCTCTCATAACAGCATTCATTCAAGGTAATAACTTACTGCGTGTTTGCAGTTTAAATGGCAGATTAAGACTTCGCAAAATGGGTCCCCTTGACGTTCACTATACCCACGGTGAGGTACTATATCTGAGTCGAATGTACTTGCATTGCTAATTGGGGGAGCTTGCGACCCCGATCTATCAAGGTGGTCCGATTTGCGTGTCACGTGGAAAAACAGCGTCTTTGGCTTTGTTTACTAAGTCACGAGTTGATTCGCATGACAGCGCTGCCACGCAGCGCCGGTTCGTTTCGGCCAAAATCGATATCTCACGAGTTGATTCACACGACAAGATGTGCTGCTGCTTCGCTCCGGCAGCCTAAGAGGTGAAGGGAAGAATAAATTGCATCTAAGCTTAGGGATCCAGGGAAATACAGCACTGTAAGAACTAATGAAAGATCAGAAATTACTGTAGTATTACGACCACTAGTTCACGGGGTGTCACCCGTCACCACAAAAGTTCACTGGATTGAAAGTTCACAGCTTGGCAATCAGCCAACAGTTCCCATAAAAGGTAATCTGGCGAATGCCGGAGCGAAATTTTGCAATTTTCTAGGCCTATTTGGGCCAGGAAAACTCATTGTCACCGTCACCAACCTTGATTAGTTCAGTTCACAGGCCTCCGTCACCCGTCACCTGAACTTCCGGTCGTAATACTACAGTACAGGAGGCACGCTCAACCTACTTAGCAACATTTGCAGATTTGAGTGATTTTGCAAAAGGAAATTTGCATACCGCAAGTAAATACTGGTGTATTCCTGAGCAAAAGGTTGTGGATGGTTGCAAGTGTGATCATTTACGAGGCAATAAGTGGCCATAATGAACAGGCTGTCCCAAAAAAAGCACCAGTTCTCAAGTGAATTTGACTGGTAATACCCTTGAGAATATTATTGGTAGATCCTAAGGATTCCCAAAGTAGTGCCAAAACTGTCCAAAAACAACGAGGGATAGGGTTGAAGAGAGCTGAAATAGTTCAAATAGGATGCCACAAAGACACGTGAGTTCACCCATGGTAAGAGATTGAGATAGAGCTCGACACAAATGATCTGATAACTTGCAGTGGAGCAGAGGACCAGATGGTTGAGGGCACATTCGGAACGAGTACCAGTCAAGAAGACATTGAGGATGGTTGAATTCAAGAGCCAAGAGCAAAATGATTCAATAGAGAGTGGGTGGTTGCAGAAATTCGGATTGCCCGTGAAACTTGGGGGCATAAATTCAAAGTGGGAGCGGGCAAATGCAGTGACAGCAAAGGCACCGGAAACTGTCTTTTTATCTTCACCACGGGGATACGGCCAGAGTGAGAGAAATTGAGCGGGCTTGCAGCACAGTGAGAAGAATGCTGCGGCACAGTGAGAAGGATACTGCGAATCGGAAATGTGAATGAACATCTGAAGAATAAATGGGGCAAGACTGCAAGAGCTCAACCACAAGACGGGAGGCAGGAAACAGAGAAGAGCCTGGATGGGGAATATACCACAGCCAAGCGAGTCAAAGAACGAGAGAAGGAGAAATATGTCCATGCTGATGCAGCACCCAGAATGATAGGATTTTGCAGATGACAGAACTGGAAAGTCACTGTCAAGGACACAGTTACCTCTTACCCTTGCATGGGCTATTGCAATTCACAAGAGTCAAGGAATTACTCTTGAAAAAGCAACAATTGACATTGGCAACAAGGATTTCTCTTCTGGCCTGTCTTTTGTTGCTATTTCTAGAGTCAAAACACTTTGCAGCATAGCTTTCCGGAAATCATTTGGGTGGGCCCGGTTTGCAAAAACCAGTTACTGAATCAATGAGGATGCTAGAGCAGGACACTGCCCACTGGGCTGGACTTGGTTTCTGTTAGATACTTATGGTATGGACCTTAGCGAGTATGTATTCAATGTTAATTGAAAGTAGTAAATCTTCATAATTCACAAATCATAACTGGAACTCTGTATTAGCGAGCTCCCCCTTACGTATCCGGGCACCGGAATACAAAACATATTGAAGTCAGATGGAGTCTCCTTCCGACGCCAGCGTGCAGATGGCAACTCAGGCTGAGCCAATGAATGTAAGTACTTACAATCACGTGTCTCAATTTCAAACCAACCGCAATGGGTTCGTCCGTAGTGCAGCATAGGCACGCTGTTGATTAGAACTCAAATGTTGGTTCTCGATTTCCTCTACATATGAAAAACCAGACGCAAAGAGACTCAAACTCTCCCAGTGCCTGTTGTGAAGTTCTGCTCTGAGGATGGCCGTCCCAGTTCTCAATAAGGATGTCCTTCATATAATGTTTGGCCTGTTCAATCGCGAAATTTCAACCACACCCACGAGTTTTTTTTTTTTTAAAAAAAAAGGCGAGTTGAACGATGTCACGTGTGTGGTTGAAATTACAGAAGAGTCCAGTATCAGACGTGCACAGACGCGAGCTTGTGGTATTTCAGGTTGCATGGGGTACTAGCGTCGCTTTCGACATCTGCTCCACACTCGATCTTGGCCCAGACGGCAACCCAGCCTGTGTATTTTAGGATTAGACTGCTCGACACCAACCAAAGTTCAGCTCACCGCGAAATTAGTCGAAATTGGCAAGGAATCATCCATTGCGCGGAGCTTCGCCCTGGAGTTGAGACTATTATTGGATAGAATATCATATTAAGCCACAGTTTTTCATCGATCAATGTTGCTTTACCTGGCAAGAAAAGAGGTTGAATTTACTTTGATGCCGTGTCGTTAGAACTGGGACTGTCAAAAGAGATGTGGTCACTCACGTCCTGGAACAATGACATATACTCCGAGCCAGATAACTGTGTATGATGATGAGTTGCCGTGTCTTCGATTCTTTTGACACACACAATTATATTTCATTGTGACGAACTAAGGCAGAAGATGAAAATTCTGATAAACGAAAAAATGCAAAAAAAAAAGATTGTAGGACACGTACGCAAATCATCACAACAATCGCCATGATACTGGAAGAATATCAAAAGAGTGTACAAAGTGAGTGGCTAGCAAACCCAACCTTGTCAGCATTCCAGTCGCTGTACATGAATTGTGAGCAGATATAAGACGTCTTAGAAGACTTACCTATGTTCCACATGATGAGTTTATCGACCAGCGCGACAGTTCTGTGTGAGATATGAGACGATCAAGGTCGGGTTGGATTGGAAAGTCAATACCGCTTGTGTATATGCGACCGATGGCTAATAAGATTGGCGACGAGGGTTGCGGTGATTGTGAGGTCATTTGCAGCGCTGACACACCAGAGGGTTGTGACAAGCCACTCCCACTGCTCGTCGTACGCGAAAACTGAGGTCATTTGCAGTCCTGTTACGAAAACTGCGATGATTCCCAATAGGCCCATGAACAACATGCACCAGCAGATTATGGGGATATACAGTTTCTTGGTAAAGGCATAGATTCGGTAAGAGAAGAATCCCTGCACTAGAGATGCATGCGAGTCGGCGTGAAAGTAAATGGGGTTGTTATAAAACTTACCAGACACTGCTATTATGCCGCCAACTAAATTGCTAACGTCGAGCGATTTCGGAGTGGGACCAAGTAATTGCAAGAATTGGCCGAACTCGGAGATTGTGACCGTGTAGAGGGCATGACCGGCGGATACCACTTGCACGAGCAGACAGACCCTGTTTTCGATGCACCCTTGAGTGCATGGAAATCGGCGACGAGGCTAGCATACCACACAAATGTGACCTAGGCGCAACAGTTAGTTACATCCCAAATGGTCGGCATTTTTCAAACCAAAGCTTTAAGTTTCAAGGAGTCATTTGGAAAGCGGCCGTAGTATATATACGCCTGCACGGTGGTCACACCGAAAAGGGCATAAGAGATTAAAACACCGATTTCACTGGCACCTGAGAACAGGATATGTAACAATTAATCGTCGAAAAACAGGATTCTAGGCGTACCGATGATGAGGTGTGGATTGAAGGATGTGAGGGAATCCATGATCTGACTTCTTCCGAACTTTGGGGCCACTTATATATCTAACGGCGAATCTGTTCATCAAAGAACTCGATGGACAATGCAACCAGCCTACAAATAGACTGGCACGCCGAAATTAAAATTTTTGAAGCTCTGAAATGTCAGATCAGAATGTCATTGTGCATTGAGCGTACCAGACACGGGATGGCCACAGGATATAGTCTAGTTTTCTTCAAGGCCACAAGGTCGGGATACCCGAATTCAAATGAACCGAACTTCATTGCATGCGAGTTGCTTCCTATCACGTAGTAGGGGGTCGACGGGTGACCGGCAGTGAACGAGAAGATGTTTTCGTTCGTTAACCCAGAATGCCAGATGTGATTGACAGACACTTCAGTGGTTGACAGACGCTTCAGTGATTGACAGATGCTTCAGCGTTGTATTTCGAACTCGTATCTCGTTACATTGAACTTGGAAGCTCACCGGTGCGGCGATACGGCTGATTGCGTCCCGCGAACAAAACCGGCCTCTTCATGGTTGCATGGAGGATAGTCAACGTCTATGGGAGTGTCTTTACGAGACCGAAACTATAAGACTTGATTGGGCGAGAGGCATGTTGAGCTTGCTAACTACCAAGGTACGATGTTCAACTGTTGGTAGCGTCTGTTCATGAGAGACTGTTGAGCCGCGGCCTCAAATAAAAGAAGATGTGTACGACCTGTCAAGAGCTTCGAAAGAAATTGGATTTGATACTGGCATCCCGCAATTTGCGTGTGTCCATTGGCCCAAAGATGGACAAGGATGCCGATGAACGCGGTCCCAGATACTTGCAACTTTGGAAGGGGGTGATCTTGAAGACCATTTGAATGATGTTTGGCTGGTCCTCGCAGTCCGGCGTCTGGCCCGCAATGCCACTAAGTAGATTCCAAAGGAGTCCCGAAGCCCAAAGTTGGAAAAAGGACCTGAGCGAGAAGAGACATGAAAAAAAGCCAGCGAGCTAACCAAAATTCTGATAGAGCTTTGTTGAGGCTTGGAGACAGTGGGCAAAAGTTGGAAGCCGCGACGGAGTTTGAACTCGGCAACGTGACATCGACGTATCTTGCCTCTTGTCATGGTCCCTGCATGGTCTCCAGGCTGCGCACCTTCCTGGGCAATCTCATACGCCCCACGTACCTGCGCCGAACAGTCCGCCCTGACATATTCCATCCCCCGCCGAAGGTGTACCCTCCGCGACCCGCAACTTGGCCCGGTCACTGTTGATGTGGACGAACTTATTGCGATGAAACAACGCCATCACCACGGTCGTCCGTCCGCCTGGTACATGATGTGTCTGGATTTCATCGCAATAAGTTCGTCCACATCAACATTCACCTTACATCTAACTGTAACTGACGCTGCTTCAGACGGCCTAGCTAGGAGGGATCATGGCCCAGTGGTATAATGCGGATCCGGACGTGTGGCGCGCAGCGGATACTTGGGTCGCGCACTTGTGCCGCGTCGACGCCGAGGACTCAATACGCCCGCGTCGATTTTTCGAGCTTCGCGTGTATGGGGTACTTTGCCCGTCTCAGAGAATCAGTGCCCCGGCAGTCCTTCGCGCTACGGTTCCGGTACAAGTGGAACCGAGCCTGGTCACGTTTCGACGTCTTGGCACGGGCGAACCCTGAATGGCAGGACGAGGCGCACGCGATTATGCGCAAGGCGGCGGAGGAGGTGCACGCAGTCCTCGTGTCGCAGGGCAAGGGCATCGACCCAATGGTTGCGGCGCATTTGCTGAAGGTGGTACATGTGAATATGACGCTGTTCGAGCTCGCGGGACTTCGCCCACCGAATCGCGCTCCACGACGGGCAGCCTGATGATAGCGGCAAAGGACGCGGCAGCGGCAAAGAACGCGACAGCGAATAGCCGTGAGTTCTTTGGCTAGCTGTCCATACATTATGCCGTGCGCCACGCCGCTACCGCAAAATTCCCGATGGCCCATCTCGCGTTCGCTTTACCATCTTCCTTGTCGGGCAACTTGGGTCCACTCGCAACGTTGCGGTGCTGTTATGTATCCCGAGGACCCAGATGCGGTTTATTGATGCCGAAATCGAAGCCATCCACCCGGAGCCCGCCAGTGGTGCGCCTACGTTTTTATTCGTCTCGTTCCGCCACCTGCTGTACGTGTCTGGCTGCCTCCGGGTTCTACCTGTAGCACGCACGGATACAGCTTGTTGTAACTACACTTATTCTAATGGAAGCTCAGGCTTCACGCGAGTGCTGTGGTCCTTACATACGTTCTGAGTCCGGCTACCTGCGAAGAGCGATCTCGGTGCTTCCGATTTGGCAGATGGATTGTTTTTCGAATTGCAAAGACGAATCGACATTCACGAGAATGGATACGGACCATCGACTCGAAAAAGGCATTCTTCGTGTTTGTGTCTCGAGAGCTCGAGAACGGAGTTCGAAGCGAGATTGAGTTTAAGAATTGATATCATGTAGAATTTCAGAAATGGTCGAAACTCAAAAGTGCACAACGTATTTCAGTCGTCCACCGCATCTGGCAAAGACCAAAGGAAGCCAGGAAGCCAGGAAACCCGGTAAGAGTGATTGTGAGGTGATGGAGGGTGTCTCCAAGTTGGTCTAGGGCTGCACGCACGACGGTGACGTTGCAAGGTGATGGCAGGGCAGGTAGAATGACCGCGTCCACGTTGGGAAGATGGTCAAACGCGAGCAGCCAACCCAACATCGGGCACAGTGTTTTTGCGCACAGTTCTAGATGATGCAGCTCCCGCGGCGGTGCAGCTGCCAGCAACGACAGGCGAATCCGCAATAGGGCCAGAGGTATGGCGGAAACACAGCTCTCGCAAGGCAGGGAAGAGGCTTATCATATCAAAGCGCGGTGCGGAGTGCTGGTCTGAGGCAGACGGAGAACCGGGGCCAACCTTCGCAAGCTCAGGATCCGGTTCTGACAAACACCCTGAGGCACGAAGGTCTCGAGGGAATTGTTCTACTCTGCCTCTGGGAGACTATACAATTTGCAACGATAACGGTCAGACCGATGGACTCGGAGGGCGACGATGTTTCACCTATTGTAAAAGTTCACACCGCCATCAACCATGAGTTTTCGAGAATCGAGCCCTATGGGCTGTGTGCGCATCGACCGCCGGCGCAGACGTGTCCGTATTGGAGTAACAGCTATACGGACTTCTCATCAACAAGGGCGTCGATGGAGACGTGATACCTACATACCCAAAACACAGGCATTAGCATGACCGATCTCCCAGCAAGGAGCGCCGACCCCGGGCCAAGCCCCAGGCTCACGAGAAACGCCCGCCCAAACAGGGGGAACACACTCGCAGTCACCGAGCGGAAGAAGTCGTTCCCCGCGAGCACCGACGCTGCGTAGGCGGGGTACGCGAACGTAGTGTGCGCGATCGAGTCGCGGAGGAGATCTTGGACCATGGGTATGTTTTTGCTGATTAGACCGGTTGAGAGGGATTTCCTGGCAGAATGAAGACGCCAATTCAGCGTTGTGGCCTTTATAGAATCCTTGTCGTGCCCGCCATTATTGAAAATCAATTGAGGATGTATGACCTCCGCCCTCCGCGCGGTTCTGTTGTGGACCAAAACACAAAGGGGTTGTGAGCAAGCCACAACATATCAGTGATCAAGGCCGAATAAAGCAGGTCAGTTTTCAAACGCAAGGTCGGGATTATATCGGTCAGATACTTTCGGTTGTTCTCCAAGGCTTGCCTCTCCCACGCGTTTTTCACGCCTATGAAGCACCGAAGCACCTGAAGGTTAGGTTTAATGCGTTCGCGAAGCTTCAAGAAGCTTTCATGAAGGCGCAGCTCAATCCGCGTCAAACGAAAAGTGGTGGTGAGTGCAGAACCGACGCAAGTTCCATTAAACGATGTGCAATTGAAATAGAATATGCTCTAATAGTTCCCGTGTGATTAAAATACATGCATGCGTACATGGCCTGGCGTGCTTTCCACCAGGTGGACAGCAACAGTACATGTAAGTAGGAGGCGGGCTGCGCCCAGTCCAGTCCGCCGATCGTGCGTAATCTGAAAAATAATGAGCAACGTCGAGAGGCAGGACAAGGACACAAAAACGTACCCCAGCTGCGCGCGCGCCGCTACCCCAACACCTCGCTCTCGCTCCCGTTCTCATACCCCCTCTCCCGCTCCTTGCCGCCCCCAATCTGCACACGCAGCCGGCGCAGCTGCTCGCGCACGTCCTCGCCGACGTCCTCCGCGAGCGCGATGAGGCCGAGGAGCGCCTGGTCCATGACGTCGAGGACGAGCGCGGCGGTCTCGGTCGCGTCGGCGCCCTTGGAGCGCGCGAGGATGTCGTGCACGGCGGCGGAGGCGGCGAGGATCAGGATGTGCGCGGCGGTGCGGCGCTGCTGCGGGGGTTTGTCGTCAAGATCCGGGTCCGAGGCAGCGTCGTCGGAATTGGAGGATATTGCGGCATCGGAGGAGGAAGAAGACGCGGAGGCGGAGGGGGCGGAGTCAGCGCCAGAATCGTCGAATGCAGCGACATCCGCGAAGAACTGGTCGACCATCTGGGGGCTGATGTCGCCCTCGCCGTACGCGAGGTACGCACACATCTCCGCGAAATACCGCACCGAGGCGGCGTACGACGTCGTGAACGGCACCGTCGAGTAGTCGTAGTCGACGCGTTGGATGTGCACGAGCGTCGAGAGGAGGTAGTGCTCGTAGTCTAGCGCCTCGACGACAAGCAGCGTCGACCATGTTGCGTAGACCAATCCAGATAGCACGGATGCTGGTAATAGTCCTAGGTCAACGAGAGAAGGTCGAATAAAGAGCTAGATGTACTTATTACGAGGCCGCGAACTTTGGAGCGGGGTGTGCCATCTGCGCGAAACCAGAGTCTTGCGCTCCAGGTCGCTGGTCGGGCCGTCTGCACGTAGTATGGGCGCGCCTGAAAGGGGCGGAATGCCGGCCGTGGAGGCGGCCGCAGGCGGGCCGTCGAGCGCAGGACGCTGCGCAGAGGGTTCATGGAGAAAGCAAAAACGCGTCACTGCTGTAAATATAGCCACACAAACAACCGCTCCCCACCCGATTAGGAAATATGGATGCTGTACACAGGGGCTCGTTGTCTTAGCTATGGTACTGTGCTGGAGCAAGCACCCTCGTAAATCAAGGGCTAGGAAGGAAGGGGTACTCCGAGGCCCATGACGAAGGCCTGTAGATTGAGCGGCACCAGTATACAAAAATAGACGATTCAGTTCAAATTCGCAGATGATCCAAGCCCGGAGAGACGGCGTAGGCTAACACGATGCCTTCGCCGTCTCACCCGATGTCGCTTCGCTGGTGAGCATACCTCCTCTGATCGACTTGATCTTCGGCACGCATTGAATACCTCGAAATACCAGGCTAGCTAAGGTGAGTGGCGAAGAACAAGGTACCGGGAAGGGGAGGGTTGGGATCGGTGGTACATCACCAAATTTGTCCGGAAGCCCGTACTAATATTATTATTTGGTGATAGTATGTAGAAATGTCAGATGTTGGTGAAGAAAAGACAGGATTTAGCAGTGAAGCGACGACGGCGCGAGCATCGCGCTTCAAGTTCAAGGCAGTCGCGTTGCCCACACCCGTCCTTAAGATTTCCGAGATACTGAATGTTGGGTACACAATCTCAATATATTCGCGAAGGTCGGACGCAGGACCTCTGGCGACCCACTATGAGGCCAGTTTTTTTTTTTTTTGACCAGAGGAGTTTTCGTGCGGCATTCGATATTGGGGGGTTTAGAATTTTTGGAGGGCCAAAAAATCGCCGAAAAATCGCGATTTTAAATCGACAAAACTTCGTAAACAGAAATATTGTGTTTGAGCCCTAAAAGCGGTTTTAGATCCTTACGGCGGGTTGAACCGGCATCAAGGTGGGTTGTCAAAGGTCCTTCGGACGCGCGGAAGACGAAAAGTCCAAGTCGGAAGCAACGAGGCGAATAAAAAAGTAGGCGCGTATACCGCACATCTCGCCACGTCTTTGTATCGTGCGCCCCAGCGGGCTCCGGGTGGATGGCTTCGCTTTCGGCATCAAGAAACCACATCTGGGGACCTCGAGATATATAGCGAGTGGGCCCAAGTTGCCCGACAAGGAAGAAGGTAAAGCGAGTGCGAGATGGGCCATCGGGAGTTTGGTGCTAGCGGCGTAGCGCACGGCATAATGTATGGGCAGCTAGGAACTCACGGCTTTTCGCCGTCGCGTTCTTTGCCGCTGCCGCTTCCTTTGCCGCTATCGTCTGCCCGTGGTGGAGCGGGATCCTGTGGAAAAGTCCCGCAAGCTCGAACAACGTCAAATCCGCATTTACCACCTCCATAAAGTGTGCCAACTTCAGGAAATCCGCCGCAAACATTGGGTCGATTCCCCCCCCCTGCGACAGGAGGACTATCACGTGTATCTTCTCCGCCGCCTTGCGCATAATCGCGTGCGCCTCGTCCTGCCATTCAGGGGCTCGCCCGTGCCAAGACCGTCGAAACGTGACCGGAATCGGACCAACTTGTACCGGTGCACGAACTGGGGCGCTGGCTCTCTCAGGCGGGGCGTAGTACCCCATACACGCGTCGAAGCTCGAAAAATCGACGCGGGCATATTCCTCCGCGTCGATGCGGCACAAGTTCGAGGCCCCAAATACGCGCTGCGCGCCGCGCGTCCAGATCGGCTTTTTATACCACTGGGCCAGGTAGAGGATCCCAGCTAAGCCGTCTGAAGCAGCGTCAGTTACAGTTGGATGCAAGGTGAATATTGATGTGGACGAACTTATTGCGATGAAATAGCGCCATCGCCGCGGTCGTCCGTCTGCCTGGTACATGATGTGTCCGGGCCAAGTCGCGGGTCGCGGAGGGTACACCTCGGCAGGGGTGGAATATGCCAGGGCGGACTGTTCGGCGCAGGTACGCGGGACGTAGGAGATTGCCCAGGAAGGTGCGCAGCCTGGGGACCATGGCAAGAGGCAAGATGCGTCGATGTCACGTTGCCAAGTTCAAACTCCGTCGCGGCTTCTAACTCTTGCCCACTACCTTCAAGTCTCAACAAAGCTCTATCGGTCTCAGAATCCTGGTCAGCTCGCCGACCCCTTCTCATGTCTCTTCTCGCTCAGGTCCTTTTTCCAATTTTGGACTTCGGGTTGACTTCGGGACTCCTTTGGAATCTACTTTTAGTGGCATTGCGGGCCAGGCGCCGGACTGCGAGGACTAGCCAAACAACATTCAAATGTGTCTCCAAGATCACCCCCCTTCCAAATTTGCAAGTATCTGGGACCGCGATCATCGGCATCCTTGTCCATCTTTGGGCCGACGGACGCACGCAATTGCGGGATGCCAGTATCAATCTAATTTCTTTCGAAGCTCTTCAAACAGGTCGTACGCGTCTTCTTTCATTTCAGGCCGCGGCTCAATAGTCTCTCATAAACAGACGCTACCAACAGTTGAACCTCGTACCTTGGTAGTTAGCAAGCTCAACATGCCTCTCGCCCAATCAAGTCTTATAGTTTCGGTCTCCGAAAAACACTCCCATAGACGTTGACTATCCTCCATGCGTAGCCATGGAGAGGCCGGTTTTGTTCGCGGGACGCAATCAGCCGTATCGCCGCACCGGTGAGCTTCCAAGTTCAATGTAATGAGGTACGAGTTCGAAATACACTGAAGCATCTGTCAATCACTGGAGCGTCTGTCTGTCAATTGGCATATACATTCTGGTCTCAACGAAATCATCTTCTCATTCATTGTTGGTTACCCGTCGACCCCTTGCTACGTGGTAGGAAGCACCCCGGTGGGCATGTAATGAGGTTCTATCTATTTGAATTCGCAGGTGCACGCTTCACCAACGAATCTCCCGGCTTTGAGGCCTTGAAGAGAACCAGACTATATCCTGTGGCCGTCCTGTCGTGTCTGGACCCTGGTATGCTCAATGTACTATAATATTCCGATCTGGCATTTCAGAGCGTCAAAATTTGCTTCAAATCAAATCTCTTTATGTGCCAATTAAAGACCTTGTAAACGCTAAACGGTTATTTTGGGCTTGCCAGCCGGCACAGTGGATATGCAGGAGATTTATTCGTAGGTCGACTGCATTGTCCATTGAGTTCTTTGATGAACAGATTCCTGGTACACTCAATGCACGATGGCGTTCCGATCTGATATCTCAGAGCTTCAAATTTTCGATTTCGGCGTGCCAGTCTATTCGTAGGCTGGCTGCATTGTCCATCGAGTTCTTTGATGAACAGATTCGCCGTTAGATATATAAGTGGCCCCAAAGTTCTGCTACCAGTACAACCTCGGAAGAAGTCAGCTTATGGATTTCCTCACATCCTTCAATCCACAGCTCATCCTCGGTACGCCTAGAATTCTGTTTTTCGTCGATTAATCGTTACATATTCTGTTCTCAGGTGCCTGTGAAATCGGTTGTTTTAATCTCTTATTCCTTTTTCGGTGTGACCACCGTGCAGGCATATATATACTACGGCCGCTTCCCAAACGACTCCTCCAAACTTAAAGCTCTGGTTTGAAAAATGCCAACCGTTTGGGATGTTACTAAACTGTTGCGCCTAGGTCACATTTGTGTGGTATGCTAGCCTCATCGCCGATTTCCATGCACTCAAGGGTGCATCGAAAACAGGATCTGTCTGCTCGCGCAAGTGGTATCCGCCGGTCATGCCCTCTACACCGTCACAATCTCCGACTTCGGCCAATTTTTGCGACTCCTTGGTCCCGCTCCGAAATCGCTCGGCCTTAGCGCTTTTTTTGGCGGCATAATAGGAGTGTCTGGTAAGTTTTATGACGACCCCATTTACCTTTCACACCCACTCGCATGCATCCGGATCCCTAGTGCAAGGATTCTTTACCTACCGAATCTATGCCTTTACCAAGACACTGTATATCCCCATGATCTCCTGGTGCATGGCATTCGTGCGCCTATTGGGAAACACCGCGTATTTCGTAGCAGAGCTGCAAATGACCTCAGTTCCCGTGTACGTGGAGCAGTGGGGATGGCTTTTGACAACCGTCTGGTGTGTCACCGCTGCAAACGACTTCACGATCACCGCAACCCTCGTCGCAAATCTTATTAGCCATCGGTCGCATATACACAAGCGGTATTGACTTTTCAATCCAACCCGACCTTGACTGTCTTATATCCCACACAGTACTGTCCCGCTGGTTGATAAACTCGTTATGTGGACCATAGGTAAGTCATCTAAGACGTCTTATATCTGCTCACAATTCATGTACAGCGACTGGGATGTTGACAAGGTTGAGTTCGCTAGCCACCCACTTCGTACACTCTTTTGATATTCTTCCTGGCCAGTATCATGACGATCGTCGTGATGATTTGCGTACGTGTCCTACAATCTTATTTGTTGCATTTTTTTCGTTTATCAGAATTTCTTTTTTTCTGCTTTAGTTCGTCACAATGAAATATAATTGTGCGCGTCAAAAGAATCGAAGGCACGGCGACTCATCATGATACACAGTTATCTGGCTTGGAGTGTATCTCATTGTTCCAGGACGTGAGTGACCACATCTCTTTCGATAATCACAGTTCTAACGACGCGGCGTCGAAGTATATTCAAACTCTTTTCTTGCCAGGTAAAGCAATGTCGATCGATGAAAAACTGTGGCTTAATATGGTATTCGATCTCAATAACAGTCTCAACTCCCGGGAACAACTTCGCGCCAATGAATGATTCCCTGCCAATTTCGACTTTGAATTTCGCGGTGAGCTGGATGGACACTACTCCTGGTTGGTGTCAAGCAGTCTAATCCTAAAACACACAGGCTGGATTGTCGTCTGGGCCAAAATCGAGTGTGGGGTAGATATAAAAAGGGAGGCTAGTACACCATACAACCTGAAATACCACAAGCTCGCGTCTGTGCACGTCTGACACTGGACCTCTCTGTAATTTCAACCACACACGTGACATTGTTCAACTTTGGCCCTTTTTAAAATAAAATAACAAACGCTCGTGGATGTACAGAGTTGAAACCCGGATCCGAAAAAGACCCAGAAGCGAAAAATATGATATTCTAGGCACAATTTTAAGGAGGGTAACCCGATTCTTTTGTGTGAGACCCTTATAGAGATCATGAACAATCCCACTTGAGCAAAAGAGCCCATACCAATCGTCGGCTAGCACAGAAAATTGCAAACATGCCAAAAAGCAGACATGTGTGGCTGTGCCAGAAGTCCTGAGAAGAGAATCATTATTGTGAGCGCCCCCTATTTTATATATAGACCTGAAATTGTATATGGGAGGACTTCAGCACTTCCCATCCCTCCTCATAGTCTCAGATTATCCCAAGGGTACAATCTGCTCCCGTGCATGACCCCATTTTTCGGATCGGGGGCCCTCCACCAAAATGAGTGATAAAAATAATGGGCTCATGTTCCGTAACCACCCATCGTAAAAATCTGAAAATATTTGTTGGCACACTTCGAAGCCATTGTATCGTATCCACCTATTTTGTTTTACAAGTGCTTGCACTGCCATCGAGATATATGGAAGAACATTATTTTTTTCGGATCCAGGTTTCAACTCTGTAGTTGATATATCGCAATTTAAACAGGCCAAACATTCCATGAGGGACATTCTTGTTGCGAACTGGAAAGACCACCCTCAGGGCAGAACTTCACAAAGGGCACTCAGAGAGTTTGAGTCCGACTTTGCTCTGGTTTTTACATAGGAGAAATCGAGAACCAATATTTGAGTTCTAATCAACAGTATGCCTATGCTGCGCTACGGACGAACCCAGTGCGGTTGGTTTGAAATTGAGAGACGTGATCGTAAGTACATTCATTAGCTCAGTTCGATAATACATTTGAGCTCGAAATATCTAAATCGGTGTTTGGCCGCGCGCCGGCCGGAAGTCCCCTCGTTTGAATCCTAATTCAGCTTGAACGATATGAATACAAGAAGTGTCGGGGAGTCGCCTTAGACTCTTTGTCCCCCGAGCGAGGATGTCCCACATGGGCCATCTGCACGCTGGCGGCGGAAGGAGGACTCCATCTGACTTCATTAGGAATGCAAGTACATTCAACTCAGACATAGTTGGGTATGGCGAACGTCAAGGGGGCGTCACCCATTCCGCGAAGTGTTAACCTGCCGTTTAAACTGCAAACACGCAGGAAGTTATTACCTTGAATAAATGCTCGTGTTATGAGAGAAGACACCTACTCCGTGCCTCGATGGCGAGTAGTGCATTCCATGTCCCTGGAGAGGCAATTATCACGCAGAAACTTTTTTTTTGGTTTTTAAATTAGGTTGTCTTAGTTGTAGTACTGTGCTCGAGAAGGCACCCTCGTAAATCGAGAGTGGTGCGGGGGAAGGGACCCCGAGGAACATAAATGAAGCCTGCAGCTTGAGGGCACCAGAATACAGAAAAAGGACGATTAAGTTCAAATTCTTCAAATTTGTAGACAATCCAAGCCCCAATGGACGGTGTATCTTCGCCGCGCTAACAGGCGACGCCTTTGCCTCCCCGCCCCATGTCGCTCCGCTGATAAGCATACCGCCGTAGTGTCTCCTGATCGGCTGGACATAAGATGGTCCACGGAACCCAAGACATCATTCAAATAGCCCCAAAGTTCCGCTACCAGTGCAACCCCGGAAGAATTCAGCCCATGGATCCCCCTACATCCTTCAATCCACATCCCACCATCGGTACACCTAGAATTCCCTTTTTCGTTGATTAATTCTCGGTGTTTCAGTCTCTTATGCCCTCTTCGGTGTGACCACCATCCACATCGCCACGCCATTGAACGCTTCAAAATATCAGGCTAGGCTGGCTCAGTGGTGAAGACCGAGAAAGGGAGGGTTGGGGTCGGCGGCTATCACCAAATTTGTGCGCAAGCCCGTACTATTGCCTACCGGGCAACCGGCCAGACGAGCCAGCCGGCCACTTGCTCAATACAAGAGCCCCCAACATTAATTCTTGGAAACTTCGGTTGGTGGGATGGTACTGGTCCTAAGACAATGCGTTGTGTTGAATTTGGATGAAATTCGGCTCGGCGATCAGAAGCTACGGCAGGTTTCCGATCAAGATGATGAGGGATCAATGCCGTTTCTTATCTCCGAACCGTTTCCACGCTCATGTCTCCCCGGTTTCTCCACGAAATCTTCACCAATTTACAAGTTTTGGGGTTCGTTTTCTTCGATTTTGTCAGGCCAATGACCTTGTATTATTTTCTTTCCCCAAACCCATCGATCTGACCCCCTGGAGGCCGCAAGAAGACCTCACCGTGATTTGGAGCGGCTCGATCCCGCCCCCTCAATAGCGAACGACTCGCATCGGCGGCGGATCTAAAATTTGGGCAGTGTGCTCAAGATACACCATTCTGTATACCCCCAGACTTGTGGATTTTTAGGTGATTCTTATCTTGGTCACGGCAAGCTACTACTTAGAATCAACAAATTCCACTTGCAGAGGGAGATGCATTTTGCTGGAAGGTCTTTGGGCATCTGGTGGCGGATTTGACACTTGGGTATGTTAAAATGGCTCCTATATATACGCCAACAGTTGAGTTTGCGACATATCTGCGGTCTGCGTCTCGGAGGCCAGCCTATTTCTTCGACACCCCAATTCCTGCCATTTCCCCGGCTGGAAAGTTCAATACATATACCACTAATACACCTTGGACATACATTGTACCACTTTTTAATGATGCATATACAGTGTATTAACTACCTGGGATGTGCTAGGGTGAGTGGTCGGCGCACAAAGTGGTGATTTGGTTGGGTGGCCGGTTAGCCCGTTTATCCCCGTTTCGGGGCTATCGCCGAAATATATTCGGCAAACGCAAAATCGGCGCGAATAAATTCGGGCAAAGGTTCCAGCTCACTCTTTAAATGTGTATCTTCGATTCCGGGCACATTTTCCCCCGCACTTTACTCGACAGTATCTCTGCGCTGGGGGAAGAAATTGCTTAGGTGGCCGGTTAGCCGGTGGGAAATAGTAGTGATAGTCCGAGATAGTGTGTAGAAATGTCAAATGTTCGTGAAGAAAGAAAGGATTTGGCAGTGAAGCACGACGGCGCGAGCATCGCGCCTCGAGTTCAAGGCAGACGTGTCACCCACATCCGTCCTCAAGATTTCCGAGATATCGGATGTTTGGTACACGACCTCGAAACATTCTGGCGCAAACCGTTTTCTAAGTCGAACGCGCGGAGGGCGAAAAACCACAAGGTGAATAAAACGTAGACGCGCGATACCGCACATCTCCCCGCATCTTTGCACCGTGCGCCCAGCAGGCGCCGGGTGGATGGCTTCGATTTCGGCATTAAGAAGTGCATCTGGGGTCCTCGAGATACGTATTGGCATCACCGCAACGTTGCGAGTGGACGCAAGTTGTCCGCCCAGGAGAAGGCAAATTGAGCACGAGATGAGCCATCGGGAATTTTGTGGGTAGTGGCGTAGCACACAGCATAATGCATGGGCAGCTATAGTCTCTCGCAGCCAGACACTTCAATCGTACCTGATCTCGTACCTCGATAGATTGAAGTCTGTTGGTAAGCGCGGGGGTCCAATCAGGGTAAAACCTTGTTACATAATCTGCACAGCCACGCCGCCGGTTTTCGATGTTTTGTGCCTACAGGATAGATAATTAAACTAGTTTTTGGTGCAGATGAATATATATTAGTGCACTAAATGTTCCTGCCTGCTCAGATTTTTTATCTAGAGCTCAGAATCCAGATGGATGAAGCGCCGAAGCATGACATGTGACTATCAATTGTGTTGCACTTCGAGCCTCAAACAGCACTCTAAAAGTTCAAATAAATTGGAGGAGCTTTTAAGTGGTGAATAAAACATTTTGTATGCAAGAATTTCTCGAAAATATTGATGCTAGTTTCGCGGTCGTCTTCCAAAGAACAATGTGGCTGTGCTGATTATATAACAAGCGCTTACCCCAATCGGGACCCCGCGCTTAACAACAGACTAGGGCAGCTAGCCAAAGAGCTCACGGCTTTTCGCTGTCGCGTCCTTTGCCGCTATCGTCTGCCCGTCGTGGAGCGCGATTCTGTGGGTGAAGTCTCGCAAGCTTGAACAGCGCCATATCCACTTTACCACCTGTAGCAAATACATCGCAACAGATCGCAACCATTAGGTCCAAGTCCATGCGAAGACCGCGTGCACCTCCTCCGCCGCCTTGCGCATAATCACGTGCGCCTCGTCCTGCCATTCAGGGCTCGCCCGTGCCAAGACGTCGAAACGTGACCAGAGTCGGTTCTACTTGTACTGGAGCCGTGGGGGGACGCACTGGGGCACTGGCTCTCTCAGGCGGACGTAGTACCCCATACACGCGTCGAAGCTCGAAAAATCGACGCGGGCATATTCCTCCGCGTCGACGCGGCACAAGTGCGAGGCCAAAATACCCGCTGCGCGCCGCGCGTCCGGATCCGCGTTATACCACTGGGCCAGGTAGAGGATCCCAGCTAGACCGCCTGAAGCAGCGTCAGTTACAGTTGGATGCAAGGTGAATATTGATGTGGACGAACTTATTGCGATGAAATAGCGCCATCGCCGCGGTCGTCCGTCTGCCTGGTACATGATGTGTCCGGGCCAAGTCGCGGGTCGCGGAGGGCACACCTTCGGCGGGGGATGGAATATGTCAGGGCGGACTGTTCGGCGCAGGTACGTGGGGCGTAGGAGACTGCCCAGGAAGGTGCGCAGCCTGGGGACCATGCAGGGACCATGACAAGAGGCAAGATGCGTCGATGTCATATTGCCGAGTTCAAACTCCGTCGCGGCTTCCAACTCTTGCCCACTGCCTCTATGTCTCAATAAAGCTCTATCAGGATTTTGTTTAGCTCGCTGGCTTTTTTTCATGTCTCTTCTCGCTCAGGTCCTTTTTCCAACTTTGGGCTTCGGGACTCCTTTGGAATCTACTTAGTGGCATTGCGGGCCAGACGCCGGACTGCGAGGACTAGCCAAACAACATTCAAATGGTCTTCAAGATCACCCTTCCAAAGTTGCAAGTATCTGGGACTGCGTTCATCGGCACCCTTGTCCATCTTTGGGCCGATGAACGCACGCAAATTGCGGGATGCCAGTATCAAATCTAATTTCTTTCGAAGCTCTTGAGTCTTGATGCCAGTGGCAAGTTGACAGGTCGTACGCATCTTCTTTTATTTGAGGCCGCGGCTCAACAGTCTGGGCGAGAGGCACGTTGAGCTTGCTAACTACCCAGGTACGAGGTTCAACTGTTGGTAGCGTCTGTTTATGAATCAAGTCCTGTAGTTTCGGTCTCGGAAAGACACTCCCATAGACGTTGACTATCCTCAATGCGTAGCCATGGAGAGGCCGGTTTTTTCCGCGGGACGCAATCGGCCCGTATTGCCGCACCGGTGAGCTTCCAAGTTCAATGTAACAAGGTACGAGTTCAAAATACACTGAAGCATCTGTCAATCACTGAAGCGTCTGTCAATGATCACACTCACTCTGGGTCTCAACGAACGAATCATCTTCTCATTCATTGTTGGTTACCCGTCGACCCCTTACTACGTGGTAGGAAGCACCCCGGTGGGCATGTAATGAGGTTCTATCTATTTGAATTCGCAGGTGCCCGCTTCACCCAACGAATCTCCCGGCTTTGAGGCCTTGAAGAAAACCAGACTATATCCTGTGGCCATCCTGTCGTGTCTGGACCCTGGTATGTTCAATGTACTATAATATTCCGATCTGGCATTTCAGAGCGTCAAAATTTGCTTCAAATCAAATCTCTTTATGTGCCAATTAAAGACCTTGTAAACGCTAAACGGTTATTTTGGGCTTGCCAGCCGGCACAGTGGATATGCAGGAGATTTATTCGTAGGTTGACTGCATTGTCCATTGAGTTCTTTGATGAACAGATTCCTGGTACACTCGATGCACGATGGCATTCCGATCTGATATTTCAGAGCTTCAAATTTTTCGATTTCGGCGTGCCAATCTATTCGTAGGCTGGCTGCATTTTACATCGAGTTCTTTGATGAACAGATTCGCCGTTAGACATATAAGTGGCCCCAAAGTTCTGAATCAACACCGGAAGAAGTCAGCTCATGGATTTCCTCATATCCTTCAATCCACACCTCACCATCGGTACGTCCAGAATTCTGTTTTTCGTCGATTAATCATCACGTATCCTGTTCTCAGGTGCCTGTGAAATCGGTGTTTTAATCTCTTATGCCCTTTTCGGTGTGACCACCGTGCAGGCCTACATATACTACGGCCGCTTTCCAAACGACGACTCCAAACTTAAGCTCTGGTTTGAAAAATGCCGACCGTTTGGGATGTTACTAACTGTTGTGCCTAGGTCACACTTGTGTGGTATGCTAGTCTCATCGCCAATTTCCATGCACTCAAGGTGCATCGAAAACAGGGTCTGTTTGCTCGTGCAAGTGGTATCCGCCGGCCATACCATCTACACGGTCACAATCTCCGACTTCGGCCAATTCTTTCGAATCCTTGGTCCCGCGCCGAAATCGCTCGGCGTTAGCTTTTTTGCTGGCGGCGTAATAACAGTGGCTGGTAAGTTTTATGAAGACCACATTTACTTTTCACGCCCACTCGTATGAATCCCTAGTGCAGGGATTCTTCACCTACCGAATCTATGTCTTCACCAAGAGATTGTATATCCCCATGATCTCCTGGTGCATGTCATTCCTGCGCCTGCTGGGAATCACCACGGTTTTCGTAACAGAGCTGCAAATGACCTCGATTTCCGGGTACGTAGAGCAGTGGGGGTGGCTTTTCACAACCGTCTGGTGTGTCAGCGTTGCAAACGACTTCACGATCACCGCGACCCTCGTCGCCCATCTTATGAGCCATCGGTCTCGCATACACAAGCGGTATTGGTTTTTCAATCAAACCCGACATTACCTGTCTTAAATCTCCCACAGAAGTGTGCCGCTGGTCGATAAACTCGTTATGTGGACTATAGGTAAGTCATCTAAGACGTCTTGTATCTGCTCACAATTCATGTACAGAGACCGGAATGCTGACAAGGTTGAGTTCCATGGTCACTCACTTCGTACACTCTTTCAATATTCTCCCAGTATCACAGCGATCGTAGTGATGGTTTGCGTGCGTGTCCTGCAATCTTTTTATTTTCATTTGGTTTATCAGAATTTCCCTTCTTCTGCTTCAGTTCGTCACAATGAGAGATAATTGTACGTGTCAGAAGAATCGAAGGCACGGCGACTCACTATTACGTAGTTATCTGGCTTGGAGTGTATGTCACTGTTCCAGGACGTGAGTGACCTCTTTCCACAATCCCAGTTCTAACGACGCGGCGTCGAAGTATTTTCACACTCTTTCCTGGCCAGGTAAAGCAATATCGGTCGATAAAACATGCGGGTTAATGAAGTGTCTATGATCTGTGTACAGTCTCAACTCCAGGGCGAAGCTCCGCGAAATGAGAGATTCTTTGCCAATTTTGACTAAGTTCGCGGTGAGCTGGACACTGGTTGGTTGTCGAGCAGTCTAATCCTAAAATACACAGGCCGGGTTGCCGTGTGGGCCAAAAGCGAGCGTGGAGCAGATGTCGAAAGGGATGCTAGTACCCCATGCAACCTGAACCACAACCTCGCGTCTGAGCACGTCTAATTTCAACCATACACGTGACATTGTTCAACTTTGGCTTTTTTAAAAATAAATAAATAAACTCTCGTAGATGTAGCTGATATATCGGAATTTAAACAGGCCAAAAATTATATGAGGGACATTCTTGTTGAAAACTGGGACCACCCTCAGGGCAGAACTTCACAAAGGGCACTTGGAGGGTTTGAGTCCGACTTTGCGTATGGTTTTCACATAGAGGAAATCGAGAACCAACATTTGAGTTCTAATCAACAGTGTGTCCGTGCTGCGCTACGGATGAACCCAGTGCAGTTGGGTCTGAAATTCAGAGACATGATTGTAAGTACATTCATTGGCTCAGTCGGATAATACATTCTAAATCAGTGTTCGGCCACACGCCGGCCAGAACCACTGGCAGTCCCCTCGTTTGAGTTCTAATTCAGCTTGAACGTTATGAATACAAGAAGCGTCGGGGAGTCGTCTCTTTCTCACCCGGACGAGGATGTCCCTCAACATCGCACGGGTTCTGCCTCACACTAGCCATCTGCATGCTGACGTTGGAAGTAGACTGCATCTGATTTCGTTATTAGCAATGTAAGTACGCTAAGATCAGACATAACACCTCACCGCGGGTATCACAAACGTCAAGGGGGCGTCGCCCATTGCGCGAAGTGATGTTCTGCCGTTCTGTAAAACACGCAGCAAGTTGCCTTGAATAGATGCCTGACATGCCAGGTGCCCAGCTCGTTTACCGAGCCAAGAATGAGTTTGCGAATACTTGGAGAGGAGCAATGTGGTTAGAAAATAGGATGATGTTAGGGAGAACATGCCTACTTCGTGCCTCTATGGTGAGCACTGCGATCCATGTCCCTGGTAAAGAAATAATTATCAGCATGTTCGCGAAGGAGTTCCATGCATACAGTTATTGAGAAACGTCAGAGACTGAAAAGAGGTAGAATGGTCCAGACTTGAGCAATGCGCCGCGAATGAACCCTCACACAGATCAACGATCGCTACTAGACTATAGAACCGCGTCACAAACTGCCAAAAAAGGGGACAAATATTCAACCTTGTCAGCATTCCGGTTCCTACCACGAGTCATAAGCATAGACAATGAGAGTAGGATGAAAGTTTGAGACCAAAAGTCCAGGCGATGATTTTGTCTGCGAGCGCGACTGTTCTATCAGTGCATGCAATGAGCATCCAACTGGACATTATTCAGGAACTATACCTCTTATGCACATCCGCACGTTGGCGCCGGAGAAGGAACCCCAGAGACTAGAGTGGTGGTTATTGGCAGGTCGTTGGCAACGCCCATGATCCAGCAGGACATGAAGAGTAGGTCCGAGCCAATGAAGACAAAGAATAGATTCAAGACCACTTGCGTATTTAAGGCAGTTACTCCCAGGCGCACAAGCGCCACAATTCAGATCGCGACGGGGGTGTATAATCATTTAGACAATCCATAGATTCTGGAGCTGAAGAACCCTTGCACTAGTGTGCGCGAGCAAGTGTAATAAAGACCGCAGAATCAGACCAGTTTCACGTACCGCAAGCCACGATGAAGCCAGCGATGACGCAGGATGCACGAAGACTCCACGGGGGCTGAAACGCACCCTCCGGGCGGTCTGCTATGCTATAAAAATATAGCGTGTGTCCGACACACAAGGCGTGGCCCAGCTCGCAGACCCTATTCGCCGACACGTTCAGGGTCATGATCATCGAAATGGTTAGATACAAAGCGAGCGTACCAGATAAGTGCGACCTATTCGCATTAATCAGTGGTTGGTCTGAGGGGGTTGGTTCTACGTACCAAACCCTTAAGTTTGCGAGAATCCTCCGAGAAACGGGTGTAGTACGTGTAAGTCTGCATGGTCGTCACCCCGAACAGTACATAAGATACCAAGACCCCGATTTCGTAGGTGCCTGAACCACGCATGAGTGACGAACGGTGCGAGTCTCGATTAACGCACCGATATGGCTAGCCACGTAATGGCGATTGTAGTCAGAGTAATCCGGATCCATGCGATGAGGGGTTATTGTGGCTGAGAAAAACTGCTCCTCACAGATTATATACATACACCTGTGGGACCACGCTGGGCTATAATACCATCCTGGTTCTTATCCTATTGCTGATGTGGGAGCGAGGTACTGTCGAAGATGAAAAGAAGATGCCAAGCTGTGATCATCTCGGATGAGTACCTGAGCCGAGTGATACATAGTGTAAAACCGTCCTGAGGAGTTCTTTAACAGCTACTACCAGACCAACTTCAGAACTTGGGTGGTAGACTAAGAAGCGTAGACCGGCCGTGTGCTGAATTTCGCAGCACAAGTAATTTGAAGTTGGCCGTTGGAATAGCAGCACTGCCAGATGGCTATGCGGGAGCTGGGATGGAACTCGTTTCAGCTCCTGCCTGAATCACTGCGGATTGATACTCGTCAACGACCAGTGAAAACAGTTTCGATGTAAGATGGTAACAGCGAAAGAATCCGTCTGATGGTTGCTACTGCTTGGGCTAAGAAAACACTCACAATTTATATACAACTGCGAAAGCGCCCACAACGCTGTACAACGAGACAAGTCGGGATTCAAGCCTGAAGTGAGAGTCAGTGAAGTGTCAGCACGACAGCGGTCGCAAAACAATACGCCAGTTTCATGAGGCGAAACCGAAAAAGAGTCCACACTCGGTGGAAAAGTGGGCAGGACGGCCCAAGACGTAGACAGAGGTCACAGAAAATCATGCATGTTGTGGGATATGCAGCGATAGCGGTGCAGGACCGAAGGGACGGGCATGATGTGGCGCAGTTCCTGGAAAAAAGCGGTAATAATAAAAAGGCAGATGGTACAGCGCGATTCGGTTCGATATGATTCGCAAACTGCCCGCCGTCATCGAAGTCGTGAGAGAAGATTTTGGGTATCTTTATATTGACTTGGCATGTTAATACAACGAACCGTCGGACGCTAATACGACGAGTCGACGGCTCACACCTTCGTTTATTCGATCGTCTTCTCTTCTCTTCTTCCTGAGATCACGAATCTGTTATATCTGGGTCTATGCGCGGCTCGATGGGTTGCTCGACTCGAGGCGCTGAGCTGGAATTCTAAAAAAGGAAAGTCCGAAGTCAGATTAGATGGACCAAAGCAGCAAAGGGGCACATAAAGACCCAATACGCACCTGCCGCAGCTTCGCCAAATGAATCTTCAGCGTCTCCGCATAATTATCAAACCCGAGCGTGCCCATCGCATACAGGATATCCTCCCCGCCTATCGTCTTGCGCTTCTCCGAGAGACAGCGCTCCGCGGCCTCGGACGTGATGAACGAGATGAACTCGGACACACACTCCTGTACGCACTCCTTCGCGTCCTTCGCGATCTTGGCAGTGGGCGGGACGGAGGCCTTCATGATGCGCGACACGTTGGCGATCTGCCGCGTAGAGTTCAACGGAGATTGTTACAAAACAAAAAGAGCGAGCGCCGAACGCACAGGTAAAAAGCGGTCTTGCTCTCTATACTCGCCGACCTCCTGCTCCGTGATCTCGACGCTGTCGGAGGGGTCGGGTGCGGGGATCATCGAGTTGGATGCATTGCCGCCGTCTGGATGGGCGGCGGCAATGTGGATTGGGTGCATCGATCCCGAGGGACTGTCACGGTTATGGTGGGCGATGTCTATTGGGTGCAGTCCATCCGACATGTTCGAACCGATCGGCCAATCGCAGTGGGAGGAGGTAAGCGCCGGTGTGGCCGTGCCACAGTTAGGCAGCGCCATCAAGTCCTAACATCACGCCTATTTTCAGCTCATTCACAAAGAATTCGATACAATGCATGAGCCCATCGCAGTTAGAAACTACCTGAATCAGCTCGTAGTAAACGAGTGATTTTTTTTTGGTCAAAAAAGCCAAGTTGACTGTTGAACCATGTCACGTGTGGGGTACAAGTTTAAATCATTGCCGAACCTTTAGGTTAGGCTTATTACAGGAAAACAGCTGATGGGTTAACGTCCTTAAGAGGTTAGCTGTGCTGATGTGTTGTGGCATTGTTTTGATTGCGTTTGAGCTTGAGACGCAGTCGAGCTGGTGGGTTAACGCCTATATATGGAAGTGCTGTGCTGATGTGTTGTGCCTTTGTTTATTGATCCCATTTGGCCTTGGGATGCAAGGTACTTAGCTACTTACTAGCTGAAGGGTCAGCGTCCATTGTCTCTTGCTATTTTGCAAGGGCTTGGTTCGTTGGATCATAGCCGTGCAATTCCCACTCGCTTTCTTAATTTATCCTCAGGTGTTCGCATATGGTGTTCTTACCATCCTACCGCCTTGCTGATATTAACATAAGGATTCCCTGACACTCTCGGAGCTAGGGCTGCCGCCCGTGCCCGTTGCCATGGCTCGACGGCACCCGTCGCACGAGTACTGTGCCCGTTCCGTCGGCGAATTTTTGAGACTTTCCACGGCACGGGTACGGCACGGCTGTTCACCACCACGGCCCGTTGAAACACGGCCGTGACGGCCGTCGAACGGTCGGTTTTCGAATATATTTGAGCTTCTTGAATGCTCCTAGGTGTTCAGCAAGTGCTTCCACCATAGTTATTTACTATATCTGTCTCGTATACTCGCGAGTTACCGCCAAGTTGCGCTGATGCCGGCACATGCCGGCTATGATAGCCGAGTTTCAACTTGTTTCCTCCACAATTTTGTTTGCGTTTTGACTCATTCTTCACATCTGAATCAGATTTCCGATTCAATAATCAATCTCTTAGTCCTCTGAACCCCACTTTAGGTCCATTAGGATGATCGGGAGGTGCAAAATTTCCAGTGAGTAAACATATATTCTTTGTAGCTTTGCCATCTGGGCTGCAAGGGTGAACCGAGTTTATGTACACCCCATAGCAGTCCTAGGATCACTTTCAGCCTGAAACAATACCTCTGGAAAAATACTACATGGCCGTGGACCTGTCACGGCCGTGCCGTTGACCCCGCCCTGTCAGGATCTTTCAGAACTACTCAACAGACCGTTTCGAGACGGCCTGTGCCGTTGAAAACCCGTGTTTTCTAACGTTGTACCTGTCACGGGCACGGGTGGCAGCCCTACACTCTCCTGAGGCCTATAAGTCAAGACCTTTCTGCTAGCTGCCTCAATTTTCAAAGGCCGGACAGTATCTTCGTCAAATCTTTGTCTTTTTGAATTGAACAACGCGTCAACACCGAATTTAGGAGCCCTGGTAAACTTCTAAAGACCTGCCTCAGTCGGCGCTAGCCCCAATACATCGCCGTTGCCGTGCACGACGTTGACATCTGAATACAGGGGCTCCTACAAAGAAAGGCCAATATCTGCCTCAAATTTTCATGTTTCTTCTTGAAGTAAGTTCTCACCGTCGACGTTAGAAACTATAAAAGACTGCTAAAAGGTTCCCGGGGTCGGCGCTGCCCTCGATACACCGCTCTTGTCGTGCACAATGTCGACTTGTCCCCATATGGCCTCCCAGCAACACGGCGTGTAGTACCTCCCTCAAATCTCAGTCTATTCCCTTCAGATAAAATGGAAACACTCACCTTGTAATCCCTGCTGAACCCCTGGATAGTCGCTGTTGGCACAGCCCTGGTAGGCTGCGGAGGTCGTGCACAAGGTACCCTTTTCCAATATCGGCACACCACCAAGAAAGGCATGTATCTCCTTCAATTCTTGTTATTTTTACCGTAGCTAACATGCGCATATCAATGTTAGGACCCCTCTACCCATCTTAACGACCGTTACGGTCGGCGCCGCCTTAATTATGCTGCCGTCGTCGTGCACAATGTTGAGCTGCCTCCCCCAAGAACGGCATGTATGTCCTTCACTTTTCCTTATTTGTACCATAATCAACATGTGCACATTGACGGTAGGACCCCCTCTACCCACCTGAACGTCCGCTGTGGTCAGCGCCGCCTTAAATATGCCGTCATCGTCGCGCATGACATTGAGCTGCTTCCCACCAAGAACAGCATGTATGTCTTTCATTTCTTCTTATTTTCACCAGAACTAACATTTTAACATGGACTTTAAGACCCCCTCTACCTAACTGAACGACCGCTACGGTCAGCGCTGCCTTAGATATGCCACCGTCGTTGTGCATGACATTGAGCTGAGCCCCACCAAGAATGTCATGTATGTCCTCCATTTCTTCTTATTTTTACTAGAACTAACATGGCTACATGGACTTTAGGACCCCCTCTACCTACCTGAACATCTGATGTGGTTGGCACTGCCCTCAATACCTCAGCGTTACATGCACGACCCCGTCTCCGCTAATTTAGGACCCCCATGAAGATAAGTCTATATCTTGCTCGTTTCTTCGTCTTTTCACTAGAACCCACTTGCAAATTAGATGTCAGAATATACTAGAGCCCTGTGCAGTTTTTGCGTGCAGCGCTGCCCCCAATATGTCGCCATCGCCGTGCACGACTTCAATCTGTCCCATATGGCTTCCCCACCTAAAAAATATGTATCTCACTCAGTCCTTCGTCTTTTCACTAGAACCCACCTGCGCACATTAGATTTAAAACCCATACTAGAGCCATGTGCAGTCAGCACGGACGGCGCTGCCACCAATATGGTGCTGTCGCCGTGCATGACTTGGACCCCTCTGTGAACAGAAAGGTATGTATCTTTCCCAAATCTTCATATTTCCGCTCAAATAATGTGTGCACACTGACATTAAGACCTTTGTTAAATTACTGAACAATTGCCACGGGTCGGTACTCCCCCCAATATGTCAAAAAGGCCGGCGAGGGCAGCACCATGGGCGAAGGCAACTGCACCTAGCGAGCGGTGGACGAAGCTGCCCGCCAAGCTTATCCCGATATTCCGCCTCTATTTCTTGACCAATATTTCCTCGTGCTGAGCCTTCTACCATGTTGTTATATATTGAAATGAGATGAAAGTATCACACCAGCGCAATGTGTTGACTTGAAAAAGATGTGACTCGCGTCCGTGAGATGGGACAAAGTCCGCTACTTACTTACCGCCTGAGAAGTTGAGGTTGTAGCCCAGGTACCGGTGCATTTAACTTTTAGACACACAAACTCGCTCATGAATTTTCGCTCTTGTTAATTTTGGCAGGGCTCGACGGCTCGTAACCGACCAAAAGAAAGGTTCGGCACCTGCCGCTTGCGGCCTTATCCCCAATCATGCAGCGACAAGCCAAAGGGACACCTGTACGGCCCAAGAAACCCCGGTAGTTAGCCGGGGAGATGCATATGGTATCCCCGGCTAACTAGCGGGCTTTTGAGCCATCGCGGGTGGGCACTTTAAATACTCCTTATTTCCTCCCCGCTTACGTCGTTTATAGGTACTACGGCGGGCGGGGCACCCGCCCTGCCATCAATCCATCGTCGCTGCCATCAAATCTGGGCGGCGACGTCGCTTCCCGCCAGGCCCGACCTTTCCCATCACTCCCATCAAATCCCCGCCCCCTGCCCGCCCAACTCACGCGTTTTGGGCCCAAAAATACAGGTAAAATCGCGAAAATAATTGAGTATATTCCCACATACAGGGGCCTCATATATCCTAAGTCACCTTACAATACTGTCAGTGTATCTTGGAAAACCACAAGTCAATTCACATTTAAAGAATAAATACATTGAGACAGGAAAAGAAGAGTACGTTATGGAATAAAAATACGATATGTATGTGGGGCATAAGTACCGGTGCGGTGCCGCGTATTTAAACAAGTGTGCCTACGGGGTGCGCACCGGATTTTTCTTGCGCTTGCGTGGTGCGTCAGCGTCGGCGTCAGCCCTCTTCCTTTTTGTCGTCCCGGGGTTCGTGTTGTTGGTGGCCACAGAGAAGACCGACATGAACGGCCCCGGGCCTGAAGCAGTTGGGGGGGATGTGTGCAACACCGCGGAATAAGTTGTCGGTGGCGCCTACGTAGCCCGCCGTTTCACCGCTCGCATGCGCCGAGGGCGCGCCACCCATTGAGTTGTAGGCAAATAAGGGGGAGGGGTCACCGGCGCCCCCGTTGCCACCGTTGAAGCCACCGTCGAAGGTGAACACGGCGTTGGCAAAGTCCAAGTCCTCGCGATTTGAGGCATTGATGCGTACAATTGCACCGTCATTGGTGAGTTCGTCAGCGCTGAGGCCGAGCTGTGGGGTGGAGGTGGAGGATGGGAATAAGGCCATGGGCATGAGGCCAAAATCCATGCCCGCGAAGTCGAAATCGAAGTGGTCATCTGCGAGGGATCCGAAGGGCATCGTGCCCGCGCTCAGGGCAGCCGATGTCGGGAGAGAGACTGCAGAGGTGGACAGGGAGGAAGCTGGGGAGGTGAGGCTGAAGGCGGCCGGCGTTGCGGAAGGGGCTGGAGGGGTGCCGGTGAAGGCAGTGGTTCCATTGGAGAGGGAAGTGGCTGGAGGTGTAGAGCCAAGGGCAGCCAACGTCGCGGCCTGAGATGTCTGCGACTGCCCAGCGGCCGCAGACACCTCCGTGACGGGCACGCGGGAAACGGACACGGGGTCGTTGGACATCGACGCGGGGGCGTTGGATTGGCGGGGAACAGATGCGGGGGTGTTGGAAGGGCGGGGAACGGACGCGGGGGCGGTGGGCGCACGGGGAGTGGATGTGGGGGGCGGTGGGAACGCGGGGAGTGGACGTAGGGGCGGTGGGCACGCGGGGAGCGGACACGGGGGTGGTGGGCGCACGGGGAGCGGATGCGGGGGCGGTGGGCGCACGGGGAGTGGACAGGGGGGTGGTGTCCATTGGCTCCTCCTCGGAGTCGTCCTCGGAGGCGTTCGGGTTGCTCCTTTTGTCGCTCTTCTTGCTGTGCGGCTTGTTCTTGTCACTACGCTGCTTCTGCTGCTTCACGGCGCCGGACTCGCGCAGCGCCTCGACCTCCTCCGCCACCTCCGCCCGTTGGGACCTTGTAAGCGCAACCCAGTGGATGGCCCCGCTGCGCAGCTTATCGAGGATGCGGCGTGCGACGTCGGCGGCCATTTTCGATGGGCGTACCATCACGACACTGGAGGGCCAACCTGCCATCTCCACACCGAGGGTGTGGACGATATCAATCTTGTAGTTCGTCCACGACATGGTCACCGTCTTGTCCCCGGTAATTTTCCCTGTAAAATCAAATGGTAAGCTTCACATGCGCATTCAGTTTCAGCAGGAGGGAATGTACGCAGCGCGCCCTCCACAAGCTCTGTGATATATTTCCGCACGGCATCTATGTCGTTACGATTATTCACTACATCGATATTAGAGAGCTTGTGTGGAAAAAAAGGTCAGATCGTACGTACTTTTGTCGCGGTTGCAAGACCATAGCTCGAATTTCCGCACAACGTCCCATACAGAGCAGTCGAATGTGTCCTCGAAGAATTTACTTGCTTCGTCCGACTCAACGAAAGACGGCATGGCTGAGTCGTCGGGGTGCCCCCGCGTGAACATAGCAAAACCGCGGACCGCCGTGCGCGAATGAAGCGCAATGATCTGCAATGCAATAACTGTGAGCGCATGAATAGCGATAATTAAGCACAACATACCACCCTTCCAATCTGGCTAGTAGTCTGCATGGCGTCCAATGCCACGGCCTTGTTCGTCGCGCGTACACCGTGCTCCTTGGTGTTCTTGCTTTCCGCGAGATCATCGAGGAGACTCTTCTTCTCCTCCTCAGTGAGTGAGTCTCTATATGCCCGGTACTGTTCGCCCGACAGGTTGATCTGCTCGTCGCGCGTGTTATACGTCTCCCCTTCTGCAGGACGCGTCAAGCCATATAATCAATGCTATCGACGTACTCACTGTCTCTAGCCTCCTGGGAAAGTCGGTGTGTGATTGCATTCTTGAGGCTGAGGGCGCGTTTCCCCGTGTAGTGGGTGCTATTCTCCAGGACTTGGCGAATGTAGGTCTCGGTCTTCTTGTACTCCTTTGCGAGTGTTTTGATGTCTTCCTCACGCTGGATGAAAATTTCATTGAATTTGGCTGTCAGGGCAAGGTCGTTTTCTGCTCGCTGCTCAACAGCGAGCGCCCTGGTGGCCTTGGTCGCTTGGGACACTTGGCGTTGTCGTGGTTGCTGGACAGGTTTCGTGGGATTACGTGCGGTGTGAGCCGAGAGCGTGGGCTCTTTCGGCATTCGAAGGCGGGCGGTGTGTAAAGCGGTGGGAGAGCGGGGCTAGAAGAGTGTATAAAGAATCAACAAACATGTCGTGACTTCTGTCTGATCTGACAGGTTCTGTCAGGCATTATGTTCACCTCATACGTCAATGAAGTGGGTTACCTTCGACCCAGTGGTTTAGTGGTTGGGGCGTCTGGATTGTAGAGATGGTGATATCTCTCCAACTCAGCATCCCAACCCCTGAACCATGGGGTCTTTTGTTCGACCCCGTGGCTAGGTAAATTTCTTTCTTTTTTTTTCGCCTTTTCAAGTCTTATCTTTTCCGACTCTTTCTTTCGCTTTCTGATTTTTGTATTTACGATTTTTTATTTATTATTTTATATTAAAAACCAAGCTTGACAGAAGTAACAATTTTTTTTGTAGGGAGCATTGCGAATACATGTATGAAGTAAATATTTATGAATGCTCGCATTCAAACCTGCAGCTTCCCCTCCAAATCCTTGGCAAGAAACTCAAAGAGTTCATCCTCGTCGCTGGTGAAAAGGAGCTCGGCTCCAGGCGATCTCTTCAAGACGGCCATGGCGTGATCCCTGAAACAAAAATCACAATTAACAAAACCAGAGAGAAAGAATAAGACAAAGGGTGAGGTAGCACAACTCACCGGTTCTGAAAGATGCACTGGTTTCCGCTCACTGCGTACATCACAGCTGTGGGACCCTGGTCGCGGTTTTCCTGCGTCCACTCGACAAATCCCTCGACTGCCTTCCGCCGTTGGGTACTGAGATTGTTGCGCCCCTGCTCTGCCTCACGCGAGCCTTGAGGCATGACGATCTTGGGTCCATTGGCAGTGAGTGTGACCTTGCCGCCTGCGCGCAACACATTTGCGACCTCGTGCGCAAGCAAGGTTGTCTCCCGCTTCTGAGGCCCAACAGTTGGCATCTTACCCAGCACCACTGCCTGCGGTCCCAGGACCCGCGCAAATTGTTCCCTCAAACACGCTGCGCTGATGGGCCCTGGTCCTGGCCTGAAATTCGCGAGGTGTGCAAGCTGTTGCTTGCTGAGCTTTTCAGCTGCGCGGACTTTGTTGTGCTCCCCATCGCACCGTGGGGAGGGAGATGGAGGTGCCGCCGGTGATGGCGCCCGCGAGGTGGTGGATTCCGTGGGAGTTGAGGGCGAGGAGGGCTCGGTCGAGTCGGGTGTCGCAGGACCGGTGGGGGATTCTCCCTCGTGTTCGTGGTACTCACGGCAGTCGAGAGTCCACTTCCTGTCAAATGTCCACCAAGATGTGGCCTGCCACGTATACGCGTGGGATATAGCTCCATCATCCGGTCGCGGGATGCCCTGCACCACGGTGGGGAGCTCCAAAACGACTCCGAAAAGTAGAAAAACGCACTTTGAAGTGACAACATCGCGCCATTCCTTACAAACCACTGCGTGAAACGGACCGGGATGCTTGTATCGGTCTTCGTGACCAAGGTCAGGCATGTACTGCGGCACGCAGAGCAAGATTCCGGGGTATGGACTCGCCATGACGGCACAGTAAGATGCCGAGCGCACAGAGGGTACCCTGTGGCTGTGCCAGCCAGATTAGATATCTGCGATCCAATCTCAAGGGACTCATACTGGACTCTACGCAAAATAGGCATAGAACAGAATTTATTCAAGAGTGTAAACTATTGTATTCACGGTGATTTGCAAGTCTTTGCCTTTTTTTATGACCCCCGTGCTCCTTCCAAACCGCGCCGACAGGGCAAACACACTTACATCCCGGACAATCCTCCCCCTTGCACGCGCAGCTCGGGAAATAGTGACCACCAGGATGGTCAAAACCATTCATCAGAGTCCGTGCACAGGCAGGCGCAGCCTACACAGTCCTCCTGGTAGCAGTGAGGACAACGCTGGGGGCGGGAGGCGCGCGCTGGCCATATCGGCGGCTCGGGAGGGTGGTGCTCGCGCTCGTCGTGGGATTCAGAATCAGAGGAGTCGTCCTGTACAACGGCAGACATGCGGATGACAGCGGCACGGCGTGGCGCAGGAGTGGGGGTGATCGGTGAAACAGCGCACAGCTTGGAAACGGCATGAGGCAGCGCTGGAGCGTGCGGTGGTGGTTTGGCTAAGGGCGGTAGAGCCAGTGGTTTGGCTTGCAGTGCATTCTTGGCGCTGGCATGCTTCCTATGCAAGGCATCCTTTTCAATACCTCTGCACAATTAGCGCTAAGACAATAAAAAGCAAAGCAATTGTGCACCTGGCTTGCCTTGTCACAGCATCGGCGGCGTGCCGCTCTGCGCGCTCCTCGTCGCGCTTCCTGCATTATATATGATGGAATGGATTCATTCACTGAAAGAAAAACAACAGGCTTACCTGTCGCGGTAACGTTCCGATGCCAAGGCCGCTTTCCCAGCGTACCTTCGTTGCGTGAAGATATCGGAGTTTGCAATGGCGGCGCGATGCCTTCGTCGCCGGGAATAATTGGGTGATAGAGAATAAAGTATTCAGGAACCTACCGTTGCATTCGCAGTCGTGCTGCCTCGCGGAGTTTGTCGGCATTTCTGCATGGCGGAATGCTGTCAGTTCTCTGCAGAAAAAACGGTGAAATTGGGACGAACTTGTCACTGTAGCGTTTCAAAGCCTCTTCGCGATGTTGCTGCTTGACGTCGGGGTCCAACGGGGGCCGGCCGCGCGGCATTTGAAGGAAAGAGCTCGATGAAGTGGTGGTGGAAAGGAAGAGAATGGCGATCACTAGCCAAAATCAATCTTGGATACCACCGGTAAAATCAGTTCACGATCGTATTTGCAGACCATTTAAATCGTACCTCTCGTTCAACGTCTCCATTGGCCTCAGTTTTTTTACAGTGGATGAAATGTAGGTACCGCTATCTACAAATAAATATTTAGCAAAAGCGTCGAAGTACCTGATTTTTTATAAAATACATTCGTCAGCCAAAAAAACAATAACTCTTGGAAGTTCATTAAATGCCATGAACTTACATCTCCCAAGTTTTGAGGTCGAACGGTGGAGTGGAAGAGGCAGAACTCAAAAGACATCAGTTCGCGACTTTTGATCAGTTCGCGATTATAATTCAGACTTGTTTCGGAATCTCACGAAGATTCAACGTCTTATACACCAAGAAGGATTGTGAACAAACACGTCTATTCGTTTTGTACAAGTTCGTCTACTGTGCTATACATCTGAAGGCCCTCCTCCCACCGCGACTGTTTCTTTTCCACCAGACGCGCGTACTCTGCTGGGTCTGTGTCTGCCAACTCGCCCTCCGTCCGGTAGCCGTTGTCGACGTAACGGAAGAGCCCGCCGGGGGTGAATTGGGTGAAAGAAGCCCGTGTGTCACCTGATTGAACAGGGATATTTGCGTGCGATAGAGTGGCGGACGGGATGAGGATGAGGGCGCCGGGGGGGAACTCGATGACGAGCATCAAGTCCCAAAGGACGAGGTGCCCTCCTTTCGTAGGGTCGAAGTTGCCAAGCGCCTGGATGGCGCACCACCCAAAAGCCAGGTTGAGGATGTCCCGATGTTTGAAGGTCCAAACGTTGGGGCCGAAGTTGAACACCGCGCAAGAAAAAATAGAGCCCACGAAAGGGCGACGTAGGTCGGGGAGCTTTTGGTCATTTTCGTGGTAGCGTTGGTAGAGGCGCGGTGCCTACAGAGCAAAAGCCCCTAATTAATGAAAGTCAGCCTAGGTATAGAAGAGGTCGCAGCTCGCACGCACCGCTGGCGAAATTCGCCATCCTGTTTATGTCGGGGTTGGTGCGTAGGCATTCAGCGAGCGGCTCGTGCTCCTTGTTGTTGAGCAAGGAGGGGACGGTGCAGCCCTTGCCATAGGCGAGGCCGACGTTGATCGCTGCAAAAAGCCCTCGTCGGTGCTTCCGCATGGACGCGGGGAAGCCGGCAGCAATGCCCTGGCTGGTGATGATGTCGTAGGCAGCACAAACGGAGGCCTGGTACTCGTGCTTGCGCGGTTGGCCCGCCAGCACCGCAAAGACACGGTCGTGGATGTCGACAAGCGGGTGGGCGCTGCTGGATTAATGGATGAGCTGAGCCGCTGAGAAAAATTAAAATCAGGGACGTACTAGCCGTCCCACTTGATGAGCTGAAATCCCAGGGCAATGAGTTCGGTGAGGGAGCGGGGCTTCTTGCCGCCATACTTCTCCTTCTTGGCCTCGATTTTGCCGGCGTAGGCCCCGTGGGCAGTGGGCAGAGTCGCCGCGTCCAATTTGGTGGCAATCGGGGTGGCCGACTGGACGTGCTCCCGCGAGATGGCAGCGCGCGGTACTCGGCCCTCTTCGGCGATTTTCTCTTTGCGCTTCAGAGCGCGGCGACAATGGGACCCCGTCTGAGGCTTGTGGCCGTCGAAGTCGTCGATGGTCGTGGCTCGGCGGCGTTTCGCTGGGGGTGGAGGTGGAGGCGAGGGCGGTGGTCGTAGGAGCAGAGGCGGAGGTGGCGATTCATCGTCCACGTCGTCGAACAGGTCGGGTGGTGGATCACAGTCGATACCAAGAAGGGGATCGGGGCGGTGGGTCGTGGTCGATGTCGTCGCAGTCGTCATCCTCTTCTTGATCTTCCTGGTCGTCCCCCTCACGCAAAACCGCCTGCGCAAGAAGAGGGCCGAGGTCAAACAGGGTGTTGGTGAAAGACGCGAAGACGGTGCCTCGGCGCGTCTAAGAAAATCAGTGAGCATATGGAGGCTACAGAATCAATAGAATAGACCTTTCTATCACCCAGGAGCCAGATCATGGTGTCGTGAGCCCCCAAACCTCCCAAATAACGCGTCCTAAACAAAAAGACGTGTTAGTACAAGGTGAGTGGCGCTGGTTACTGAGGAATTGTCCGTCGCGCTGGCTTCACAACCAGAGTCCCTGGTGCGAGTCTTCAAGGTTGCGAAGCCAACTGGACAACGCCTCAGATGTTGAAAACATAAAACATACCTGTTTGACGCGTCTGGTTTGAAGAGAGGATGTGACTGTTGGGTCACATCACGCGCTCAATCACTTCACGCGTCGCGTCTGTCTTGATCAATTCGCAACAACGCCTGCCGTGCGCAACGCAGGCCGCCCCGTTCAAGCTTCAACGCCATACGATCGCTGCAATGCCCGCCGTGCGTGCCGCAGGCCCGTCGAACCGCAACGCCGTCACATCCCTGTCGAAGCGGATTCAAACCACGACTGCCCAACATGTGTCATCTGGCCGTGTGGTTCACGTCCGCCATTCGTTAAATGCGGCCAGCATTCGTCTGGCAAAAACAAGGGAGGCAGAGGAAGCGGCCGTGCGTCTTCAAAGTAAGTCTCTGCAGTACAATTATTTAAAAACAAAATTCACCACCCTTGATTTAGATATGTCCCGAGAGGAGCGCCGCGACTACGACGTCCTGCGCGGCGACGTCCCAGATGCGTTTGATGACGACGACGGATGGGAGGACGATATCCTTCACGGTAGGGCGGCCGCGCAAATCAGCCATGCAGGAGAGGCCCTGCCGGAAGACTCAGAACGCGCGGACGCGGACCTTTTCCAAGGCCTTCGCCAAAGTCATGAGTATGCGTTCATCGTTTTAAATTATCCACCCACCCTTTTGCTGAAATATTGTCCAGACGCCTGTGGGGCCGCAGGAAATACCCGGACCCACGCACGCGAAAAGATCGCACCCAGCTGCAAGTGGATGCGTTTGCCAGGCAGATCGAGCACATGGCGGACGCTTACATGGATTTTGGAGTCGCCGTTGCAGGGGAGAACAGGCTCCCATTGTCGTGCTCTGTGCCTGCGCCGGAGGGGATCCAAGAGATACGAGATGTCCTCGTCGTGGACATGTTTTGTAGGTCTTTCATCTCTTTCGTGAAACAAAATCACTTACTAGGTGTGAGTTTCAGCTGCCCATCACGAGGAGCTCTGCCTTGTCGCAGGCGACGTCTACGTCGCCTCCGCTTGCGTGCGTCGGGGCTGGATGCCTGTTTCCCCCTTCGTCCCCACCGTGGTCATTACCACCCGTGCGTTGGAGGTGTATCGCGTCGCGCGGCTCCGGTGTCCACGGCTCGGCATCCAAGCCTTCGTTCGGACACTGTGCGACATCCACGGCGTCGCGCCCCGCCAGTGGCTAGCGGCCCAGTTCTCGGTCGCCTTCGACGTCTACCTCGCGATTCGCGCGGAGGTAGACAAGTGCGTGCAAGTTGCGCTGGGGCGCAATAGTCCGCATTGGCGTCTCAAGAACGCCTGCCCTTGCTGCTTGTACAAGCTCGAGGGGGAGCCTCACTTGAAGATCCCCATCATGGGGACCTTCGATGGCAATAACTCCCTCTCGCGCTTCTGGTTGCGCGAGAAGGTCGAGGTGGACGAGGGCGTCTTTGCCCCAGGCGCGTCAAGAGAGCGTGTCGACGATCGCGTAGCACCTGGGGATTATTACCTGATGCGGGAGGATGTGGATCCGTGGGGCAAGGAGGGGGTAGAGGACGTGATGAAGAGCTTTGCCTCCAGTGCGGAGGACGGCGGCGTCAACGACGATGGGTGCAGCGAGCGCTGGGAGAATATGAAGGAGGATGTCACCTCGCACTCGTACGGGATGTACGATGAAACGGGCTTCTTCCCCGCACTCTGTCGACACGGCTTTGTCCTCAAGGTAGTGGACATGGTAAGGAGCAGCAAATTGTAAGGCTCTCATTCCCTCTTCTCATTACCTTCGCTGACACATCATTATGACTATTAGATCGAAATATCCGCTCGCCATCGTCGCTCACCTGCTCAACATTCTAGGGGAGATCGCAATTGGGTATGACATTGGGTGCAAATTCGGTAAAATCGTCAAGGTGCATCCGGCCCTGAAGGACCTCGCCCGCGACAAGAATTTCCGGGCGCTGGTGGGTGCATTCCACGGGCATGGTCACAACCGACTCTGCGGGCTCGACAACCTCATGACGTATGTGGAGGGGGTCGGGCTCGAGGCTTTGGAGACTTGCGAGTCGTTTTTCTCGAAGTCGAACGCGCTTGCCTCCACCACCCGGTATTCGAGCCGATTCCATCGCCAACAGGCGATAACGACGTACCTGAAGCACACCGACACCTTCGACACCTATCAGGGTCTAAGTAGGTTCTTTTTATGAAGGAATTTGCCGCAATCTAACCTGAATTCTTCCCAGCCCTTTTGCTCTGTAGCAAATACCGGCGCGCTCTCGAGATCAAGTCCACGTACAGCGCCCTGCGCCAGTCAATGCGGGAGCTCGGCGTACAGTCGCGCGACGAGTTTGAGACGTGGCGAGAGAAAGAGAAGGCGCACCTCCGCTCGCTGTCAAAGGAGCCCGAGCAGGAGACTCTGGAAATGGAATACTTCCAGAAATTGGTAAACCTGAGGGACGCCGAGTACGTCCCCCTTCCATCCCTCCATTTAGCTATCCATTCCTTTCTGACGCATGCACACAGGGAGCGTGTTGCCGCTATTCTTGGGGTGGAGCGGCCCTTCGTCCCCGCTGAAAACGAGGCCGACTACGCGCAAGCAGCGAAGGCAACGCGGCGCATCGAGACGCAACGTCGACACGCCCTCGAGCTCCAGGTGAAGGCACTGGCAGCTGTGCATGACCTCGAGGACCGACTGGACATCACTGCTCGCTGGATGCCAGGCGACGAGAAGTGGGACGCCGTAGCCACGATGGTCCGCAGGCGACGCTACCAACGCGCACTTGACCACCTTCAAGGGCTCATCATCTCGCGGATATTTGAGCTGGCGAAGTGCAATATGTCTGGTACAGGTAAGTTTTGCTCTGCGCATGATGGACGAGCGCTCACCGAGAATGAAACAGGGTATAAATTGCGGAAGCATATCGCCAAGGCGCTCCAGGCGCGCTCCAAGGCCATTGCAAAGTACAATGAGATTGCAGAATCCATGACGCCGCCCAAGCCGACGCTCAACTGGGAGGAGGTCGTGGAGTACGCGTTCCTCTCGGACTTCGACCTACTGCGCGAGGGGCGGGAGGACATTCACGGGGAGCTATGGGCGCAACCCGCGGGCCGAGCAGCCATGGATCAGCACTTCAAGCTGCTCCGCGCGGATGAAGAAATTGTGCGCCTGAATGTGGAAATCCGCCGCCTCGTCACGTACATGGCGGATGAGGAGGGGTTTCTCAAGCGGGAGGAGGAGCGTCTGCGGGCAGAGGGGAAGGAGGGGCTTGCTGTTCAGGCGGGTTTGCTGCGGATGGAGCGCGGGCAGTTCACCGCCCTCCATATGTCCCGCTTGGTGAAGCTGAGCAAGGAGCCCGGCTTCACCGGCGATATACTCCCCGGCGTCAGCATCTGTCGGGAGCGCCACACCCCCGTAGCCAGGGACAGCGACGCTGAGATGCACGTGCCTTCGCCACTGCCACCTCCCGAGGATGATGGCGCAGCTGCGCCTGCTGACGACGATGAGGCAGATGTGGAGAGTGACGACGAAGAGGGCATGATGGCAGAGGCTTTCATGAACATCGTCCGTATCTCTGGGGACGAGGGCGCAGAGGCCGAAGGGAGGTGAGTGTTTTTTAATGTATTTTTTATAAAATGCGGGTATTTCTATTACATTTCTGTATTTAACGGACTGCGTTGTATCCATAGAGTGTCCCCAATTATTTTCGCGATTTTACCTGTATTTTTGGGCCCAAAACGCGTGAGTTGGGCGGGCGGGGGGCGGGGATTTGATGGGAGTGATGGGAAAGGTCGGGCCTGGCGGGAAGCGACGTCGCCGCCCAGATTTGATGGCAGCGACGATGGATTGATGGCAGGGCAGGTGCCCCGCCCGCCGTAGTACCTATAAAAGACGTAAGCGGGGAGGAAATAAGGAGTATTTAAAGTGCCCACCCGCGATGGCTCAAAAGCCCGCTAGTTAGCCGGGGATACCATATGCATCTCCCCGGCTAACTACCGGGGTTTCCTGGGCCGTACAGGTGCAAAGGGATTGCCGGAAAAGCTCATTAGGGTCTATCACAGTAACTGATTTCGCCGGATTTCGACCTTGATTTCAGAGTTGATTTCGCACTGGATTTCGGCCAGCGTGACAACAAATGATCTCGGCTCATCCGTGAGAAATCAGCGGCAGCTAAGCGGCATCAACGGCACAGGCACGTGGACGCGTCGTGTGGACTGTAGATAAAGATCCCGACCAATATTTGACGCGTTATCAACGCGTCGGCGGCATCGATAACACGTCTTTAAGGCATAAGAGCATTTTGCATCATTTTAGAACCTGTTTTCTGCCAATGCCCACTCGCAGTGCCCGCCGACAAGCCTCGGATGCCCTTGAACAGGCATTCCTGGTCAATCTCATCGCCGAACTGGAGGCCCAAGAGTACGAGAGTGTCGACTCTGACTCTGATAGCTCGGATTCAAGTTCTGATGACTCCTGGTCATCCTCATCTTCTTCTTCCGATGACTCCGATGAGGAGATGACTACTGCAGACAACTATATCCACAGTCTGGCCGAACTCTACTCCCAACGTTACCTCGCCACTCGGGAGGAGATCCCAAAGTCAGCCGAATTCCTTAACCTGCTTCTGCGCGAGTACAAGGTGTCCCGTCCAGAGCTATTTCGCTCATATCTTCGAATCGAGCCCGACTGCTTTGATTCTTTGGTCGCCACCATCTCAGACGATCCCGTCTTCCACAACAATTCCAATAATCCCCAGATGCCTGTCGATCATCAGGCTGCTATTGCCCTCTATCGGTTTGGGCATTTCGGAAATGCAGCAAGTACTATGAAGGTCGCCTTACAGTTTGGGGTGGGATACGGGACTGTCCGCCTGTGTACAAGTCGTGTGATGAAGGCCTGCTGCTCGGATCACTTTCGGGACGCGTCTGTCCAGTGGGCGAGTGCAGAGACCAAAGAGATTGCGAAGCAATGGGTCGAGGACACTTCCTGCCCTGCTTGGCGAGATGGATGGCTTATGGTGGATGGAACTCTTGTCCCACTTTTCCAACGGCCAGGTTTATTCGGGAACACCTGGTTTGATCGTAAGTCCAACTACTCTTTGAATGTCCAGGTGCGTCATCCCTACCTTCGTATTACCGGTCACTAACCATGATCTTAAGATCATTTCAACACCGGATCTTCAGATCATCGACTACGGAGTTGGTTTACCTGGTAGCCAAACAAGAGTTCTCAAAACTGGTATTGAAGCCTCGTCAAAGGAGTGTTCAAAAATTGGCGCCAATTCACGAGTCAAAATTTCCGGAGCATACATAAGTACATCAGACGGCGGAGATGCAAGCTTTTGGTATTCCGGGTTGCATGGTGTACTAGGCAATCTGCCTGCCTTTTGATATCTGTTCCATGCTCACCCTCGGCCCAGACGGTGACCCAGCCTGTTTATCTTAGGATTAGATTGCTCGGCAACATGTAGTATCCAGCCCACCGCGAAATTTAAAGTCGAAATTGGCAGGGAATCGTTCATTGCGCGGAGTTTTGCCCGGAAGTTGAGACTGTTATTGGATAGAATGTCATATTTAAGCCACATTTTTTGAATCGATCAATGTTGCTTGCTTTACCTGGCCAGAAAAGAGTTTGAAAATACTTCGACGCCGCGTCGTTAGAAGTGGGACTGTCGAAGGAAATGTGGTTACTCACATCCCGGAACAATGGTATCCACTCCAAGCCAGATAACTGTGTACACTGATGAGTCACCGTGTCTTCGATTCTTTTGGCATGTACGATTATCTCTCCCTTTGATGAACTGAAGCAGAAGAAGGGAAATTCTGATAAACAAAAAAATGCAACAAACGAGATTGCAGGACACGTACGCAAACCATCGAGACGACCGTCGTGATACTAGAAGAATATCAAAAGAGTGTATAAAGCGAGTAGCTAGCGAACCCAACCTTGTCAGCATTCCAGTCTCTGTACATGAATTATGAGCAGATGTAAGATGTCTTAGATGACTTACCTATGGTCCACATGACGAGTTTATCGACCAGCACGACAGTTCTGTGTGGGATATGAGACAGTCAAGGTCGGGTTGGATTGAAAAGTCAATACCGCTTGTGTATATGCGACCGATGACTAATAAGATTGGCGACGAGGGCTGCGGTAATCATGAGGTCGTTTGCAGCGCTGACACACCAGACGGTTGTCAAGAGCCACCCCCCACTGCTCTACGTACGCGAAAACTGAGGTCATTTGCAGCGCTGTTACAAAAAAACGCAATGATTGCCAACAGGCGCAGGAATAACATGCACCAGGAGATCATGGGGATATACAGTTTCTTGGTAAAGGCGTAGATTCGGTAAGAGAAGAATCCCTGAACTAGAGATGCATACAAGTGGGCATGAAAAGTAAATGTGGTCGTCATAAAACTTACCAGCCACTGTTATTATGCCGCCAGCACAAAAGCTAACGCTGACCGATTTCGGAGAGGGACCAAGGATTCGAAAGAATTGGCCGAAGTCGGAGATTGTGAGCGTGTAGATGGCATGGCCGGCGGTTACCACTTCCGCGAGCAGACAGACCCTGTTTTCGACGCACCCTTGAGTGCATAGAAATCGGCGATGAGGCTAGCGTACCACACAAATGTGACCTAGGCGCAACAGTTAGTTACATCCCAAACGGTCCGCATTTTTCAAACCAGAGCTTTAAGTTTGGAGTCGTCGTTTGGAAAGCGGCCGTAGTATATGTAGGTCTGCACGGTGGTCACACCGAAAAGGGCATAAGAGATTAAAACACCGATTTCACAGGCACCTGAGAACAGGATACGTGACTATTTAATCGACGAAAAACATAATTCTAGGCGTACCGATGGTGGGATGTGGATTGAAGGATGTGGGGGGATCCATGGGCTGACTTCTTCCGGGGTTTCACTCGTAACGGAACTTTGGGGCTACTTACACAGCTACCGGCGAATCTTTTCATCAGAGAACTCGATGGACAATGCAGCCGGCCTACGAGTGGATGCATATCCACGGTGCCGGTTGGCAAGCCCAAATTAATCCATTTATAAGGTCTTGGTGTAATAAAGTGCTTTGATTTCAAGCAAATTTTGAAGCGGCTCTGAAATGTCAGATCGGAATATTATTGTGAATTTAGTTGAGCGTACCAGACACGATGGGATGACAGGATATAGTCCGGTTTTCTTCAAGGCCTCAAAGCCGGGAGATTCGTTGGGTGAAGCGTGCACCTGCGAATTCAAATGGATAGAACCTCATTACATGCCCACCGGGGTGCTTCCTACCACGTAGTAGGGGGTCAACGGGTAACCAACAATGAGAAGATAATTTCGTTCGTTGAGACCAGAATGGATGTGATCGCTTGGGAGCTCACCGATGCGGCGATACGGCTGATAGCGTCCCGCGAATAAAACCAGGGCTCCATGGCTGCATTGTGCACAGGATAGTAAATGTTTATGTTACAAGACTTGATTGAGCGAGAGGCATGTTGAGCTTACATTGCAAACTACCGAGGTACGAGGTTCACTGACCGTTTGTAGCGTCTGTTTCCAAGAGACTATGTTGAGCTGCAGCCTGAAAATAAAGGGTGACGCGTATGCTGCGTATGACCTGGCAAGAAATTGGATTCGATCATGATGCTGCCATCCCGCGATTCGCATCAGCGCGTCCGTTGAATGCGCTCAAAGATAGACGAGGATGAACGCGGTACCGGTCCCCGATACTTGCAACTTTGGAAGGGGTGATCTTGAAGGCGATTTGAATGATGTTTGGCCAGTCCTCGCAGTCCGACGCCTGATTATTCCGATAATCGATTTGTTAACCGAGGGAATCCAGGGATGTGAGACTCCGAGTCTGAGTCCCTAAGCCAATGTTTGAAAAAGGACCTGAGCGAGAAGAAACATGAAATTGATTCTGAGCCAGCGACGGGGGCTTATACTTAGTTGGAGTTGAAAGCCGGGACTTAGCCGAGGCGGAGTTTGAACTCGGCATCAACACACTCACTGCACCTTTAAGGCAGACTTGCCATGGTCCCCAGGCTACGCAACTTCCTGGGCAGTTGGGATGCAGCGGCAAGCCAAAGGGAGTTGGCGCCAATTCATGACACGAATCACTTGCATCTTACTTTCAGGCCGCAGCTCAACATAGTCTGAGACGTCTCTTGTAAAGTTGTAAACAGACGCTACAAACGGTCAGTGAACCTCGTACTTCGGTAGTTTGCAATGTAAGCTTAACATGCCTCTCGCTCAATCAAGTCTTGTAGCATAAACATTTACTATCCTGTGTTGCACAATGCAGCCATGGAGCCCTGGTTTTATCAGCGGGACGCAATCAGCTGTATCGCCGCATCGATCACATCCATTCTAGTCTTAACGAACGAAATCATCTTCTCATTGTTGGTTACCCGACATGGCCAGAGCTTCCATTCCCTAATACATGGTAGGAGTGACTCGGTGGGCATGTAATGAGCTATTATTAAATTATCCATTTTGAATTCGCAGGTGCCTACCAAATATGTGTAGTACCGGCAAGGGATATTACAGACACTTCCCAAAACGAATCTCCCGGCCTTGAGGCCTTGAAGAAAACCGGACTATATCCTGTCATCCCGTCGTGTCTAGTACGCTCAGCTCAATTCACAATAATATTCCGATCTGACATTTCAGAGCCGCTTCAAAATTTGCTTGAAATCAAAGCACTTTATTATACCAAGACCTTGTAAATGGATTAATTTGGGCTTGCCAGCCGGCACCGTAGATATGCATCCACTCGTAGGCCGGCTGCATTGTTTATCGAGCTCTTTGATGAACAGATTCGCCGGTAGCTGTGTAAGTAGCCCCAAAGTTCCGCTACCAGTGCAACCCCGGAAGAAGTCAGCCCATGGATCCCCCCACATCCTTCAATCCACATCCCACCATCGGTACGCCTGGAATTCTGTTTTTCGTCGATAAATCGTCACGTATCCTGTTCTCAGGTGCCTGTGAAATCGGTGATTTAATCACTTATGCCCTTTTCGGTGTGACCACCGTGCAGGCGTACATATACTACGGCCGATTTCCAAACGACGACTCCAAACTTAAAGCTCTGGTTTGAAAAATGCCGTCCGTTTGGGATGTAACTAACTGTTGCGCCTAGGTCACATTTGTGTGGTACGCTAGCCTTATCGCCGATTTCCATGCACTCAAGGGTGCGTCGAAAACAGGGTCTGTCTGCTCGTGGAAGTGGTAACCGCCGGCCATGCCATCTACACGCTCACAATCTCCGACTTCGGCCAATTCTTTCAAAGCCTTGGTCCCGCTCCGAAATCGGTCGGCGTTAGCTTTTTTGCTGGCGGCATAACGGTAAGAATTGGCCGAAGTCGGAGATTTAGTGGCTGGTAAGTTTTATGATGACCCCATTTACTTTTCACACCCATTGACACTCGCATGCATCCCTAGTGCAGGGATTCTTCTCTTACCGAATCTATGCCTTTTACCAAGAAACTGTATATCCCCATGATCTCCTGGTGCATGCTATTTGTGCGCCTGTTGGGAACCACCGCAGTTTTCGTAACAGTGCTGCAAATGACCTCACTTTTTGCGTACCAAGAGCGGTGGGGGTGGCTTTTGACAACTGTCTGGTGTATCAGCGCTGCAAATGATCTCACGATTACTGCAGCCCTCGTCGCCAATCTTATTAGCCATCGGTCGCATATACACAAGCGGTATTGGCTTTTCAATCCAGCCCAACCTTGACTGTCTTATATCCCACACAGAACTGTTGTGCTGGTCGATAAACTCGTCATGTGGACCATAGGTAAGTCATCTAAGATGTCTTACATCTGCTCATAATTCATGTACAGAGACTGGAATGCTGACAAGGTTGGGTTCGCTAGCCACTCACTTCGTACACTCTTTTGATATTCTTCCAGTATCATGACGGTCGTCGCGATGGTTTGCGTACGTGTCCTGCAATCTTGTTTGTTGCATTTTTTTGTTTATCAGAATTTCCCTTCTTCTGCTTTAGTTCGTCACAATGAAAGATAATTGTGCGTGTCAAAAGAATCGAAGACACGGCGACTCATCATTATACACAGTTATCTGGCTTGGAGTGTATTCCACTGTTCCAGGAGGTGAGTAACCACATCTCCTTCGACAGTCCCACTTTTAACGACGCGGCGTCGAAGTATTTTCAAACTCTTTTCTGGCCAGGTAAAGCAAGCAACATCGATCGATGAAAAAATGTGGCTTAAATATGGCATTCTATCCAATAACAGTCTCAACTTCCGGGCAAAACTCCGCGCAATGAATGATTCCCTGCTAATTTCGACTTTAAATTTTGCGGTGGGCTGGATGCTACATGTTGCCGAGCAATCTAATCCTAAAATAAACAGGCTGGGTCACCGTCTGGGCCGAGTGCGAGCGTGGAGCAGATCTCGAAAAGCAGGCAGATTGCCTAGTACACCATGTAACCCAGAATACCAAAAGCTTGCATCTCCGTCTGATATATGTATGCTCAGCTATCTATGTGTTCAAAATCCTATACATACTACATGGTGGTTCAACACGAAGAAGGCTAGACCTAACCAGCTCAACCACCACTGCTCGTTTCAACCGTCACAAGCTGATCTCGAGAACCAGGACGTAAATTCAAGCGACTACTCAAAAATCAGCAGACGAAGGCATAGGCGACGGTGATGATTTACAGGGAGGAAAGGTGAAAATCTGTTCCGGCAAGGCTGCAGAGTGAGCTAAGTTTGCGAGAGCTCTGAATCGGTTGCAAACTGCAGGGCTATTGGATGAAAGACGAACGGTGGTCGAGAAACCGAGGTTATTGGTACTGTTTGATGCCCGGGGCCAGCTTTGTATAGCCAATTTAGAGTTCGGTCCGATGATGCTAGCAAGTCAAGCTTAGCAGCGTTAACAGCAGAGACGGTGTTGCACAGACTTGAAACCATTGTTCGCGCCGAGAGTGATGCTCCAGACCGTCTTTTCGGCGGGATTTCCGCAAACCTGGGCGCAGATAGGGTCCACCCCGGTGCCGGCGGTCATAAACAAAAAATATCCCCACCAAACCCAGAATATTGAACAAAATACCACCCACTAATTAAATCTTCCACTGTGGTCGTCATCAAATTATATCTGCAGGTGCAGGACCGGTTGAGTGGTAGATATCTCTTGGGCACCATTCCCTGGGCCGTGATTCAGGGTCTGTACGGGCACAACGTTCGCTGGACTGTCGTTCGCGAGATCGAACACGTCGCCCTGAAAGTCCATGATCATGATTGGCGTGTTAATTGGCGGGATGACCTGGGCTTGAACGAATATGGGAATGGAAACCAAAATGACTCCAAGAAGGATGGAGGCTAATTCATGATGCTTTGTCTGGGGCGGGGTGGGATGTTGAACACAAGTGACAGTTCGACTTTTTAAACCCTTTCACGCCGACAGAGATGGAGGAACGCTTGCCTCCGACGAAGTATTCCTTCTATATATACCTGAAAGCCATATCAGTCTTATGTCGTTTATCAGGGGAGAGAACCGTCACGGAATCAAGATGGAAAGGACTGTTGCATACGCGCAAGTCAGGTTCGACGCAGAGAAATGAGGGAAGTGCACTACTGGAGGCGGCAGCAAAAGTCGGAAGAGCCAATCAACGTAAAAGAACCCGAGAAAGTGAACTCCATCGGCTTTTCTAGTAACACTTTACTTGCCGATGCTTGCCGGCGCTTGCACAAGCTTAGTCTCTGTAACAGAGCCGTTAACTGATGTCGAACAAGTAAGGATCAATATAACGCACAAGCTTGTATAAGCCCAAAAAGCCGACAAGCCAACAAGTGCACAAGCTATGTCCAAAGGCCCGATTTTTTTTTTGGGACTCACCCCATTGGCTTCTAGACATTATCTCTGCGCTTTTATTTTTTTGCACAAGTGCAAAAAGTCACAAAACCCCACAAGCATTTTGTCATTTTGCTGATGTCACAACTTTGATTATGGTCGGGCCAATAAAGAGAAGATGATTTAATTCTTGACACTCAAGAGCGTCGGAAGAAATTGGATTTTGATGCTGGCATCCGGTCGCAGTGTTTCTGTTGAATACAGTAGCTCAAAGATGGATGAGGAAGATGAGTATTCAAAAATTGGCACCAATTCACGAGTCAAAATTTCCAGAGCATACATCATACATCAAGCATACATACATCAGACAGAGATACAAGCTTTTGGTATTCCGGGTTGCATGGTGTACTAGGCAATCTGCCTGCCTTTTGATGTCTGTTCCATGCTCGCCCTCAGCCCAGACGGCGACCCAGCCTGTTTATTTTAGGATTAGATTGCTCGGCAACATGTAGTATCCAGCCCACCGCGAAATTCGAAGTCGAAATTGGCAGGGAATCATTCATTGCACGGAGCTTTGCCCGAGAGTTGAGACTGTAGATTGGATTGAATGCCCTATTAACCCACATCTTTATTGATCAATGTTGCTTTACCTGGCCAGAAAAGAGTTTGAAAATACTTCGATGCCGCGTCATCAGAAGTGGGACTGTCAAAGGAGATGTGGCTACTCACCTCCTGGAACAGTGACATACACTCCAAGCCAGATAACTGTGTATAATGATGAGTCACCGCGTCTTCGATTCTTTTGACACCCACAATTATCTTTCATTGTAACAAACTAAAGCAGAAGAAGGGAAATTCTGATAAACAAAAAAAATGTGACAAACAAGAGTGCAGGACACGTACGCAAACCATCACGATGATCGCCATGATACTGGAAGAATATCAAAAGAGGGTACGAAGTGAGTGGCTAGCGAACCCAACCTTGTCAGCATTCCAGTCTCTGTACATGAATTATGAGCAGATATAAGACGTCTTAGATGACTTACCTATGGTCCACACGACGAGTTTATCGACCAGCACGACAGTTCTGTGTGGGATATAAGACATTCAAGGTCGGGTTGGATTGAAAAGTCAATACCGCTTGTGTATATGCGACCGATGACTAATAAGATTGGCGACGAGGGCTGCGGCGATCGTTAAGTCGTTTGCAACGCTGACACACCAGACAATTGTTAAAAGCCACCCCCACTGCTCTTCGTACCCGGAAATTGCGGTCATGCGCAACGCAGTGACAAAAATGGCCATGGTCCCTAAAAAGCGCACGAACGACATGGACCAAGAAAGGATGGGGATATACAGTCTCTTGGTAAAGGCGTAAATTCGGTAAGAGAAGAATCCCTGCACTAGAGATGCGTACGAGTGGGCGTGAAAAGTAAATGTGGTCGTCATAAAACTTACCAGCCACTATTATTACGCCGCCAGAAAAAAAGCTAACGCCGAGCGATTTCGGAGCAGGACCAAGGATTCGAAAGAATTGGCCAAAGTCGGAGATTGTGGCGGTTGTAGATAGTATGGCCGGCGGATACCACTTGCACGAGCAGACAGACCCTGTTTTCGATGCACCTTGAGTGCATGGAAATTGGCGATGAGACTAGCATACCACACAAATGTGACCTACGCGCAACAGTTAGTTACATCCCAAACGGTCGGCATTTTTCAAACCAGAGCTTTAAGTTTAGAGGAGTCGTTTGGAAAGCGGCCATAGTATATGTACGCCTGCACGGTGGTCACACCGAAAAGGGCATAAGAGATTAAACACCGATTTCACAGGCACCTGAGAACAGGATAAGTGACGATTTAACCGATGAAAAACAGAATTCTAGGCGTACCGATGGTGGGATGTGGATTGAAGGATGTGGGGGGATCCATGGGCTGACTTCTTCCGGGGTTGCACTGGTAGCGGCACTTTGTGGCCACTTATATGTACATCTAACGGCGAATCTGTTCATCAAAGAACTTGATGAACAATGCAGCCTGCCTACGAATGAACTTCCTGCATATCCACGGTGCCGGCTGGTAGGCCCGGGGTGCCCGTTGGGCGGAGGTCTTTGCACAATAAAGAGTTTTGATTTGAAGCAAATTTTGACGCTCTGAAATGCGAGATCGGAACGCTATCGTGCATTGAGCGTACCATACATGACGGGATGGCCGCAGGTTATAGCTCGGCCCCCCGTGAATTCAAAATGGATAGATAGATACCCGTTACATGCATGCACCGAGTTGCTCCTTATCAGGTAACCAACAACTTGAATCATAGTTGAATGAGATGATGATTTCGTTCGTTGAGATTCAGACCAGAATGGATGTGATTGCTTGGGAGCTCGATGCGGCGATACGACTGGAATGCGGTCCCGGATGCTTGCAACTTTGGAACAGTGATCTTGAAGAGGACAGTTTGAATGATGTTTGGCTGGTCCTCGCACTGGTCCGACGCCTGATCATTCGTTGGCCCAAGGGAATTCAGGGATGTGCCACTAAGTAGATTCCAAAGGACCCAAAGTTGGAAAAAGGACCTGAGCGAGAAGAGACGTGAAAAAAGGCCAGCGAGCTAACTACAATTCTGATAGAGCTTTGTGGAGGCTTGGAGGCAGTGGGCAAGAGTTGAAAGCCGAGACTTAGCCGAGACGGAGTTTGAACTCCCGAGTCGGCAACGTGACATCAACGCAAATGACCCACGCCTCCCCCACTCAGTTGGTTACAAACCGCCTCCGCCGGCTTTCCAAATTGGGAAAGCGGTGGTCGGCAAGGTTTCGGCAAGGCAAAATCTGCCGTGATGTGCCGAACGAGGCTGAAAACAACGAGTCCACGAATCCTTCAAAGCGATAGCCAGTATAAAGTACAAAGCTACAAGATGTATAGAAAACAAGGCTATAGAATGAATATAAAGCTACTACTTGTCTCAGGCGGTATGTAAAACTTTAGAAATTGTGGCCCATTCGCAGGAGCACGACGAGTACTACTAGCCTGTACCTCAGCACCAGAGGACGGCGCTGAGGTATAGTGGTTGTTTAGGCTGTGTGGCGGCTGGACGTGCACGGGGGCGGGCTGTTGGAGGCACTGTCGAGGGCGGCGTCGTCGATGTCGTGTGCGCGGCTGGCGGCGCGGTAGTAAGTGGCGCAGTGGCGGGTGGCACGTCTGCACGCAGCCAGCGACATCCTGGATGATGGTGGTGCTGCCAGGAGACGAGCGAGACACGGAGGGTGTCTGCTGAGGTCGCCGATGGCGGCAGCGAGGGTCCCAAGGGCGAGGCAGATGGCAAATGCCTCGTCGCGCGCTTCTTGCGAGAGCGTTGGCGACGGGGGCAGCGACGTCAGCGCGGGGAGACGTGCAGCGGCTTCTTGCCGCTGTCTGGCGAGGTGTTCGTGCGGAAGCTCCCTCTCGCGGGGCGAGGCGTTTGAAAGGCGACGCTCTCACAGCGGCGGCGAGGCGCTGCTTCTTCGAGGCCGGCGTGGGGAGCTGGCGAGAGGTGGCGGCAAGAGTGGGCGGGTGCGGCTGGCAGAAAACGGTGGACTAGGACGGCGGACCAGGCACAAGAAATGGCGGACCAGGCACAAGAAGGCTGGGCGGGAGCGGAAAGAGCATTGGGGGTGACGCCGAGGGCCTAGAACTCATATTTGGGGCCGTGGGCCTCATTAAAGCACTAGACGATGCATTTAATGCTGGGCGAGGTGAAAAAAACGCGTTGAGAACATACTGCTGTATATCACTTGCCGCGCCAGACTGGCACTGGCGGGGAGCAGGGAGGACCCGAGAACCCGAGTACAGGCGAGTTGCGGGCAGGGGATACCCGCACGTTGACGTTCGTGAGCCAGTGGTTGTGGAACAGAGGCGTTGCAGGGGGGGACGTTGTGGGAGGGAGAGGGAGGACACTCGCTTGCCGCACGCCTCAGCTCGGGCTTCAGGTTTCAAGCTCCGCTGGGAAGCCGTCGGCAGGGGCGGTGCCCTTCCCAAAAAGGTTCAGGGGCGGAGGCGGTTTGTATCGAGTGCCCCCACTCTGACATTGCCTTAAAAGGCATATCTCATCTTATCTGCTCACGTGTGTCTCTACGTGCCGCTCTGGTCGTGTCTAGACACATCGCAAGCGGTTGCTGCTGTCGGTTCCCTGGTGTAGTGGTTATGATGCGTGCTTTATACTCGATATTGATGGCTCTAGGGTTCAAACCCGAGTGCATGCATTTTTGTTTCTATTTTCGTGATTTTTTTTCTCTACTGTCCAAGCCCCACACAGTGGGCCCCTCGGCGAGCGTGCCGCACAGCAGGCCCAGCGGCAAGCGCTCGGGGGGCCCGCGGGGGTCTCCCCCACGCTGGATAATCCTCACTCCAAATAAGCATTAAATATTAAAATACACACAAAAAAAAGATATTTCAAAGCTCCACGCAGTGGGCCTGCGCAGCGAGCGGTTGCACCACGCAGTGGGCCGCGTGGCAAGCGCCAGGGGGGTCGGAGGGGTCTCCCCCGCACCAGATTCCAGAATATACTGAGAATAAGCTCAAAAACACGGAAAATTAGGAAAATTAAATTATTCCTTCACTTGGATATGCCATCAGGAAAAAGGGGAGTCTGGGGGGAACACTGTTCCCCCCGGCAATAAATATGTCTCAAAACACCCTCCCACAACCAACTCTGACAGACGTGTCACATAAACACGTGCTGGGAAAATAGCACGTGACTGTCAGAGTGGGGGAGGCGAAGGGGCTTTCATCAACGCATCTTGCCTCTTGCCATGGTCAGGCTGCGCTCCCTCCTGGGCCATCTCCTGCGCCCCGCGTACCTGCACCGAACGGTCCGCCTCAGCATATTCTATCCTCCACCAAAGGTGTACCCTCCGCGACCTGCGACTTGGCCCAGATGCATCTACCAGGCGGACAGACGACCGGCACATGTTTCAGTGGCGACAGCTACCGGCGAATCTGTTCATCAAAGAACTCCGCAGTGCCGGCTGGCAAGCCCAAATTAATACATTTACAAGGTCTTGGTATAATGGGTGACTTCCCGTAAGATTTAAATCGAAAAATGGTGATTGTTAAACTCGATTGATATCCGGTCCCTAAAATGGCAGCTTGGTCCACACGATTGCCGTTTGGTCATCGTTTCTCCCGGCACATCCTAGGCTGTAGGGATTCATCTACCGTTGTATATATAAGTTCTTTAGCATTCATACTGGCCTAGAAAAATTGAATTTCAATATTTCGGAGCCTGTTGTGGTACATAGTACAGTCAATTTGATGGTTTATGTTGTTGTTGGCTGCAGTGAATCTTCCTACAGCATTTTCTTTCCTACCCAACTGGTACCTGCACATCCAAGGAGGTTTCAATATACTCAAAAAGGGGATCATACTCCCAGTGGCCAGTCCAAAGAGGTGATAAGCACACTTGTAAGCAAATACCATGGCTGGGCGGCACCCATCAGTGGCAGTGACAGGTCACTGAACAGCATTGGTAACAAGGTCATTAATTTAAGACCTTTCAGCGTTGAAGATTTGCCCTTCCCCATCAAGATTGGTAACATCGACTACTATTTGAAGGGCATACCCAGGTAGTATACAAGTTCGTAAGTCAGTGTTTGTGTCCATCATCAGCAATACCTGGGTCGGCTACGTACCTCTATGTAGTCCTACATAATCCCATAGGTCCCGTATTCCCTGTATGAAGGTCCCCCTGTACGTATTCACACATATTTCAGCCCGGTCTACGTATTCACATGTATTTTGGCCCAGTCTACGTATTCACACATATTTCGGCCTGGTCTATGTAGTGCCCTGTATTTCACCGTATTTGAGCCCGTATTTGCTGTATTTGCCTGTATTCACCTGTATTTCATATAGACTTCACAATCACTTGCAAAATGCTTCCAGTATCCCCAAACAAACAACAAAATCCACACAGCATCATAAAATTTGAAAACCATTATATTGAAGCTACTATGAGTACAACAACCCACACTAATCTGCACAAGAGGCATCACCCTCATCCCTCGGCCCCTTCACCCTCCCCTCGACCCTCCTGCCCATCCCCACCACAACTCCACCTCCACCACTGTGTGTGGTCCTCCCTGTCCCCTGTATGCACATCCCCAGCTGCATCCCAACACCCTTCACTCTTGCATTGTCCACGCTGCTTGTCAATCCACACTGTGTCCACCACCCACACACACGTGTCTAGCAAATAGGAAAGGACAGAGACAAGAAAAGAACACACCATTCTGCGACCCCGGCGCGGTGCACAGCTCGAGGTCAAGATTGACACAGATGACATACTTGCGCACCCAGCCGAGGAGACAGACCATGTATCTGCAAAGGAGGGGAGCATCAGTGTCTTGGCCGGTGAGTATCAGATGAAGAGCAGAGCGGGAGAGGGATGGAAAAGAATGAGGGTGAGGGCAAGGGCAAGGGCAAGGAAGGGAAGGATGGGGAAGGGATGGGAGAGGGAGCAGGGTGTGTGATGGGGTGTCCTATGGCATTTCCAAGGCAGACGCTGCTAGACCTATAGATAGATTACCATATCTTAGATCACATGTTCCTATATCGTTACATCATGTAGATCACGTAATACAATCTTAACTTGCCATCTACCATGATATAGCGAGTCTGAGATCACCCCGGCGAACCACCATTACGCGTTAGACCACCTGCCTGGCTGAGCATCCGTATAACTGCTCCATGGCCTCGGTGCTGCAGAGGCTCCTGTCCAGGGTAACACGACCCCTTAGCGAAGGGTTACAACGGTACCCCTGTGAGCTGGCGCCTTTGTGGCTGCCTCTCACACTTCTACTACGGCTACTACCCACAGTGAAGTCTCCGAACTACGATGCGCGTCTCCCGACCCGTGCCGCATCACAATGGAGCCCACCGCGAGGGCTTCACATCGGGTTTTTAGCCTCGCGGATCAACGTCGACGACGAGCTCAAGAGGCAGCTTGCCTGAGCTCCTCTGGAACGTTGCTGGTACGCATCCGGAGAGGCGAGATGGCCCCGCGCTGCCTGGTGCGCGCAGGGCCTCGTTGGTGACGTGACGTTGTTGCCACATCACCACTCTCCAATCCCTCTCTTTCCTCAGCAAAGAGAGCTCAGCCTCCCGCAGGCGTATGGCTGCAATACATCGGCGAACGCCCCGCGCTGCCAGCGGCGCGCAGGACCTCGTTCCCGATACCATTCGGCATGCAAGAAGCGTGCCGCCCCGCTCAAGTCTTGTCGACCTCTGGCGGACACACCCCTGGTTCCCGTCCGCGCCCTCTCCCTTCCCTCCAGAGCAAGATTCGAGGGTGCCATCAGACTCGACGGAGAAGCTCACCCCGTACCAGTCTTCCCGGGTCGAGGTGCGGCTGGTGCTGTCATCTCCCCACCACGGATACTGGCAGCGCAAGGTGGGCCTCCACCAAGAACAACCCGCGCGCCTGGCCCGTGGATCCCACGCGCGCTCGACTCCCCCTCCTCGCTCGGCGGTTGCACTTGACGCGTAGCCGCTACACGGCTGGCCCAAAGACGCGCGCGGTACGCGTCTGCGTAGTTGGAGGCAGGAAGTCACCGGACGGCGACCTCTCGCCGCGGCGGGGCGATACGGCGGCGCCGAGTGCACGTGGCGCTTGGGACCTCTTCTTCCACCACCACCATCTCCAAACTACGGCGTCCATCGCCGTAATTTGGACGTCCTCTTCTCCTCCTTCCATATCTTCTCGTTGGCTGGAACTCTGGAACCCCGGCGCCCGGAAGCCCCAAGAGCTTCGAAGAACGCCACCGGAGAGACGAGGGAAACGAGAACACCTGCGCCCTAGTGGCTGCGGTGTTCTCGTGCGATTGCCCTTCGCTCCCTGAGACCGGGATGCTGGGGGGCAGGAACGAAGATGAGGAAACGAAGCGGCGGAGGACGGGATAGCGAGGTTGAAGGAGATAGGGAGGGCAGGCCGGTGAGTGCAACAAAGGCGGGACGAGACCGTGAGGCCGGGGCGCTGCTTCCAGCGCGCCCCCTTTTCCACACGCCGTGACCTCGTCGCTGCACGGCGAAGCGTCCCACTTGCACGGGAGTGCCCTCCACTCGCCGTGCGTGGACGACTCTTCCACCCTGCGCGACAACGTCTCTCGGCGTTGGGGGCGCCGTCCCCGCATCTCGCCCATACGCACGCACGAGGCCTTTCCTCGTTCGCGTTTTGGCACCCTCTACTCAAGTCGACGCTACCGGACCCGCCTCGCGCCTCTCGCTCGGTACGCAGGCGCACCTCGCTGCTCGGCACGCCGCCGTAGGCCACCCAAGCCCTCCGACTCCGCGTTCGTGTGCACGCTCGCACGCCCCCGGGTCTGCGTTGCCGCTCGCGCCTGCGCCCAAGTGCCCGCTGGCTTCGCTAGCGTGGCGTGCCCACTGCGCCTCGATGTACAGCGCCGACCATTGGTCGCCACGGCCGACCCCGTTGACTCGACGCTGCGCTGGACTCGACGTCTCGCCCGCGCCCCTGGACCCGCTGGCGTGACTTCACACGCGCGCGTCTCGGAGGGCACGTCACCTCCGAGGAAGCGCCGCGGTGGAATCGCTGGCCAGCCCCCGCTCCTGCTCGCCGCCATCGCGCCAGCTCGCGCCGCGCCGCCAGCTTCAAGCTCTGCTCTGCCAGGTGCGCGCGCGCCTGTGCTCACGCTCTCGCGTCGTCCCGCTGCCGCTGCCGTCCGCGAACGCCCAGCCGACTCGGCGCTGGAGGCGCCAATGCTGCGCCGGACTTGACGTCCCAATCGCACGCGAATGGCCGCCCGCGCCCCTGGACCCGCTGACTCGGCTCCACACGCGCGCGTTCTCGGAGGGCAGGTCTCCTCCGAGGAGGCGCCGCGGTGGATCGCGTCGGTCTCACCTTGCGCTTGAAACCGCGCGCCCGCCCACGGTACATTCCTTACGCCTGCGCCTCGGCGACATCGCGCGTGGACAGCGTTTGAGCCTGGCGCTACTGGCCTTGGCATTTCGACTCCGGGCTAGTGCGCACTCCGCGACACCAAAAGCGCCGCCGCCGTCTGCATCCACGAACGCCCCGCGCTGCCGGTGCGCGCGCCGGGCCGTTCTTTGCAGAGTACATATTGTTCCGGGGGTTTGGCCCACGCACCGTAATCCCGAAGCGCCTCGCGCCTCTCGCTCGGTACGCAGGCGCACCTCGCTGCTCAGCACGCCGCCACCGCACCTGCGTCTTCTCTTGCGCTCGCGTACCCCACGCCGGCGCTCACTGCCCTCGCCTAGCCGACTGCGCTAGGACTCACGCGCGGGGGCCACCTTCAGCTAGCACTCGCTCTGCCCGGTTACGCACCTGCGGCCGCCACTCCATCCGCGCGCAGCTCCAAGCCGCTGGCCCCGCTCGCGCGGCGACGTCCTGCGCCCGGTTCGCGCGATTCCACACGCGCGCGTCTCAGAGGGCACGTCACCTCCGAGGAAGCGCCGCGGTGGAATCGCGCCGGCCAGCCCCCGCCCTCTGCTCGCCGCCATCTGCGTCCGCGTACGCCCCCCGCTGCCAGTGCACGCGCCGGGCTATTCTTCTCTCACGGCGACCCCGAAGCGCCTCGCCGCTCCCTCGCTCGGCGAAGGCCCCGCGCTGCCGGTGTGCGCGCAGGGCCGCTTCGCACTCGCCTTCTTCGGCGCACCACCGTTGCGATGTCGTCTTCCCAGGGCGGGGCGCCGCTTTCAGCGCGCCCCACTGTTCGCGCGCCGTGACCTCGTTGCTGCGCGGCGAAGCGTCTCACACGCACGGGAGTGCTTTCCACTCGCCGTGTGCGGAGGACTCTTCCACCCTGCGCGACGGCGTCTCTTGGCGCTGGGGGGCCTCATCCCCGCATCCCGTACACAAGGCACGACCGTAGGCTGTCCTAGCCATCCGATTCCGTGTCCGTGTGCACGCCCGCACGCCCGCGGGGCTGCGTTGCCGCTCGCGCTTGTGCCCACACGCCGCCACTGCGACGCGCGAGTTCATATTGGCGCTGGGGGGCGGAGTACCTCACGTCGCTGCTTTAGTATGCGCCCACTTAAGCTGCGTGACGCACGGCGCCCTCGCTCTTGCCGCGCTCGCCACATCGCACGCCCTCCCTCGCCCATCGCGACGCCGGTTGACACCAAACGCTTCGTCGCGCGCCTCACCTCAAGCGGGTTCGAGCGGATTCGCATTCGGCGTACGTAACGGCGTGCAGGACGTCTCGCCGTTTGCGTCGTCGGGGCCAGCTGTACCACACGCCCCCTCTGTTAGGCCGCGCACCGGAATGCCTCGTGCTGACGCTGTGCGTGCGGAGCTGGCAGCCCCCCGCCATCGAAGCGCCCACGGAACAGTGGAGTTGACCCCCGCGACTGGCCGCCCGTGCCCTGGGAGCTGTGCTCGGCATTCCGCCCCCGCTGCTCTGCACCCACCATGCGCACGCCTGCCGCCGCCCGCTTTCACGCGTTGACCCCACACGCGCGCATCTCAGAGGGCGCGTCACCTCCGAGGAAGCGCCGCGGTGGAATCGCTGACCAGCCCCGGCTTCTGCTCTGCTAGGCGCGCGCGCGCCTGTGCTCGATCCGGACCCCACGCCTGCGCTGCTGCTCGCGTCGGGTTCGCCCCGCCGACTCGTCGCTCGAAGCGCCCAGGCCGCGCTGAACTTGACGTCCCACCTTCGCCTAGCCGTCCCTTTGCCTCACGCGCTGCGATGTTCGACTCCGGTCCCACGGCGCCCACGCCCGCAACTGGCCGCCCGCGCCCGGACGCGCCCGAGTTGAGCCTACTCGCGCGTTGACGTCCCGCGCCTGACTCGCGCGCGGCCTCAGCCCATTCTCCCTGCAGGTATTTACCGGCAGGGGGAAATTGGACTCGAAGCACAGCCTCAGGGGCAGGAGATCTTGCACGTGCAAGATCTCCGCCACAAGCGACCTTTCTCTTTACCACCACGTCCTCTGGACCTGGTGCGTGTCCAACGACGTCCGACTACCGCCGGCCTCGCTTGCGTGGTGTGTCAACGGCACATCGACTAGCAGCGCCCGACTCGCCCGCCCACGACCTCGACTAGCCGCGCCCGAGAAGGCTCCGCGCTGCCAGTGTGCGCACGGAGCTGGTCGTCGGCGCGCGCGCCTTCCACGCCTTTTCGGCATCCGAGGGAGATGGAGGCTACGGTGGGTACAGCGCTAGTGGGACGAGACGCAAATTTCAGCGCGCCGTGTTCATTGCGCCAGCGCCCCGCTACTGCCCGCAAACGCCCAGCGCTGCCGGTGTGCGCGCAGGGCCATTCTCTGTGCGCGCCGGGCCGTTCTCCGCTCGCTATCGCCCGCCGCCCTCGACCCCTCACGCGCGCATTCTCGGAGGGGACGTCACCCCCGAGGGAGCGCTGCGGTGGTGCTCTCACCTCGCGCTCGCAACTGCGCGCCTGTGCGCGCCAAGCTGGCCGCCCGTGTCATCGACCGGTCGTGCCCGTTCTATGTGTTGCTACAGAACGCATGGGGGGCACGGTCCTCATCTCCGGCGAGCTCGCGTGCGCCGCTAGACGTCTTACGTCCACCGCGGCCGGAGTGAAGGCGTGCGGTGCATTCTTCCTGCCCGGTGTGGAGAAGACTGGGAGGCAGCTCGCTTTTTTGTGGAGGGACAGAGCCTGCGCGACTGTGTCGCTGCGGCTTTGAATTTTTTCTGTCTCGCAGGGCGAGATTCCTGTTGGATCTTTGGTACACGGCTTGTATCGAGGTAGCCTGGGAGGGTGTGAGGGATGTAATTAATAGGAGACTACCTCAATGCAATGCTGGTCAAGAATTTGGAAACAAGTCAGACTTCCGAATACGGTTACTCCAGCCGGCTGCAGCCTCGTCAACTCGCGATGAGCGGCTCTCTCGCCCTCATCCCTCGCGCATGACATCAGCTGCTGTGTGCCTACGCGCGCGCTGACACTCCCTGGACGCTCCGGGATATGCTCGTGGTGGAACTGCTACGCGTGGCGCCGTCGATCGGACGCCTTTGCTGCAATACCGAGTGGGGGGCGCCGTTCCCAGCGCGACATCCAGCGCCAGCACCTCGCTGCGGTCCGTGAACGCCCCGCGCTGCCAGTGTGCGCGCAGGGCCAGTCTCCGCCGCGCCTCTCCATATCGCCTAGTGGATTCCACGCCGCCACAAGCCTTGATGACGGCTGCGAGCGCCTTCAGGAGGGCTACCCCGTGCCTTGCTACGCAAGACGCCACGAGCGCCACGGACGATTGCCGTCGCTCGGGAGCCCTTGGAAATCCATGCCCGCGCCCGGGGCAGTCCTAACTTGCTGCCTGCGCTGACGACCCGCACGCCCCCGGACGCGCTGACCCCGCCCGTCTCGGAACCTTCGGCGCTACTGGGCCCGCTTCACTTCTCCCCTCTGCTTCTTTTCTTTCTTCTTTCTTGCCGGATTCTGGAACCATCAAGGAATTCAATGTACTTGCGTACTAGTGATCTCCCCGTGCTGCCTAGTGCGCGCAGGGTCTGGTTTGCAAGCCTTGTCTCCTGGACACAAGACACGACCGAAGAATGGGGAACCCCGCTGAGAGAACGGACGCTAGACGTTGCGCTCCGTGCGTACTGTGTCGTCTCGCATGCACGCTGCCGCTCGTGTCCATACGACGCACCATCGCGTTCTCGGAGGGCACGTCACCTACAAGCGCGGTGGAATTGCCGTGACCCTCAACGCGCTCTCGCCACCGAGCTCTTCCGGCGCTTGCATATTGGCACCGTGTAGGCGGTGCTCGCGGCCGAGGAGGGCGCTCCTTTCAGCACACCCTCGTCGACAATGTCTGTGTGTGCACACCCCACCACTGTCGCCCGCTCACGGCAGCTGGTGCTCAATTGAGTCAAGTTATTCTGGGAAGCTGTAGGGCTTCATCTCGCTTTCCGTTCACCTCGCATATCGCCACGCCCCGTCTGCGCGCGCGTTTACTACGACCCACCACAACACTATCCCCGTCAGTGACTGGAAACCCTCGCCCTACCGTCGCACAGGGGCCTGCGGTGCCATGCGCCGCGTCTCGACTCATGACCGGACGAGGTCTTCCTCGTCCCACTGTCCGCGCACATGACTGCACGGGTTTACTGCATGGTCTCATGGTGGGTGGAGGGTGCTGCTTATTAGCGCGCCACCACCTGTGTCTCGGGCTCTTGGAGGGACCAGGATCATTAATGGATGGTGGGTGGAGGACGGTCGAGGGCGGGTAGAAGAAGTGTTTTCAAGTCAACATTGTACATTAAGCCTGCGCGATGCAAGTCGCTGCGGCGAAGGTTCAATAGTAATTACTTCATACCAACTTGGTCTCGCGAGAAACGAGGGATGTGCACACCATGGCATTCTGGAATGACATTCAACAGGTAGCTGCCGATGAGCTGGAGCAAGAGAGGTTCCTCTCGACAGGTTCACGGTGTCGAAGGAGAGTGGGGGGCCACAAAGCCAGCGCGACTACTAGTATGTCGCTGCGGCTTGGGGGGCAGCACCTGTGGATTGTTGGCTAGTCTCGCAAGGCGAGATTTCGAGATTAGGGGCTGCAAAGACTGCGCGACTGTGTCGCTGCGGCATAGGGGCCATGCCCGAAATTGTGAGCTAGTCTTACAAGGCAAGATTTATTGGTGCACCAAGCCTGCGCGACTGTGTTGCTGTGGCTGGTCCAGGGCTTCAATTGTATTGCGGTAGCAAGTCTTTCGCAAGGCCCGATTTTTTTCCCCTTCCGCTAAGCTCTTGAATCGAGCTAGCCTGAGGGGCAGTAGGGGGTATGAGGTAGCCTACCTCGATTCAATTAGCGTGGTAGCGGCACTCGTCTCCGGGACGCTGGGTGTCTTCGTCCGCCGCCGCCGCCGCCACTGTGCCTGTGCTTGCACCCAGGAGTGGGGGGCTCGCGTCTTCTTGCAGGCACATGAGTCTCCCTCAGGCTTTCACCCCATTCCCTTGTCCACTGTGCACCAGCTCTAAGCGCGGTGGACTCGAGACAAGTCCCTCTCCCACCTTCGTCTCTTGCATACAACATTAGCTACCGCCACACCGGCTGCCGCTGTGTCTACATTCACATTAGAGGGTGCTGAGGAGACGCTTCCTAGCGCGTAGTGACTCCCATCCTGTGCGACAGTGTCCCGCTGCAGAGTCTCAGAGAGCTACCGCCGGTATAGCTTGGCCTTGTTCCTTTCCTTTCTTCCTTCGTTTCATATATTAGATATATATTACCTACTATGCCAACTTATGCTATCCTTATCTCATCATGGACGCTATACGTCGTACTTAGCTTTCTTCTTGTCATGGACACTCTTCCCACATCTGCCTGTTCATTGTTCTCACCTGCAACTACATATCCCATTCCTCGGTAATTCTGGTGCTTCGTTCTCTTGCGCCTGGATTCTGTGCCTCCCTCACTGTGTGCACCTACTCCTTCCTCGGTGATCCTGGTGCTCTGTTCTCTTCTACCTGGAGTCTACACCTCACTCTGGTGACCTGGCCCTCGCCGCTTGCCTTTGGCGCAGCAAGGAGTCAACGGTCCACTGGTACCCTTCCTCTCCAGGACCGCCATGCACGACATACACTTCCTCGCCCTCGTTCATTGCACGCGACATTGGTTGCAAGACAACCCCATGTCTCGCATCATGGCTCAGCACATTCACCGAGCTGCCACCTCACTGTCTGCGGCGCACTGTGGCATCTGTCTACTGCACATACAGCACATTGCACTGGCTGTACCGCCACACTGGTCTTCTGAACTCCGGCCCGCTCTACCTCTTGTGACGTGTTCACCCCCATTTCATCCTCTTACTGGCGCCGTCCCTCCTCATCTGGATATCTCTCCTCATGCACATATCGGATATCGCATCTGCCCATCCCCACCAAAAAAATTTTCCCTTCGTTGCGGATCTGGCTCTCTGTGCATATGGTGGGATTAATTTTTCCTCGCGCATTCTGTGCCTGCCGCGGCCCAGGGATGCACGAAGAAAAAGTGGGGGGCTGTAGGGGGGTATATGTAGTACTCCCCTGCAGGAGCAGCTATGAGGAGGACCAGAGGGACAACTTGCCTGCCTCATGCAAGGAGTACTATGGTGCGACCATACAGGCAAGAAGGACCTGTGGGACGCGCGCGCATCCTAGCGGATCATGCACCTGGCCCAGCCAGGTGTAGTGCGCAGCGGTCCAATGGCACATAGGTCAGGTCCTGGTCGACGCGCGCACATCCTAGCGGATTATGCATACTGGCCCAGCCAGAGTGTAGTGTGCAGCGGACCTACGGATTGAGGAGCACTATCCCCCTCAGTCTAAGGGCTCACCGTATGGCAGACCAAGGGGATGACATACAGCGCTGGACATCCTGTGCAGCAGACCAGCAATTGGAGCACACATGGCAGGCTTCCCAGTACTGCCGAGGTTCGGGACACTTGTGCCCTGAGCTCCCCCTTCACTATCAGTGGAGGATGCAGGGATGCAGCACCAAGAATTTTTTCCCTCATGTCGGGTTTGGGGGGCCATTGTGATTTGCGATGCTAGGTGTTTTTCTTATGTTTTCACTTGCATGCTTGTCTACCTTGGGCATGCGGGGGGCTCTGTGATGGGGTGTCCTATGGCATTTCCAAGGCAGACGCTGCTAGACCTATAGATAGATTACCATATCTTAGATCACATGTTCCTATATCGTTACATCATGTAGATCACGTAATACAATCTTAACTTGCCATCTACCATGATATAGCGAGTCTGAGATCACCCCGGCGAACCACCATTACGCGTTAGACCACCTGCCTGGCTGAGCATCCGTATAACTGCTCCATGGCCTCGGTGCTGCAGAGGCTCCTGTCCAGGGTAACACGACCCCTTAGCGAAGGGTTACAACGGTACCCCTGTGAGCTGGCGCCTTTGTGGCTGCCTCTCACACTTCTACTACGGCTACTACCCACAGTGAAGCCTCCGAACTACGATGCGCGTCTCCCGACCCGTGCCGCATCACAGGGTGTCACCATTGACGGCCGATGAGGAGGGTGCGAGGAGATGGATCGACGATCCAAGAAAGGAGCAGGAAAAACCAATGACTCACTTCATCACATCCCGTTGAGGGACAGCTCGGAGACAGGGTTGGACGCCACATCAGCACCGATATCGGTCCATCTGCCACAGGGACATCAGTAAAGCTTGATGAAGGTGCGAAGGAAGAGGCACAAGGGCAGGGCAGGGCACTTCACAAAACAGTGCAGTGCCAAGTCAACAAGCCAGGTCGACTTGTTTCCCAAGGACAAAAGAGAATGCAGTCTACGTGGAAAAAGAAGAGACCTCGGAGATGTGAGAAATACAACTCACCTCATACTCCAAAACGGAATAGGAAGCCGGACCCAGTTGAGCCCTGCACCGGCGATGGCAGCGATGTCTTGTTGGTCTGTGTTCTTCATTAGCGCATATATAACGATAAAGGAGAAGAAGAAGAGGGAAATAAACACAGGCCAAGAGGAAGGGCACCGTGAAAACGAATAAAAAAACCCAAAGTCTGCGACCACGTGGCAGCTAACAAAGAAGAAAAAAACAAGACAACGAAATTGTACGCACAATAAACTCATCATAATGGGCCTCCATGACACGCTAGAGGCTCCCGTCATTGCGCATGAGTGCAGTGAGTATCCACTTGTTGACCATGGAGGGGGAGGGCTGGAGCAGGGGTGATAACTGGAAGGAACAAGGAAAGCTAGGTAGAAGGATGGGGAATGGTAGCTGGAATGGTGGTGGTCGAGGTGAAAGAGAGGTGGGCCAAATATTTGGCCATGGTTCATCTTTATGCACGTGTGTACACGTCTTTATGCATGTGTGCAGTGTGGCAAGGATGCTGACCAAGCATCTGCTTTTGGTGTACCGCCACTTCCCAGGAACCTCCCTTAGCGTGCTCGAATGCGGCCGCCAAGGCCCTTGAACACTTCCTCATCCCACTCAGCGGTCACAAATCCTCCAAGGCCGGCAGTTCAATGAATGCCCTGGACTTAGAAATAGATGCTGCTGTATGGGAGCAGTGAGTAATGGCCATCCAATTCTGCTGTGGCTGACTTGGATTGAACCTGTGTTAGAGTACTGGACGTGGGCTGCAATTAGAATGGCAATACACTGGCCAAATGAATCTGTAGTCAGCTGCCATGGCGCCAAACCAGCTTCGAAAGCACTAGGCAATTAATTTCTTGACATCGATGTGAGTTGCCTCATGAAACAAATATGTAGATGAAGAGTGAGAGTGACGAACCGAACACAAATTCAGAGGGAAACAGGTCCGTCTTTGTTACAAGAACAAGCTCCGGGTCGAACTCTGGCGAAGCAGAAGGGTTCGGAGGCCCGTTTGGTATGAGGCTCGTAAATGAAATCGAATAAAAGTCTAGGAGAGGTACAGAATATCTACGACTAGGCTACGACTATATACTGTTCTGTGTATCTAATCATTGTAACTATCGTTAAGTTCAACCGTGAGCTATACCTTCCTAATAAGTAAGCGTGAGTAAATACTATGATCCGAGCATAAGGCTTCGGCGTGGTAAACGACCGTGAGTACTGCTTGTACTACTATATATAAACTAAACCTGAACGTCTATGCGTTGCTTCCATCTGTTAGGCGTGTGTTCTTACCAAGAACCTGCCATAGTCCGCAAGGCTATTAGTAACCACCACATGTATACCTTGTGGCTTCGTAAATATAACTGTTCATGCGTATAGCATGTGTTCCTGCTCGATCGTACCAACCGATCGTTAACCCGATCCTGGGGTGGCTTCCTCGATCATGTATAATTATATCCATCTATGCATGTGGCATAGGTTCGTTCCAACGATCATTGTATTCGATCGTTCTCATGTTCAGTTATACTCGTGTTGAGTTATAATAATATCTTCCCATGCTGTCCTGCATGTGTTCTTCGTCGAGTATTGTGAGGACTCCTCCTGGTATCGTGGAACCGAGTGTATATCCTCATGGCGTTCCATATGTCCTTCCACGTATGCGTGGGTGTATGTTGTCCAGCCTTCGTCTGTCGTAACTCATGTCCGAGTTCGTACTGGCGATCGAGGGCCTTGATCCGTGAATGCGTCCGTACTCGTGTTGTCCTGTCGGTACGCTTCCTTTTATATATATCTTCCTAAGCATCTATCGTCTTGATGCTTCTTCGATCGTGTGACTTAACACCTTGATCGGTATACGTGTGAGGTCTTGGCTAGCCTGCCTTGATCCTCGTGTCTTCTGTCGTTTGGCTTACAGCAGTGTCGTTCTGCATCTTGGTGTTCTTCCGTGATCCGGGATATCGTCTGGACTTCGTATACGCTAAGCCCTTCTCTTGATCCGTTATCTAGGATCTCATCCTGATCTCTTGATCTAGGGTTTGTCAACGTTCTTGATAATGTTTCCACTATCTCATCTGTATGTGTCTATTATGCTACGCTCTCAGATAGATCCTTATCTGTATGCGCTTGTTGTGCTGCGCTCTTAGATAGGCGTTGGAACGATAAGATTTGCATCGAATCGTGACAGTCTTGCTTCCATTCCTTGCTTGTATCAACTAAACCGCGACATCGAAGACAGCGCCGTCCAAGCCGCAGCTGGTATGCTGCACAGTTGCTCACTCTGTGCACCCCACCACACCACCGAGTGCAGTGGGGTGGACAATTGACAATTGCGGACTACCACACCAGGTGATCCAGATCCCCAATGTCTACAACGTTGAGTGGGTCCTTCTCCTTCAAGGGCGACAGCCCGACAAGTCTGATGCTGATGATTACACACTGTGGGGTGGGCAATGGGAACAAGGGATTCAATTACATCCCCACCTTTGCAACATACAACTTCGAGGCAGGTCTGCAGGTACATTATCTGCCTGTACCTCGCTCCTTGCTGTGATGATATGCTCTGCACAGTCATCCAACTTCCTCCGGGCGATGCTCCCACCGCAGCCCCCCGTCAATACCGCTGACCATTGGCGGGATCCTCTCGCCCGCCTCAAGCACGTCTGGCTCTGGACCGTCTTTACCGTACACGCCTGCGAGCGCGTCCGCAAACCCCTCCACCTTTTCCATGTTCCCTGACTCGGCCTCCACTCCCACTGACTCGTTGCCATACACCACCGATATGGGTCTGGGTCTTGACTCGACAGGCCAGTCTGCCGATGAGGACTGCCTCCTCGCTGTGGGCATTGACCTCCAGTGCTGGACTCACGGAGGGCGACTTTGATATCAAGTGCATCCCGGAGCTTGGGTGTGTGGCATTCCCCACTGCACAGCCCTCGTTCCCCGGCAGCAAGTTCCTATTGTTTGACGGGTTGTACGAGGTTGAGATGGGTGAGTTTGACAAGCAGGCCTTGGGCGGCGAGCTAGACCTGCACTTTGGGGACCTGGGCATGAGGGAGCTTGACAAGATGCTAACAGACGGCTTCTGAGCTTGTTTGCGGACAACAACAACAACATGACCCCAGCAGGCTCACACCCCACCCTCAATTATTCGCGCACATCGCGCCGCGCCGCGCTTCCTTTCCTTCCCCCACGCATTGCTTCGCCCCACGCTCCCTTTAGATGACACCCCACCCATGTACATTACCACCCCCTGTGCTGCCGCAGGTGCCTAGTCGTGCTTCTTGTATAATCTGCACCGCTCAATCTGCACCCTCATATCTAACCTGGTGACCACTCCACTCACGCTGTACAACATCACATTCAGTGATCTCGCCTCTCCATCACCTTCGTGTATCTTAGTTGTTTGCAATCCCTCATATCTCTGTTGTCCTGCCTCTACACCTCTACATACACCCGCACCCGCCCATCTTCCAGCTTATATGAATGGCAGGTGGGCATGGTTATGCGCATGCGCATGTACCTCCGCTGGGTGGCTGTCTGCGATGCCTGCCCTCAAGCAGGGCTCGGTGTCTGGACGCCTACCCACACCCTCGAGGATGCGCGGGAGGGGCATGGCGGAGATGGAGTAGAGGTCGAGGAAGAGGAGGGGGCACTGTGGACGGCAAGGAAGGCAAGTATCACTGGGTGCAAAGCCTTATTTCCGCGGCGCGGAAATTTTGAATTTCCTCAGGATTTCCGCTGCATTTGCGCATTATTTGCGCCGAATTTCCGGGCCGCGGAAATTTTGAATTTCCGCAGCATTTCCGCAGCATTTCCGCAGCATTTCCGCGGCGCGGAAATTTAAAATTTCCGCAGGTGCGGAAATATGATTCGGAAAAGGAAATAAAACTGACCTGCCCAGCTGACCTTTAATTTGCAGCTGTTACCATTCATTTCAAAACACTTGCCAGAAACAGTAATAAGATAGGCAAAAGCAATGTATTCTAGAAATACAGGTTCATAAGTAATCCCATAGCGCTCCTCCTGGTGCAGTGAATCCTGGTGGTTGCAGGACTCCTGAGCAGTGCCACGTCCCGATTCACGACACCGGCTTTTACATGTGTGTCCGCCTGCGAATGCGCATCAAGATGGTCAGCAGTGTGCATAGGGAATAAGAGGTGTTCTCCAGCGTGCGGTCCAGGTACAAGAAGCACTCAATGTCGAGCATGTGCACGTTGTCGATGAAGAGGACCTGTTGTGTGCATGTCAGTGGTGAATAAAAACAAAGCTGGTGCGACGCACCCCAGTGATGATGGGCGAAGAGGCAGAGGACGGTAAGGAAGATCTCGCCGCGGCGGCCGAGGTAGTGTTTCAGCGGGTCGACGATCCATGCTCCACTGCAACAATAATCAGCATCAGAAGAGAAGATAAAAAGACACCCACACCAGCCCCGCGTTCAAAAAGACAATACTATATTCACCGCGCCCACGATCCACTCGTCCGTCCCCGTCCCCGCAATGCTAAACTCCTCCGGAAAGCTCAGGTTCGCGCCGTTGCTCCCCGTCTGGTCCCACCCCTGCGTCGCGGCGCGCTCGACCAGCGCCGCATCGAGACCACCCCGAACATCATACCCACAACGAGCAGCTGCCCCGCGCGCGCGCGTCTTCCCCGTCCTTGATCAGGCTGAGGCCCAGCGCGCCGGGACGCAGGCCATCGAACCAGCGCTTGGCCTAGCACAGGACGCGCGCGTACGCCGCGGTGCAGAGGCGCGTGGCCCATGGCGGTGCTCTGCATGAGGAAGTACTTGAGCCCCATGAAGAGCTCGTCGAGGGCGGCGACAGCGAGCGCGAGGGCGCCGTAGGTGTTGATTGCGCAGGTGTCGTGCGCGCCGGTGGAGGCCTCGAAGAGGAGGCGCGAGAGCAGGAAGGAGAAGACAGACGTGGTGGCGCCGCTGAGTAGGCAGACGACGAGCCCGAGGGTGACGAGGGGCTTGTGCGGGATGGTGGGGTGCATTTCACGGAGGAAGGTGGAGGGGGTGGAGGGTGAAGACGCAACGCTCACTTTGAGATCGGTGAAGGAGTCCCGCCTCTTTTCGAAGACAAGATCGGACGGCGTGAAGCGGAGACTGGGAGGTCGGGTGAATGCCGTCATGGACGGCGGGAGAAGCTTGTAGGGATTGGGAGTACGATGCCACGAGAAAGAGGGGATACTGGGTGTGAATTGGGCAACCCGAGCGGCGCGCGTAATCGTGGATGTGGCTGAAGAGATGGTAACGTTGCGCGGGTGCAGGGAGGGCACGGGGAAGGTGAGGGGGAGGCGAGGTCCAGGTTTGGGATGACGGGGAAGACAATGGGGCTGGGGAGGCCAGAGAGGTAGCGCGTGAGGAAGGCAGAGAGGGCGGGGAGCGCGTCCGCCCTGCGTCCGTGGCACGGAGGATGGGGGGCAAGGGCAGCACTTGCCCGGAGATGTGCAGCGTGATGTTCGGGGCATGAGCACGAAGGGCGAAGACGGGCGTGATGGAGATTGGCGAAGCATCGCCCCCTGTAGGATGGTGAATGGGAGGGAAGGGCAAGTGAGGGTGAAGGATATCTCCCGCTCCTCCCCTTGCACGCACTCCCCCCTCACTCGCCCTAAATCTGCTCGTTCACCTCCTTCGCCGCCCGCTCGCTACGCAGGCCCGGCAGCGCGCCTTCTACCTCACGCATCTGCTCCTCCACCTCCCTGCTTGCGGTCTGCGCACGTTTCACCCCCTCCTGCAGTGCCAGCACCTTCTGCCGCGCACCTCGGCCGCCACACGCTTCTCCGAGCCGCGGCGGATGGCGAACGTTTACAGCCACGACAGCAGCAACGTCCGAGGCGATATAGAATTCGATCGGCTGGGGAAGACCATCCTCGGACATGAAGGCTCGCGACTGAGTGCGCAGAACTTTGGGCTGATGGTCGGCGGCGCCAGCAGAGAGCTCGAGGTCGGCGGGGGCACTGAAAAAGTCGGGTAAGAATCGGTTGCGACAGATCGATAGCTTATTCACGTACCATCTTGGCGTCGTTCTCTTGTCCAGCGAATTCGACGTCCCCGAAGTCGACCTTGAGCTTCTTGTCCGTCTTGACACCGATCAGGAGAGGCGAGCTACGAGCGGTGACGACCTCATTAGGGTAGTGGATCGACTTGAAGACAAATGCAAACGAGCCCTCGAGCTCCTTGAGCACTGCCTTGACGAGCTCAGTGAAAGTGATGCGCTTGTCGGACTGCGAGTCGTAGATGTACTTTGTGAGCTTCGCAACGGCCTCTGTATCGGTGTCGGTCTCAAACAGGTATCCGCACTTTTGCAGAACAAGCCTAAGCTCGCCGCTGTTGGTGACGATAGCGCCGGTCTTGATCTGCTCGACGCCGAGCGCGACGAGTAGGTCGGCGATGATGGTGTTCTCGGTCTCGCCGCTGCGGTGGGAGATCATGATGCCCCAGCCGTCGGACTGCGCGAGCTGGGCACTACGAACCGTAAGCCACGAGAAAACCAAAAATAAGAAAAAAACATACGCCTGAATCGACTCGGAGATGGTACCGATCTGGTTGACCTTGAGCAGCAGCCCATTTCACGCCTTCTTCTCGATGGCGGTCTTGATCCAGAGGGGGTTGGTCACTGTCAAGTCGTCGCCGACGATCTGGATCCCGCTGAGCTTGGTAAAGTGCGTCCACACCTCCCAGTCGTCCTGGTCGAAGGGGTCCTCGATCGACACGATGGGGTACTTCTTCACGTAGGTCATGTATAGGTCCGCAAGCTCCGTGCCCGAAATCCATTTGCTCAGGTCCGAGTTGGGGTTCTTGAAGTCGAGGTCGTACTCGCCCTCCTTGTAGAACTCGGACGACGCGACGTCGAGCGCGATCTTGATCTTGCCCTCGTACCTCGCCTTCTTGATCGCCTCCGAGAGCAGCTCGAGTGACTCCTCCGCGCCAGCCACGTTCGGTGCGAACCCGCCCTCATCTCCGATGTTAACAGCTAGGCGTGGCGTAAGACGAAGCACGTATGTACACAGCGGAACAGCCCACCGTTAATACCGTACTTGGCGCTGACGACCTTCTTCAGCGTGTGGTACGTCTCCGTGCCAATCTTCATCCCCTCGGTGAACGAGCTGGCGCCGGTGGGGAGGAGCATGAACTTGTTCCCTGCGTACGACCCGCCGTTTATTACGTTGAACGCGGGGGTCGGCAGGACAAACGGCGGCTTCGCGAGGTCGGCAAAGTGCTGGTACAGCGGGACACTCTTCTCCGCGACGCCTGCCTCAGCCACAGCGATGGACACGCCGAGGATGGTGTTCGCGCCGAGCTTGCCCTTGTTCGGGGTGCCGTCGAGCTTGATGAGGAAGTCGTCGATCTCCTTCTGCCCGGTGACCGCGAGGCCGGACTTAATGAGTTCGGGGCGATGATGTCGTTGATGTCGTTGACGTTCGCTACGGCCTTGCTGACGCCTTGAAAATGATTTTTGAGCACAAGGAAACGATTTATGCGTAAAAACATACCCTTTCCGACGTATGCCTTCTTGTCTCCATCCCGGAGCTCGACGGCCTCGTGGATACCGGTGGATGCACCAGAGGGCACGGCAGCGCGGAAACGGCGGCTCCATGTGGGATCTTCTCCGAAATCTCGTCTTGAAGATGCCTCAACGAATGGCGGAAGAAAAGTGCGGCACTTTCCTTTTTGGGAAAGGCGCGGTTCTGGTGTTTGTTGGATCAAATTTCCTAACAGAGCCTAACCGTAAACGGTTACGCCAAATTGGGCGTAACCAGATGGGGTTTGAAGCGTAACCAAAAACAGCAATTATTCACGTGGATAGAGGAGCGTAGACAGAAATGGGAAGTACTTCCCACGGTTCCGTTGATACATCGTTTAATCTAGGTGACTCGTTCTCGGCCAATGCTCAATCTTTTAACACCGTTTTTATTGCATAAAATCAGGACAAAACAAGGTATATACAGATCCAACCTCTCATAATGTTCTGTTGGGTATTTAAGACCAATTATCCAATTCTAGAGCAAAAATGGGTTTAATACCTTGATAGCTATTCATCGCCAGTTTCTGACCAACTGAGCCCGTATTTAACAGTCTTTTGGGCACTGCTTCGACCCTCACATGATCTTTGGTTACAATCTGCACACGGATTCTTGCAAAGTTCCCGCCTATTACTCCCTTTGTAATTATCTTGTCTGCATTTGTGGCATGTCCGCTTCTGTCGTTGTCTCGAAGGTTCCTCAGAGGCAAAGACTGCAGTTGTTGTAGCTTCTCATTTCCGCGAAGATCCTACCCTGATGCTGGCTATATTATGACTATTTCCCTCTTCCAAATTAATATCTGGATAGTTGTGCTGTTCAAAACTCTGTACAAATTTGAGCAAGATATCCATTTGGGAGGAAGTTGGGAAACCTGCTTGATCAACTATATCCCAGGATGAATCTGTGGCTGGGCTGAGATCTGTGGGGCAATTGCTGTGGGGGGGGTGGTTGATATGCATTTCCCCCTTTCCCTTCCTTTCCTCTTTCCTTTTTCGGCATATTTTTTGTAATTATTTTGGGAACCAACAAACACCGTACCCGAGCCTTGGGAAAAGCCACGCATACAACACGCATACATACATCTCTGATCGAGCTGTATCAGTATGTACACCAAATGCAGATGCTTCGTCAGCATCCTCCTTTAATCTACACCTGCGGAAGCTCGCCCATGGGCCATCCTCCACAGTCCCGTGCAAAAATGCAGGCTGTTGTGTGGCGCACGAATTCACACTCGGCGGAACGATCCCTTGGAATGGGAGCGGCGCGGCTTGAGAATGGCGGATGCTTGCACGCAGATGGGCAGATGCGGAGCGGTGGGGTGGGTGTACGTGCGGTTTTCCGTGGCCAGAGCGCGCTGTCGAGGTTCCCAGGGAGTAGCCACGGAGCGTCGTCGAATCGTCGAAGGTGCGGGTGCGGCAGGATCCTGGCTCGGAGCATTGGTCCCTATCGAATATGTGTAGTACAGTACGTCGGCAAACGTATGCCCCGAGCCGGGCGTGGTTTAGGAGGCATAAACGTATACCGTACGGTGACTCAGCGTGCGGAAGGACCGAGAAGAGGTAGTGGTGTATGCAAGACGTCGGGTAAGGGGGCTCAGTCGATGGCTCATGGCTATGAGCAGTTGGGGCCGGGAAATTCGGCTTGGTGAAAGTTGCTTCATCGGTCTCGAGTAGCCCTCCCGGTCTATACTGTCCCCAAGACACTTCGCATTTGAGTACAGAGCGTTTAGAACAACAAAGGAAAGACAGTCGCGAAGCGGTATAAATATGGATCCGCGGCCGCACCGGGTGCTCGCTTCGAAGACAGAGTGACATTCACCCAGGAACCTAGTTAGACACGAATCAGGAGGCGCGCTATCAACCGGTACGACTGGCGTAGCCTGCTGGGACGCGATCTTCTTGTTCACGTCACTGCTACGGGCCGCCTTCCCGCTGGCTTCACCGTTCGGCTTTTTGGGGTCAAATTTGGCGTAGTATGAGATGAGATCCATCAGCTGCACCAACTGTGGCTCAGGCGAGCAGCTAAATGGTTAACGGCTAGCCGCGCAGCCACACAGACAAACAACCGCTTCGCAACCTAAAAAGGGAATTTCCCAGTTCGACGTTGATGACGAATCCTTGGGCCCGAGCTATAGCCATGAAGGGTTCCATAATAACCTCGTCGTACAAGTCTCAACGCATATTCAGTTCTGATGCACACAACAGCCACGGTTCGAGCACAAGAACTTGGCTTGACATCGGACGGAAGGGACACTACCGGAGAGCACAATTTAATATATGTTTTGTCTCCGGTATCGAAAAATCAAAGGACTTACCCCCAAAGTATCCGATAGCACCAGAGGAAGACCTCGATGCTGCAAGGTCTTCATCATGTCCACAAAATCTGCGCTGAGGCCACCCCACAGCTGCACAAATTCCCAACGAGCAGCCGCACGGGGGGAGCAATACAAAGCGAGTTCGGCGTCCGTCCACCAGCGAGAGGCAATCATACCGGCCAGAATAGCTTCTGTGAAAGAAAGCTCCGGTACCGGTACGTGGAGAATCAAACTGTGCAGGCGGGTTAGCAGGGGTCTTGTATCCTCCTGGTAGTACAGTGCGCCAATGAATGCATCATCGAGACAACGCATACACCCAGACAATTTCAGGCAGTTAAGGGACGGTGCGTGGCGAATAACGGCCATCAGGTCGTCGGATGTGATCATAGCACCAGAGTTCAGGTACAACGCAAGCCAGGTAATGTTTGGTGATCATAGCTGAAACACTGTGAAGGATTCTGTCCACTGCATGGCGGCCACGCCGGCAAAATTCAGACATAGCTCCTCCAGCGCAGGAGCTAATAGGTAGTCCAAATTGGCATGCCAACAAATCCATCCGAGTCGTAGAGCTCGAGAGTTAACGCGCGCATGTGGCTGAGGGCAAGGATATCTCGTTCAGCTTGGACAGGCAGCGGACGCGTCACCATCCATGATGTCTGCACTTCGAAAGGATGTCGAAGGCAATGTCGGGAGTCTCACAGTCGAGAACGAGATCGGTGAGTTGATCCCAGGGGATAAGAATCGGCATCACATTTGAATAAATCTTCATCCACAATTTTCGGAGGCGAGGGACCTGGCTGAAAGATATAATGCGGCTGGGGTAGGAAATGTCTCGCTTGAACGCTCTCTCTAGGTCTAGCTTTTCGAGGCTATCGAACCTGTATTCAGCCAGCTGGCTGACCAACGGAAGCGGTGTGTGGAGGTTGTGGGTGAGTTTCAACTCCAGAGAACGCCGTCAGGGGGCAAACCGCAGAACCTCCTCCGGTATGCAATGATCTACGAGTGACACCAGGGAGACGTGGATAGGGTGCGGTTCAGAACGCGTAAACAACACCTTTAAACCATCAACATATAACCTCTCCGAGGTGGCAGTTCTACTTTGGAGCTCCACTCGAATCGGAGCGGTCCACAGTCGCGTGGTACGATGAGCGAGCTGCCTCCAGTCTGAGCAGACCTGGGATATTCGAAACACGTCCTTGATGTCCGTCACCGTAAACACGAGTTTGAAAATCTCGGCGAGTAATTCTACGGGCAGGGTGTGGATGGGCGAGGTGAGATGTCTGAGCGCCGCGACATAGGTGTGCTCGCGATCATGCAGTTCAATTAGGGCGCTGATCTGAGATTCGATTCTTTGATAAATCGTTGAATATCCGCCCTGGAGCTTTGTCTGGTTCGCTCGGTCTGCTCGAGCAAAATTTCGCGGACGGAGATGGAAGGGGCAGCCATATTGAATGTGGCGTCTAATCGACCTGCTGCAACGGCGCACAGGACGTTGAAGAAGAACACCTGTGATTCACAGGCGTGGGAATCCTCCATCAAATATTGATCCTCTTGCAAGCTCTTGCTTGACTTGGACCGCAACTTCGACGTTAGATCTGAGTATTTTAAAGCTGTTCCCTCGGAACCCCGAGAATCTCCTGGAAGAGCACAGTTTGGCTGTTTTTTTCTTGATTCTTTCTCCGGGCCACGCACGGTCGTTTTGGGTCTTGCCCGACCTTGTGCCGTGCATCGCGTTCAAGCCCAACACTTCCTGTCCAAGATACTGGCCCCCGTGACCGGCGCAATACTTTTTGTTGCCGAACTCTTTCTTTCGGGACGTGTTCGTGAGCTCCGGACGGCTTCAATCCTCAATCTTCAATCTCGGTCCCTTCTGTCTTGACTAACGCCGTTCTCCGAATCGCATATAGACCTTCGAAGGGGAAGACCGGGCCTGCGCCTGCCGTTGGCGTCTCGGCTGTTCCGGCGAGTGCCAGGGCTTCTCGCGCCCAGAGCGCACTCATTAAATGCATGCAGTAGTCAGTCCAACAGCAGTTACTTCTTGGGCTTACAAGTTACTTCTTGGGCTTACAAATTACTTCTTGGACTTACCTACAACTGGGGCTTTCGCGCTCTCGTCACCGCGGAGAACTGAGCTGGGGTGTGCCCCTGCCGATATCAGCGTAGCATTCTGTCCAGATTAGGGAGTGCTATGCAACGTTGAATGACTGGTGCAACGCTAACACCAACGCCAGACGGCGACCGAGTAATGAAATGGAAATAGGTTATAGATGGCTAGAGCGGTCACTCGAGTTCGCATTCGGATTCGGCCGGCGATCGCGGTGGGCAATGACTATAAGAATGCAAACGCGAACTCGGAACCCTTGTGAGCTTGTTGACCATTCGATCGTTGACTTGTCCTGTCACTTGGCCTGCAATGGGAGAATTCGATACCGTCGTTGGTTGGTCGGTTGTTCTGTCGCCTGTACATTTCTGACCGTTGGCGATCGTCCCAGGCGTCCTTCTACTCGGTCTTTTCTGTGCGTCGTTCCCTATTTTGCACTTCCGAGTCTTGACGCAGTAAATACCTACCTGTATGGCATCTGCACATACCAGTTTGTGGTGTACATGCAGTCTAGTATGTGCCCTATTCTGTTTCAAGGACTTGACTTATTGGTTGTAAAGAGTTCAAGGACTCGCTGTGGATCAGGTTCGAATTCGATACCAAAAGAGACGTTTGGTATCTCGAGCTTTCTCCAGATCTATTGTCGGGTCGCTCTTTTTCGTGGACAAGCTCTTCATAATTCTGCAGCTCACGTCCCTCGAGTCCTGTCTGCAGTGTTACCAATTACACCAACCCCGCCGCGCTCGCCTGTAAGTCCCCCATGCAGCAAATATGCCATCTTGCCTTCACGTACAGCAGACATCGGATGGACCATCCCGTTCACCGCTGTCGCGACCTCGGTTACCGCAATCCTTACGCAGATATTCCTCGGCCATCGGTCTTGGTTCGAACGCATGCACGTGAAACGAGTGAAGACACATGCTGACCAAGCATTTGCATTTGGTGTACAGCCACTCCCGGGTTTAGTACAAGCTTCATATCACACGCGACTCGCAACTCAAACTCAACACCCCATCCCATCCCATATCGCTCTAATATAATCCTCTGTTTCTGTCCGCCGTGCTTTCAAAGGCCTTACCTCAAACTTTCTTCACCGCTTGACGGGGAAGGCACCGGGAGGGCTCGCGCGCGCTCGACGTCGAAGCACTTTTCCACAAGTGTGGAGGCGCACGGGCATGGTCGCGGGCACGGCGATGAGGAGGCAAATGGTGCGGCGCCGCTGCCGAGCGTACATCCGTTGCGGAATACGTGCGTCGCGTCTTTTCGTTGGATTTATATTTACTGATGAGGATGGCGTTAGCTGGGTGTTTTGGTTCCGCCAGCAACGCACGCCGGGGAACAAGATCGTGAGCTACGAGGACGGCATCAAGCGCGTCGCGGCGTTCAGCAGCGTGCGTCTCCTCAAGTTGTCCCTCTATATATCTTACACTCACGCGCACACAGGTCGAGTCCCTCTGGACCCTCACAACCCACCTTGCGCCCCCTCCGCCCTCGCACCCACCACCGACTACCTCCTCTTCCCCGACCACGGTCATGGGCACAGGCAGGCCTGCGCGCCGACTTGGGGCTCGCTAAAAAACTCGCGACTCTGGGATTGGGCTCAAGGAGGTCTGGAGGGTGCAGGAGGAGAAGCATGTACCGGGTGCGTGTCTCTTCCTCCTCCTATTTCCTTTCCTCCCTCCACCTCGCCTTCACTTGAATCCTTCCTTTTTATTTCGAATTCTATCTAATACAACGCGCCCACAGGCAAAGCAATCCACACAATCGTCTGGCCGCTCGACTGGCAGACGTACGGTGGTGGCTGGGAATACCACATGGCCGTCGGGCTCGACTACAAGAACCCGTCGCTCGAGCCGTATCGCGAGTTTCAGGTGTGTTTGTCTGCACACCCTTCTCTTTCCCTCCTCTTGCCCCCTTCCTCTCCCCTTTCTTCCCTTCTCGCCTCTCCCTTCCTCATCCCTCAATCCACACGTCCCGCTAACACCCCCGTTCTCCAGCGCATGAAATACCACCCGTCCCTGCGCGCCCTCTTCACCGGCGGCGAACGCCTCGCATACGGCGCCCGTGCCCTCACCGAGGGCGGGCTGCAGAATCTCCTGAGATTGGACTTTCCGGGTGGGACGGTGCTTGGGTGAGTGGCGCGATTACGGTTTTGATTTTTTTTGGAGTGGTGGGTGGGTGCGAGGAGGTCGTTTCTCTCTTCTTTGGAAGAGATATCAGCGCTTTCGTACTGCGCCTGTCGGCCTTTCGCGTCGAACGGGCCTGAGGGTCGCCGCGTGGGCGTCGACCGGGGGTTCGGTCTGTCACGTCGGGCGGGCGTTGGTAGTTTGGCTTCAGTGCTCGGCCTTTGGTGTCGAGCAAGAATGTGCGGTGAGCGACGTACGGCGTCAGCGCTCGGCGTTGACTTTCGGTTGTTCGCTCGTTCGCTCTTTCGACTTTGAAGTGCCATTGCGATGGTATCGAACAGGCGCCTGGCGGGGTTGGACGAGGCCGAAATATTAATACCATACGAAGATCCAATGCTAACGACGACACTTGCAGGTGCGCAGCAGGCGTCGTGAACACGGCGAAGATCAAGGGGACGCATAATGCGATGCGGGTGCGTGCTGGGTTCCATCCTATTCTTTCCTTTGGTCTTGTGTTTGCGCGGATATTCGATTCGTTCGCTCTCGTCACCATTCTGTCTATATATTCGGTTCTTTCGCTTCGTCTATTCGCTACTCAATGTTTACTCCCTAATCGTCACCATCATGTAGATACGTCAAGTCTCTCTAGTATACGTGATCTGAACGACTATCTTCAGATTTCACGCCCGGTAGACTAGAGAGGCTGAAACAAGCCTACGTCAAGTCCTGGATCCTCATCGCTAAACTCGAAATCCGCGCCGAGGATGCAGCCCGCCGCGTCCAAACCGACCGTTGCTCAGAGCTCCGAGGAAGCAGAGGCGACGGGGTCGTTCGGGAAGCCGGGGATCCAGAGCGAAACGTTTTCCGAGGTACCGGCGCCATGGTATCGTAGAAGACTTTTCGGTTGTATGATATTCGTTCTTTCCCTTCCCGTAAAATTCGAGTCTGAGCTGCGGCTCCCCAATGACGGCTGTATCTGGTATTGACTGTGAGTTAAGGGAAAGCGAGGGAAAGCAGTTTGACATCCTTGGACCTTCTGCACATACACGAGAATTACGCGGCAACGGAAAATGAAGGGCGGACTAGGGTCGGGGATGCGTGTTGTCGCGGCAGATGGGGCCAGGATGCTTTTATTGTAAGTAGATCTCCGCGCAAATGTCGTAACCGCCGTTGATGCAGAGATTTCCGGTATATCAGTAAATTTTGTGCCCAAGTGCATCGCAACTTACATACCGGAGGGCACCCAGAGCCTCTATTGCGACCCCCTCCTCGCTGTCTGTGAGGCGCGTGATGAGTGCGCCAACAATGTTCTTCCCTTGAAGCAAACGGCACGTCGAGGGATCATTTTGGATGAGATTGGATACAACGATACAAGCCCATTTGCGCGTGGGATCCGCACCGATAGAGCCTACATCTGCTCATCGCAAGAACCATGCTGACACCGATGCTGTCCTCGACGCATTCTGTGCCATGTCTAGCCAAATAATATCGCAATGCCGAACACGTCCGATAATAGCCGAAATTTCATCCCCTGAAAAGTAATACTCTATTGAGATTTGGCGCTAAAGTGCGTAGTCCGAGTCAGCGATTCAGACAATTTAAACCAAGAGAGTTGGGAGTTGATGGACGGTGACCAGAGACTTCAAGCACATGGTGGGGCAGAACAAAGGAAGACAGCATGAGTTGAACACCAGAAGAACTATTTAACGGCGGAGAGAATATCTCAATTCCACCGTCGAGTTGATCACTTCCCGGATGTTTTGCTGTGACCAGGGAAAAAAAGGAATCATCTAAATGGTCCATTATATATATACATCGTGAATCGTTCCCTTCTTCTTTCTTTCTCTGGAGTCACACTCCCTTAATTTCCTTCCTGAACCTGCGCCGCCTGACCCCTCCGCCTCCTCTTCTCGCGACACCCCGGCCCAATTCGAATTACGACGTACCAAGTATATCAGCGGTGAGGCGACGACGCACATCCCCGCAAGCAGCACGTACGTCCACCCCGCGCCGAGGGCCGACATGATGGGCTGGATGACCGCGACGAGCGTGGCGCTGAGGGCGCAGCGCACGATATTGTTCTGTGTGTTGTTCAATACCAGGTGCAAATCGGAAGTGATTTTGAGTTAAATTAGTTTTCAAGTGGAAATGCCGGTTAAGTTGAAAGGAACGCACACAGGCAGTTACAGACGATCCCTGGCTGGGCACAAGGTCAAGGATGAGTGTTTGCGCGGCGTTCATGATCGCCATCGTGAACAAGCCCACTGCACAATGAACGATTTTAGTTTTAGGCGCAGGTTTTTTTTGATTTATACGCGAGGTGTGGTATGATAAGAGGATAGAACACACCAGCAACGAGAAAGCCAAGCAGCCCAGCGATGCTGACGCGCTTCTTGATGCACCACCCATACGCCGCGCAGGACGCGACGAAGCATGTCTAGAAGGATGGGGATGAGGCGTAAGCGAGCCTGTATACACATTCAGTAAGTTGTGAGGGAGTCACAGGCGTGCCAGGATTAAGATCGATAGGATTCAGAATTTAAAAGGGAACCGAACCTTCTCAATTGGGAATTTCAACTCGTCCTGAGCCGTCGTCTTTTCGCTTTCGGCCAGGATACTGCGCCTCACGCGCTGGTAATCCCAGTTCAGGAGCTTCCCCGAGGTCGCCGACCCGACGAGCATGCCGCCGCCGATTGCTAGTTGGTTCGTAAGTGTTAGGCGGACACTTAGAAATAAGTAACAAGCTCGCAAAAATGAACACACCAAGATAACAAAGCCCTAACTGCGTCTGGCTGAGCTCGGAGTACGTCTCGTGAAAAATTGTCGCAATCGACGCGTTCACGCTGTAGAAAACCGCGCACCAAAACCATTCAAACTCAGCAGAATTAATATGTCCGGGTTGAACAGGAGACGGAGGGGGTTTTGGAATGGTTTGCGGGTGCGGGGCACAAGGGAAGTGGAAGTGATCTTGGTGGGGGCGCCGCCCTACGAGGGGAAGGACGGGGCGCGAAATGGTGGGCGGGGGGATGCTGCCATTGCCGACGAGAGAGCGGGTTTCGGGGAGGAAGCTGTCGAAACGAAGACCGGTGAGTCGAGTTGAATGGACGAACAAAAGGCACTCACAGAATCAAGGTGAGAGCGCATCCTGCCGACGCGATGCAGAGGAACCAAAAAATTGATCTATCACAAACGAAGGAAATTAAATGCGGACCCGCGCGAGGAGTACTGGATACTTGCCATTCTGGATCCTTACTTGGTATGGTCGCTCATTCTTCCATGTTCCTCTATACTGATTCCCGTAGATCTCAAGTACGACAAACGCAATCGCGTAGTGGTGCCGTGGATCTGGGGCGGGAAGAGGCAGCGACAAGATGCGGTGTGGGACCCGTAAGTATCGTGTTCCTTTCATTAGATGCTTACTTATCGTCTACAGTACGGCGTGATGCACGCTGGCTGGGTTGTCTCGTCTCGCCAGTAGCATCTTACCCGACTGCAAAACGATCCCACGATCCCATCTACACGCCTTATCGTGTCCGCGCCCGCCAGCAGCTGCGCCCCGTCCTCTTTGCGCCACACCTCCACCTTTGCGTCGACCTCCACCCAGCGCGCGATTTGTTTCGGGCGCGCGCGACGCATTGCACCTGGATGTCGGTTTCAATCAGCATGGATGGGGTGGGATGGGCGTGCCGACGTCGGGCAGCGCGGCAGTCGCGTGCCTGTTAAGCGACGAGAGCGTGACGTAGACTAAATCGACGAGACGGAGCTTGGAGAGGCCGCTGAGAAATAAAATGAATGTAAGCATGTGGGAGAGCTTTACGGGAGGGCAGAGGGGGACGGAAAGCAAAGCAAGAAGAGAAAACGGGCCGTGAGAGGGACAGAAACGGCGGGGGGCATGAGCTGGAAGGGCGCGACCGGGCGGGGGCCATCATACACGGGTGATTTGGCAGCTAACGATGGGCGCGTCGCGGGAGAGAAAAGAAGAGCGCCAGCGCGCGCGCGCGGGGCGAGGCAGCGAACCACACCACCTGCAGCCCACCCCGTGCGAGTATTTCGACCTGCCCCCCCGCGCCTCGACCTCCGTCCCGCATAACAAAGACACCAGACGCGCGGCGGCGGATCCAAGGAGCGTCCCCACGCACGCACGAGCCCGCCACCCACGTCTGCGCCCCGAGTTGCCGCTCGTCGCGCCACGGTAGCGCACTTTGCCACTAGTCTGCCCGAGGATGACCGCGCCCCACTTGAGCTCGCGCATCTCGCCCGCCGCGTCCCAGAGCACCCCCGACGCTGCGGCGCTCTTCGTACACACGCACAAGCGTCACCTCGAAGACGCCGGCGCTCACGCGGACTTTGATGCGCGAGAGGAGCACGGGCGCGAGAATATCTGCGCGCCGGCCCTCGGCTTTGGAGGCGCGGCGTTCGGCGACGATTACCTGCGTGGGGCGAATGGGTTTAATTTAATTTGGCGAGGAGGAGAGGGAGAGGGACGTACAAGGTTGTGCCGCGCGCAGAGTGCCTCGACCCTCGGTTTTCCTGAGATGGGGTGGGCTGTCGGGGAACGCGACGTGGGAAGAGCGTGAAGAGGGTTGTGGGGAGCGGCCCGGCGCGGGGGCGAAGGGGTATAGCGCGACCAGGCGGAGGCGAGGGGCTATGAGCATTCACGGAGTCTGTGAATTTTTGACGCGTCTAGTCACGGCTCCCACGGCGTTATGTTTTGCAAATTGAAGCGTCCACATTGACGGTTTTTGAGCACCTGTTCCCGACCCCACTCCACGGAATGCACCCAATGTACACCACCCCTCACCAAGGCTCGGGGGGCACTCGTCAGCTCTGCCTGGCCGCCCTGCTACGGGATGGGTATGTGAAGCCTGAGGTGTCTAAATCTGGAGTGTGCTGGCACAGCCACAGATACACACCTCCCACCACATTCTATTTATGGCTCAGCCGGATCGCGAGCACGCGCTGCAGCGCGCGCTGGGTGTCACCGCAGCCGAGATCGCCGTCGCCCGAGCTCATGGCCCGCCGAGAGCGACCCGACGTACAAGCGCAACACCTTTGTTTCTCGCGCACGCGTCCGTGGAGTCACGCAGAATCCTGCCGCCGTTAAGGGTGCGTCCATTCCAATTTAGAATTATCACGGAAGTGTACTGATATCACACTTGAAGCCGCCGCCTCGAGCCTGATCAATATCGTGATCAAAGAGTCGGACAACAACGTCAAGATCATCGTGCTCGACTGAGGGAGTGTTGTCGGAGGAGGATAGTACCAAGAACAGCTTTGACTGGACGGGACAGTTGCAGATGCTGAACGAGTCGGGTGGGAGTGATAGGAGGAGCTTTGTGGAGCAGCTGGAGAATGTGTTTGCGGTATGGTGTTTCTTTCTCGATGCTTTATTCACAGAACTAATCCATCCGTTGTACAGACGCCTGCGAAGATCGACCTTCGCGGGCTCCTTGCTGTGGAGCTTCCTCCGCCTGTCCTTGCCATTCCAGTCACCTTCAAGGTGGACACATCCGCGCTGACGTCGTCTTCGGAGCAGTCTTCCTCCGGCTTCCAGATCCCTCACTCGGTCTCGCGCCTCGTGGACATGAAGGAGCCCACCATGGTAGTTGACACGACCTCGACGTGTACTCTGCGTCGCGCATCGTGGACTTCAAGGAGCCGACTATCCTCCCTGGCTCGGACCCGCCTTGGGAGCGATGACAGCCTCCTCCCTCCTCGTCCTTTCACCTCTGGTCCTTCGGATGGCCAGATCAATGTCAAATTCAAGTTTGGCGGTGACCTCCCTGCTGAAGAAAAAGAGAAGGAGCAGCCGAAGCCGAAGCCGAGCAAGAAGCCCCTCACATTGTCCGACATCATCCCTCCGCCGTCGCACATCGCAGGCAGTCGTTGTCATCGCTCATGGAGGAGGACGACTCAGTGATGAAGTCCATCCTTGCGCACGCTGCCGATCTCCCCCGCGCTCGCACAACTCTGATTTTAGCGCGCGCCACATAGCGCTTGAGAACTCGCGGGCGTCGATGATCAGCATGCACTCGCGCACGCGCTCGAGGCCGCAGTCCGGTATCAGCTTCACTGGCTTCGACTCGTTTGAGGAGGTGTGCCGATGCTTTGAGTTCCATAACAGCCGCCGCCGGCATTCTACCCGCCGCCCGTCGCGAGCAACAGACCCTTGCCGCACGCTGCGCAGACTCTATCTTCAGCAGTGCGTCGGTGTCTTCTTACGGCCACAGACGAATGGACACTCGCGCACACCCCACGAATCCAGCCGTCCCCCTCGGCAGACACTATCAAAAGCGCATCAACCGTCTTGTCGAGGACGCGCACAGTCGGCTTGCCTTCAAGGATAAACCCATATCCGGTGAGTTTATTCCATTCACATCGCAAGCCATGTACTCATTCAACGCAGTCGATGCCCCAGCCCAGCAGGATGAACAGCGCAAACAATGCGCGCCAGCCGGCGCCCGACGCAGCAGGGGACGGACTCAAGATGGCTGCCCACCCGCTGCTACTGGCAACCCCATGCAGCCCAAACTTGCGTCGATCAAGGTGCATTTTCAAGCTTTCTGCTCCTTATTATCTGAAAATGGCGCACAGGCTAGCACGCGCAACACCCCACCCCGCCACCCGTGCCCCTCATCTGTCCCCATTGTCGACATCTCCAACCCCTACACGTCGGCGTCGACAAGCGCGAAGGACGGCGGCTTGTTGACCGGCGCGCCCGCGCGAGCGCTCCACCACGCAGAACTTCCGCTTCAACCCCAAGGGCAAGTACGTCGCGCTGGGCAACCCAGCTGCGCCATGAGAGCCAGCTCGAAGCGCGGAAGCAGCGCACTGCGGAGAGCGCGCGGAAGGCGGAATTAAATGGGATATGGGGGTATCGAGAGGGGAATTAAGGTACGTGGTCGTCTTGTCTTTCTTTGTTCGTTCCACAACGCAATGAAGTGCTGAATTTTTTTTTTTTCAGTGTCCCCCGCTTCCCCGAGGCGAATGTGGGACCATCATGTATGGAGGAACGTTTTGAGGGCATATTCGCTCGTATATTGTGGATCTGGCGGTTTCCGAGATCGAGGTTATAACACGGTGAAAAAGAAACGTACCGGCGGCGATTCCACCACCCACAACGTCCACCTCCCCATCCTTCTGTCTCCGATCCCTTCACAGCCATACGCAGCACCCTCGGGAACGACGTCCACCCGCGCGTGCTTTCGACGAGGCCCCGCACTGCACCCTTTCCACCGCTCCCGGGGGCTGCTTCGACTACGGCTCCAATCTTGCGATGCGCCGGGCGGCCAGCACGAGCAGCCTGAGTGGCAATGGGAGCTTAGATGGCGGGAGCGCGTGAGTAGGCTTTCCGTCCCCTGGCGCATCGACCTATCCGTTCTTTGCATCATTATTTGCTTAAATCAAAAAAATTCGTATTCAGTTACTAATTCTTCCTCTCGCAGGCCTCCGAGCACCGTCTCCGGGTCTTTCCCGCTCTTCGGAGCGCTGTGGCCATCGTCCCTCGCATGCCTATTCCCCTACTCACGTATATTCCACCCGCTTCTCTTCCCACTCGGCGTTGTCTTACTCGTCTGATCACCAAAACACGTCGCCCATGCACCCGCCCTACGGCATGCGACCACATTCGAATTCGCCGTCGCTACTGTCTGTGCGGTCCCGCAGCAGAGCGCGATGGGCCACGATCTGGCGGTTTCCCCGTTCTTTCGCTCTCGGGTCGACGGCACCGAGTTCTCAGACGCATGCCGCCCCCGATCTTGTTTTGGGGCGATGTCTCTCGGCCGCCGCTCGTCTGTTACGCCCCGAGCGAGCGAGACACGTTGGCCGCACTCACACCCACCCACAAGACACGTCGTGCATCGGCGCGTTCCCCACCATAATCGGCGAGATCGGAAACACCGTTCGACATGGACAACAAACGCGCGCACTACGGCGATACCAAAGGACGCGGTGTGGGCGACTACAGCGCGCAGGAGAAGGCGCTCGACGCGAGCCTGAATGCCGCGGACGGCCCGAACGCGCTCAACTACACCGTGTGGACGTACAGCCCGACTAGAGCCACGCGTGGGGCGACGGGTGGAATATGGAGGATCTGTCGCTCTGGAGCGCAGACGACATGAGCACCCCGCGCAGCCCGCTGTACGCCATCGGGCGCAGCGACACGCAGGGAACCCGAGCGAGGCGGGGCTGATGAAAAAAGTCCGCGCCCTTCGGCGTCACCTCCACTGTCGTCACCGCCGCAAACTCGACCCTCTCCCTCGCCCAGTCCGAGCCTCGGATGACGAACATCGGGGCGGCGGGGTGGCGCTCGAACCCGTACGACTTCCTCACGGACGGCGCACGCGCCGTGCACGCGTTCTGCCGCCTGTGGCCCATCGCGCTCGTCGGCACGCGAAAGGAGCTCGCGTTCGACATCGCCGAGGCGCATTTCAAGCTCGTCGTGCGCGTCACGCTCGGCGAATCGGACGACGACGACGCAGAGCCCCCCGCGAGCGAGATCTTCGTGCCGCTCGTGCACTATGCCGACGAGCGGGCTGCTGGCGGACGGCCACCGCGGCCGACAGAGCGCCGAGTCCGCGAGCATCTCAAGTCTGGAGGAACGCCCGCTCACCGTGCGGAGGAAGGGCTCACCGAACGCGTCGACGATCAACCTCGAGTGTGTGGTGTTTGTGGACCGGGACGAGAAGGAGGCGAGTGTGGATGCGTAGACACAATCATGTAACTTCAATGAATATATTGCCTTGGTTATGCATTCGAAAGCAAAAGATACATTGGCTCGGAATACAGAGAACTACCTTATATAGCAGGTCCCATGACCATTGTAACAATTTCCAATCTAGGTAATTTACCTTTCTTTCCTTATATAGTAGGTCTCGTTGCAGCCTCGTGGTATCATATTTCCGCACCTGCGGAAATATGGCGGAAATGTTGAGGAAATGATGAGGAAATACAATATTTCCGCCAAATTTCCGCGGCGCGGAAATGTTACGGAAATGATGCGGAAATCAAAAATTTCCGCGGCGCGGAAATACGGCGGAAATGATGGCTTGCACCCAGTGTATGTCGGGGAGGTCGACATGCTATGTGCCACAGTTAACGGAGAGATGGCGCAGAGCGGGCAGTGCCTGCTCAACAAATTCCTGGATGTGGAAACACACACCTGTCACTCGCCATGTCACCACGGCAGCACCTCCCCTTCCCCGCTCCCAACGCATTGTCCGCACCCTCCGCGCTGCCCCTCCCGTCCCATCCTGCATCCACCTCAGCCCCGCACTCTTCCTGCACGCCCGTTCCACCCGCATCTACACGGCTGCCGCCCCCTCCTCCCGTGCGCTGCCATGTCTGTCCCGTCCTGTCGCGCCGCTGTGTTCTCGCTGTGCACCTGTCCTGCCCCATAACCTCGTCCCTTGTGCCCCCAACGATGCTCGTACAATCCACACTAAGGCAGCACAGATCGACCAGGGAATCCTCGCCTCACCGTGCACACAACTTGCTATGCTCGGCAAGTTGTCCCCATTACTCCTTCTTCCCTTTCTTCAGCCGACCCAATGCATGCCTCGTTGTTGTGGAGCGCTGCACCCTCTCCCACTCTCCCTGCCCCAACTCCACTCATCACACCTACAGGCATGCTCTCTCCACGCTCGCACATCACCGACACCCTCCTCGTCATCCCCTGCATCTCACATCCCCCCTCTGCACTGCCGTCTGATCCCATTTCCTCAACCACCACTCAGCCGCCTCACCTCATACCGGCACCGGTCGTGGTGCTACACCGCTTCACCTGCATGCCCATCAATGCAGTATCCCACTCCGCTCCCACGACCGCCTTGTTTCTGTCTGACCTCTGTCATCCATATGACTCTGCACGTGCTTGGTCACATCGATCTTACAGCTGCAGCTGCTGCGTGAGCTCAAGGACAAGAATGAGCACGAGTGTGAAGGAGATGAAGAAAGAGAGCTTTCAATCACCTACCTCTGCATTGTAGAGACTATATTACCTTACCATGTTCTCAATTCATATCTCAATGTTATTGTACACAACTGTGTATCTTCAATGAATACATTGCCGTGGTTATGCATCTGAAAGTGAAGGATAGATTGGCTCGAAATATGGAGAACTATGGAGGTAGGCCTGAAATACAGGCAACTATATAGGATGGCCTGACATACAGGCAACTACGTAGAATGGCCTGTAATACAGGCAACTACGTAGAATGGCCTGTAATACAGGCAACTACGTAGGATGGCCTGAAATACAGGCAACTACGTAGGATGGCCTGCAATACAGACAAATACGTAGGATGGCCTGAAATATGGGCAAATACGTAGATCTACATAGACAGCCTGGGAAATACAGCAAAATACGGCTAATACGGCAAAAACCAGGGATTGCTGATGATCTTCGTCAGTTTGATGTCCATCTTTGTCAGTTTGATGGGCATCTTCGTCAGTCTGGATAGCCGAGCTTCACTCTTCGTCAGTCGATGGAGCCGATGGTGCAACTTCGTCAGTCGAGGTTCAAACTCGTCAGTCCGGATCTCCTGGCGGAGATCATCCTAATTTGGTAGGTGCCGCGGATCCGTGTAATTCCGCCCCTTGCTTCTTTGCTTCCACACTGCCGCCCCACAACGAGCACGTCGGGCGTCGGACGTATTGTATGGGTAAGCTTGTGTCCTCCTCTAGCCCGGCAGGTTCTGTCAATCTTCCTCCCCCAGCTGTCTTTCAAATGTACGGCGCAAGCTCACATGGGCTGCACAGCAACTTTGTTCCCCGCCGTGCCAACTGCCCCCATCCCACCTGCTGGCGCACAGGATCCGCTGCAGGTATGTGATGCTTCGTTCTGTTGCGGTATATTTTGACTGTGGATTGGCTACAACTCAGAGCAAAGCCTCGCTCAGAGCCCATCGTGCCAGTAGAGCCGACTTCGCAAACGTACCCGAACCCACAACCCCTCGGCGCCATCACTACAGCCAGGGAAAGCATCAAAATGCGCCAAGAAAGGTGGAGAGAAAGAGCTGAACCTTGACTGGGAGCTGGTCGCAGGTGGGAAACATTGGTGGGCTCAGGATCTGGTGCATGAGAACCCCGAGGAGTTCAAGTTGGAATGGCCTGAATACGCACATCTTGTAGATGATCTTTAGTTGATATGTTGCTTAATCGTAACTCAACTCCTATGCTTGAATCGAGATTGTTTTAGTGAGTTGAAAATGTGTTTCACCCAGGTCCAGTTTAATGACATCACAGACATCTTGTCAACCGAGAAAATCCGCGCGGCTTGCTAACATCTCGACAGAATGACGAAGATCGATGGCACTGACAAATATCAAAAACAGCACTGACGAACAAGATAATCTGAACTGACTTACGAGTTTGTAAATGTCCCGGCATACCCCTACGCAACATCAACTAAACTCCACCTAATAAATCTACATCAAATGATTCAGATACACCTGTTGAAGCATAAATGCGTCACAAATGCGGGTATAAGCAGCCAAAGGCAGGTCGGAAGGTGTCGGTAACATGTACTACTACCAAAGGCGTCTTTTGGACTGTAGCTGATTTTCCGCGTGACCACAGTGTCAGAATGAATGAGATGTGGTTATATGTTTCTGCCTGTGTCAAATTGGTCCTTCGTAGCCAAACCACTGATTAAATTTACGCTTATATTCATTTTCTGTGAGGTGGATTGCAATGTGGCCTATATTCCAAGACAACTGGGCCCAGGGCAAGTCATGTGCCTCAGTGGTTGTCCATCTCCCACTGAGCCAGATATTGAGTGCATGATCTCACTGATATTTTTTCTAGACTCCCACTGAAAAACTGCGTAAAATGCCTACCGGGGTCATGGAAAGTGGCCCAGGGGTTGGTGAGCAATAAGAAAGCTTGACCGGAATGCAATCAGTTTTTGACAGGAACCCAAATCAGGAAGGTCCAGATCTTTGATTCGCGATGACACGAAATTGATATGTGTTTGACCTAAATTGATGGTATCGGTTGACAAGATATCTCTTAAAACTGGTCAGGATAGTCATTTCCTCAGGTGTGAATGACAATTTTTGAGAGACCAGAATGCGAAAACGTCTCTACACAAATCCTATTACAGTAGGACCAGAAAGGTAAGCGCTGGACCGGATTACAATAATTTTTGACGTAAAATAGTCACGCGACTTAAATAATCCCCTGGAATTTTTTCGACCGTAGCCGTTGTCAATCACTGGGACCCCATCAACCGCTTCAGGTCCACGTTTATTCTCCCATCAATACAGTAATTCTGAATCTATTCGGGGGGTAGGGACTCCCCGAATAGACTTTCATATCCTGGAATATCCTGTTCGGGAGACAAATCATTGATCTGTGCCTCCATCACGAACCCTGCCCTCTCTTGCACTCTAACAACTTGCTGCACCCATATCTTTAGCCGCTGCGACCTTTCCCGGGTACCATGAGCAAAAAAAAACGGAATCATGTCACGGAATCACTGCATTCTGTCCCAATTCTGTCCTAGCCAGATATGCTGCACAAATTGCTGACGGCGCCCAGAGACAAGTTGGCCTAAATATGGCTGTATTTTGTCCTACATTAATGCATAAATATAATATCTCGCTTGCGGGAAACACAGACGGCGGGAATATCTTTCAGACTGAATGCATCACTGGCACCCCCAGAAATTGCGCTGGAATATTTTAATCTTACGGGAAGTCACCCAATAAAGTGCTTTGATTTCAAGCAAATTTTGAAGCGGCTCTGAAATGTCAGATCGGAATATCATTGTGAATTGAGCTGAGCTCACCAGACACGACGCGACGACAGGATATAGTCCAGTTTTCTTCAAAGCCTCAAGGCCGGGAGATTCGTTTTGGGAAGCGTCCGTAATATCCCTTACCAACACTACACATATGTATTTGGTAGACACCTGCGAATTCAAAATGGATAGAACCTCATTACATGCCCACCGAGTCACTTCCTACCAGGTATTAGGGAATAGAAGCTCTGGCCATGTCGGGTAACCAACATTTCGTTCGTTGAGACCATAATCGATGTGATCACTTGGGAGCTCATCGATGCGGAGATACGGCTGATAGCGTCCCGCGAATAAAATCAGGGCTCCATGGCTGCATTGTGCAACACAGGGGGGTGCCTGACCGTTTGTAGCGTCTGTCATTTGCAAGAGACTATGTTGAGCTGCAGCCTGAAAATAAAGGAAGACGCGTATGACCTGGCAAGAGCTTCGAAGAGATTGGATTCGACGCTGGCATCCCGCGATTCGCATCAGCGCGTCCGTTGAATGCGCTCAAAGATAGACGAGGTACCGGTCCCGGATACTTGCAACTTTGGAAGGGGCGATCTTGAAGGCGATTTGAATGATGTTTGGCCAGTTCTCGCAGTCCGACGCCTGATTATTCGTTAACCGAGGGAATCCAGGGATGTGAGACTCCGAGTCTGAGAGGAGTCCCGAAGCCAAAGTTAATAATAAAAAGGACCTGAGCGAGAAGAAACGTGAAATTGATCCTGAGCCAACGACTGGAGCTTGTAGATTGGAGGCAGTGGGAAAGAGTTGCCCAAAGATGGATGAGGAGGATGTGCGAATGAGCGCGACTCGGCTACTCTCGGCCAATTACGAACACACGTGACCGCGAACCTTCTCTTCAATTTTTGTCGATTTTTTGTCTGAAGATGATCTTCATGTTCTCGTGTCGCGACCCATCTTCAACCCGTATTCTGGCCACTTGAGAAGCTTTTGCCTCGAATTGCCTGGAATACTCTGGCCGTTCCCGACTCTCGGCGGCTCTCGGCCGGTTAGCGCGGCTCTGTCTCAGCAGAAATGACTATAAGGTCTTACTCGCAAAATTAACTGCGTTGGATTGCACCTGCTCTTGTTCGTCATGTCGAAACAACGAGTGCGCATCTACACCGCAGAGGACGTCTCCGCCCACAAAAGTCAGAGCAATTGCTGGCTCTCACACCGCGGCAAAGTCTACAATGTCTCCAAGTTCGTGAATGACCACCCTGGCGGGGACGACATCATCCTCAAGTACGCGGGGAAGGACGTTAGCGGTGTGATGGCGGGCAAGGAGGGAGAAAGCCACGAGCACTCAGACTCGGCATACGACATGTTGGACGAGTACCAGATTGGGAGGCTGGGGACGGAGGAAAGTATCGTGCGCGACGGTGAGTCCACGGTCCATTTATTTTCATGGCGCTCATTTCTTCTAGACTGGGAGGCGCCAGACGACTTCCACCCAGAAGAGACCGACTCGGCGGAGGATTACAAGAAGAACGAGTTCTTGGACCTCAGCAAGCCCTTGATCAGGCAGGTCTGGGAGGGCCACTTTAGCAAGTCATATTATCTGCAGCAAGTGCATCAGCCGCGCCATCTGCCCGAATCTGCGCGCCTTTTGGGCCTGATATTCTCGAGGTCGGTTTCCCCTTCCTGTTACTATGTTTTTAATTAATTCGTTGCAGGCCCTGACGCGCACGTTCTGGTGGGTTATCCCTCTCCTTTGGGGCCCCATCATGGCGTACCTCTTCTGCCGCTCCCTCATCCAATTTCCCTCCCACCCGGCGTCGCCCTCCCACTGTTTACTGCACGCCCCGCCCTTCCTCTGGCGCTCCTCTCCTCTGCGCTTACCTCGCAAAATCTCGCCAAGGTACGCGTCTTTTCTTCGCTGCATCCATTCATCGTATTAAAATATTTTCTCCGACCTCAGGTCTTCGCGTGCTTCCTCACCGGCAACGTCATCTGGACGATCCTCGAGTACACGCTCCACCGCTTCCTCTTCCACATCGATGACCTGCTGCCGGACCACCCCCTCGCCATTTTGGTGCACTTTGCGATGCACGGCGTGCACCATTATTTACCCATGGACCGGTGCGTTAAATACTCCTCGCGTCCCATCTTTATTGGGCGATGGCAAACTGACACGAACGCGCAGCCTCCGCCTCGTAATGCCGCCCACACTCTTCGGCGCGCTGCAGGCTCCCTTCACCGCGCTCGCGCACAAGCTCTTCCCCGCCGCCGTCGCAAACGGGATCATCTCCGGCGCGTTTGCGTTCTGTAAGTCTTCTTGTTCGCTCTCTTTCCCTCCCCGTTCCCTCGTTCCTTTCTCTTTTCCTCCACTAGCGCTCGCTGACGCTCCCACCAGACATCCTGTACGACTGCATGCACTACGCGCTGCACCACACGCAGCTGCCCGCGTACCTGCGCGAGCAGAAGCGCTACCACCTCGCGCATCATTACAAGAACTTTGAGCTCGGGTTTGGGGTTACGAGTGAGTGTGACTTTCCCGTGTTTCCCCCCGACGAGCGAACGAGAACTGAACAACTTGATTGCGCAGGCAAATTCTGGGACTACGTCTTCAATACGCAGCTCTCGCTACGGCCGCTTTAGGGTCTACGATAAAACCTTACTATGGCGCAGTTCGCAAATTATTGTACGGAGCCCTTGAAAATTTAATTGCACGCCGATTCAGAGGTTAAGCACCTCCTTGATGCTCTCCCAATGGTGGCCCGGCCACAACGCGTTCGCACTCCCCGCCGCATTGTTCCCCGTACCCCTCCGCATTCTTTATCCCGTCCCAACCGCTGCTGCCCCTTCCAGCTTCTACCAAACCCTGCAAGGCGGTCTTGATTTGGCCCATATCACCCCCGATGCTGTCTACGCGATCGACTTCGGTCTTGAACTGCTCCGCAACGTCCCTCAAGCTCGCTCGTTCCCCTTCGATACGCAGCACCCGGTCCTCCAGCTCAGAGGGAGGGAGATTGGTTAACACGTATGCGGTGAAGCCTGTAAGTGTGATTCATGTTAAACCAGTCGATGGGCAGTAGCGATGAGCTGTGCACCTGCCATGTCGGCGATGGAGGTGAAGGAGACCTGCGCTTCGCCTTTGCCTATGACTTTGACTTTCCCGCCGTTCGCATAGTCCACCAACCACGGGATCCAGTCGGTCCAGGCTCCAGTCTGGAAACACGGTCAGTGGTCAACGAGGACATTGGATGTTTAGGACTGACAAAAATCCTAGTTGAAGGCATATTGATGGATTTCAAGTACGCTGGCGAAAAGGTGAGTTTCCAACGTCAGATGAGCGAGGAACGAGGATGATACTGACCCGCGAACCGACCCTTGGCTCCCAGCACCCCCTCCGTTAGACCGTCGGTCGGGAATCCAAATTCGGAGGGCACGAATAGTTTCACGCCTGCAAGTTTCGCGGCGTCCACCAACGAATTCTGGGATGCCAACCCTTCGTAAGCCACTGTCGAGATCACCACGTCGACTTTATTTTCCTCGAGTACTGCGGTGACAGCGGCGGCGTCGTCGTAGTCGACCAGCACGGTCTTGACACTGGGCGGCACCGTTTGGTAGCGGACCCCGGCCGCGAGAGGACGACAAGGGATACATTTTTGGCAGCGAGGGCTTCGATGATAAGTATGCCTAGCGTTCCGGCCCCCACGATAGCGAACGATTCGTATGCAGACATCGTGAAATTGGAGGGGTGCGTTGGTCGTTACTTTCAAAGATCTCCACCAACGTCTTTATACCCAGATTCGCAGCATCCACATCGCGTTCACCGACAAAATAGTGGCTCTGCATCTAACGGCGTAGTAGTAATACATTCGGCCAATGTATCATACACTACAAATCAGCACGTTCCGAAAGGGGACCTAGACAATATATTATCTTGAGTCTTATCCGGGTGACCCAAATGCTGACTCCGTCGATAAATACAGCTGGGCCAAGATGAGTGGCAAGTGTGTCGTTGGAAATGCCGAGTGTGTCGGCTTTTGTCACCGGTGACCAATATCTTGGAAATATCTGACGAATTGTTATAATGATTATCTCAACAAACACTTGCTCATGATCAAGCCTCCGTTCGCTCGATAGAGCAACGAGGGGCAGCCGACTGCTGGTGATTTTGTCGCAGCTGGACAGGTTATTTTCAACCACGACGCGTCGCGCCTATTAAGCAGCACTACCAGTAGGTCGGCTTCGAACGCGACAAACTCGGGTGACGACAGGTACCAAAGCGTTGACTGGGCAAGCTAGAATTTCTACATTTGTTCTATGCACATTCCCTACAGTGGGTTGCGGCCGCTGGACGAACGCCGTGACGGGATGAATGTGAGGTAATTCTGCGACGTAAACGGAGAAGAGCGCCGAGCGGGTTCTCAGCGCCCGATTCTGCTTTCCTTCCACCATCCTCCTGCACCCATGCATATAATCCTGACCGGCGCAACCGGCACCGTCGGTTCCCCCGTCCTGCGCCAGTGTCTCGCCTCTCCCGCCGTCACCCGTGTTTCCATCCTATCACGCAGACAATTCACTCTTCCCACGAGCGATGGGTTGGACACGCAGAAGGCGGAGATAATCGTGCACGATGATTTTGGTGCGTATCCGGCCGGCGTGACCGACCGCCTTCAAGGCGCGAATGCATGTGTATGGGCGTTGGGCGTCAACACGTCGGCTGTTTCGAAGGAGTGAGCCCCAAGTCTGCGAAGTCTTCATTCTCTGACGCGGAACTGCAGTGAATACATCCGCATAACATATGACTACCCCGTGGCCGCCGCGAAGGCGTTCAACAATCTAAACAGCAAATTCAATTTCGTGTTCGTCTCTGGCGAAGGGTGTGTTATTCCTTAGTTCTCCTTTATGTTTGTCGCCCGCGGTACTCACGCCCACTCAGCGCAGACCCGACCGAGAAAACCATGACCTTCTTCGGCAAAATCAAAGGCCGCGCCGAAGCCGCGCTCCGCGCTCTCCCACCATCGCACAGCGCCCTCCACATATTCAACGTCCGCCCCGGCTTCGTCGACCCTTCACCGCACAGCCCCAAACCCGCATCCACAATGAAGCGCGTCGGCCTCGGTATCCTCAGCCCGACCTTGCGCACCGTCATGCCGAACATGGTCTCGCCTGCGGATACACTGGCGAAGGTGCTTGTAGACCTTGCGACGGGGGATGGCAGCCCGATTCCCGCGGGACCGGGGATCGAGGATGAGGGAAGGACGGTGAGGTCCGTGGGGATTAGGAAGTTGGGCGGGATATAGACATTGTCGATGCCAGGAGGTTGAGGGAGGGCACCGAGAATTTTATGGCCATTTTTACCATTTCGCACAGATGATACCCTACGACTTGCCCACCATTAATGTATGATTCATTCGGAAGCCCATGATGCATGCCAGCGCTTCACCTGCGCTTCGAAACACGTCTCCATTTCTAAATGTAATGACTGTGAAGGCGCGGTCCCATGCTCGACGCGCTCGCCCCGTCGTATTCCTTGGCCTCCTGCGCTACCGCATACCAAGGCAGCAACGCCGAGGTCGTACTCGTAGTCGTGTCGAGGAATATGTAGTTGTTCCGCCGACCTTGGGGCCTGGTGCGATTATTGAATAAAGGTACTGGCATCCTACGGAGCGGATCGTGATTCCACGGCCTGGAAGCTGGAAAAGCGGTTGCAGGCAGAGGCGGAGCTGCCGGCGGAGAGTCCGAGTCCTATCGTCCGCGCCTTTTCATCAGAGGCTGGCGTCGCCGAAGGAGTGCAGAAGCGAGATGTGATGCGCAGGGAGGGATCTAGCTTTTCACAGTGCAATTGAGGATCAGATAATACTGCCAAGAAAATGGAAGAGGGCAACGAACGCGCATTTCGGGAGTCGAGACTCACTGTCCTGTTGCATGCCCAGTCCTGTCCTGTTGGTACCGGCCCAATATCTCCTGCGTCTTCATGCCCTTAGTGACCTCGCCTTCGTTCAAACTTGCGCAGGGCGGCGCACGAGGACCCTCAGCCCTCATCGTCGATGAGACCAACTGCGGTAGTGGAATCGTCGGGTCCGGCACGCCCTCGGTGGCGGAAATCGCCTGTGACGCTTTCGTTGCAGTGTGGATAATAACGGGCGTGTTGTGTGTTGTGTGTATCGGCCAAGGATTGAAGCTGGGAAAATGGCAGGCGCAAGGATGCTCGAAGGAATGAAAAGAGGTGGGGTGGCTTGGACGCATTCGACGCGCTGGATAGGTACGTATTTTGGTGAAGAGTGGTCGACCGCGTCACGTAGAGAGATATAATATGTGGAGCACTATGCGAGGGGTTCAAGAAGCGAGATCCAAGAAAGGCGGTCAAGTCTAGATATTCGTAAGCTCCTGGCATATATGTATGGGCCGGCGCCCGGCTTTCGTACCTGAGACTGAATTCCAAAATCACAAAAACATCTCCACGTCGGGTTCATTCCCTTGCCATGCCTCCAGGGACGCAAGCGTACGGAAGAACCTGAGTCTAGGGAACGGCTCTCTGCGCTGGGACTTGGAATGCACTGCGTCCTTGACAGCGTCCCACACGGCATCAAAAAGATCCTTCTTCGGACACAGAGTGACGGTTTCAAGACGCGGCCACAGCTGCGACGATGGACCGAGGAGGTCCTTGACGAGGTTATGTGTGAGGCATTGATTGACCAATGTGAGGGAGGACAGGGCTGGAAAGAGCGCAAGCGGGGGAGCAGAGATTGAGTTGGAGAGGGGGTAATCCTTTTCACATGAACAAGAGGTTTTGTTGATAAAGGAGAAGGAGGTCAAGGCGAGGAAGGACGAGTGAGGAAGGCTCGTCAAGTTAAAGAGCGTGAATATCTGGTCTCCGTGGGTGCCGTAGATGATGAATTCCTCCAAGGCGGGAGTGTCGAAGAGATCGACAATGGCCTCTAAGAAAAATTCGTCCTCAGAATCAGGAACTGAGATCTGAAGGAATTTCAGAGACGGGATGTGAAAACGGCTGGCCTCTTCGAACTCCCACAGTATGTCGAGGTGGAGATGAACCAGCAAGGGGCATTGCGCCGTCATCGCAGCAAGAAGGTTGCTGTATTCCGAGACCCAATGTTCAAGCACCTCGAGGTGCGTCAGAGAGGCCATCCACGAAGGCGGCGGAGGCAACTGAAGCTTTAATCCATTGATTCTGAGGGAACTCAACGTCGGAACTCCAGCTGAGAATATTTCAATGGATTCATTACAGCTAAAGTCGGAACCGAAGGCGCGACCAAAATTTTTCTGTTTTGGAACATTTTCGGAGAATTGTAAATATCTCAGTCAGTTCTGCACCGATTTGCATAAAAACTAGATAGATTTACTCAGCTAATTCATGCGCAATTAGTGACAGAGAGAAATTTTTGAAAATATCATGTATTAGGTAATCTGTGTTTTTTGGAGCATTTTCACGCCAAATACCATTTTTGTATGGCTAGAACATGTTGCAGGGGCCTAATATTTTGCAGGCAACAATGTATGTAACTAGACAAGGAGGTGACAGAGCCAAAAGCACACGAAATATTCAGATAAGTGTGATTCTCACAGGATCTTCAGATGCAAGAAAATGCTGATTGCCTCCAATGCAGCTGGAAGAACGGTAATAAAGTTATGTGCATTTTTGGCTCTGTCACATCCTTTCCTCAGTAATGAACATTGCTCCTCACAAAGTATTGGGCCTCTGCAGCCTGTTCTAGGCATGCAAAAATGGTATTTGACGTGAAAATGCTCCAAAAACACAGATTACCTAATACATGATATTTTCAAAAATCCCTCTCTGTCACTAATTGCGCATGAATTGGCTGAGTAAATCTATCTAGTTTTTATGCAAATCGGTGCAGAACTGACTGAGATATTTACAATTCTCCGAAAATGTTCCAAAACAGAAAAATTTTGGTCGCGCCTTCGGTTCCGACTTTAGCTGTAATGTTCCGGTAGTTGGTTATAACGACCTTGAGGTGTTGCAAATGGGGAGCTTGAACGTCACGGAAGGGGGCCAATGCATCTACAGCTCTGCCACTCATGGTGATTGCCAGCGTCCATAAACGCTCGACGTGGGGGAGAATCTGGGTGAGGCACCCCCTAAGGGGACCTTCTGGATACCGTGACCCACTGCGGTGATCGATATTTTAAAAATTATTTTATGTGCTGCGGAGCGCTCGAGATATAGCATGAGGGTCTCTACCGCTCTAAGATCATACAAATCGGTTTGTATGAGTGTCCAGAGCGCAGGCGCACCCAAGATAACGTCGCGGAAGCGTTGGGACACCTGGGACAAAATCCATTCCGATTTGAAAGCCCTGGGCGGAAAATCTGTGCCACAATCTTGTCCCGCAGCAACAATAGCTACCAGGAGCTCGTTTGGAAGGGAAGATATTGTGCGCGTCGATATCTGGTCCTGGTTTGTCATCGCGGCGAGGACGATAGCAAGTTGAGGCGAGTTGTGGCAAGAAGGCCTTAAATAAGGAAGCCACTTGCCTCTTTCGGTCACTCAGCGAACTAGTCAGAACACGACTCTGCGCATTGGACGGTACATGGGACTAGTTCGCAGGCTGCGTACATCGACGACAGATTCCAATCGAACTATTCAAACCCTGGCCCCAATGTCCTCCCGTGCAGCCACTCGCTCGTTTCTGCGATCATCTTCTTCGCTCGCCGGCCAACTGCTCTATGGCCCCAACCCTCGCGCCGCGGCGTGAAGCTGGCATGGCAAGTTCTTGGGGGCGCGTGTTGAGGTATGTTCCTGCGGGCTTGAGGCGTGGAGGAGGCCTGAGGCGCTCAGTCTTGAACTTCGAAATCTCGAATGCCTGAGGATCTTGCGAGCTTGCATCTTGCGGTCTTATAGTCTTGCAGCTGGCAGTCCTCAGGGATGCTTGAGGTCTTGAAATCTTGCCCAGCCTTCGAGCTTCAAGCTTCAAGTCTCGAGGAGTCTCGAGATCCCGTGGCTCTTGAGCTTGAGGTCTTGATCTTGAGGCGGCTCGAAGTCTTGGCGCTTTGAATGGCTGAGTCCTGAAAAGTGAGGCGTGTCTTGAACTCGGGCTTGAGGTGCCTCTTCTGGCGCGTCTTGAGGAGGCCCGAAGCGCATCTTGAGCTTGAGGTCTTGAGGCAGCTCGAAGTGCTGCTGTTGTGGGGCTTTGAGATCTTGAGGCGCTGACGTGCGGAGTCTTGTGGCCTTGAATGCTTGAGGAAAGTTTGGTGTGTCTTTTGAGGTGTTGTGGACTTGCAATTGAAGTGTCTTGAAGCGTCTTGAAGCACGTCTTGGGCTGAGGACTCGAAGTGTGTCTTGAAGGGCTTGCGCACTTGGAGCTGAAGCTTGAAACGTCTTGAGGTTTGGGGGGGGCTTGAGGCGGGCCTTGAGGTCTTGGGGCCCTGGCCGCCTTGAGCAGTTTCCCACCGAGGTCTTGACCGCATTTCGAGACGTCTTGAAGGACACAGAGCAGCGGCGGGTCGCCCGCGTGGCAGGACAGACCTCAGCGGGATGTTTCTCAGGCTCTCAAGCCTCCTCAAGGTATCAAGGCCTCAGTTCCTCAAGATTCGAGATCCTCATGTGTGTTACACTCTTCTCTAGATCTTCACTCCCTCCACCTCACATCATCTCTCAGTTTGTGCTCTTCGCTGTTTCCCTTTTTCTCTCTCTCCTTACCGCCATCTTTCACTTTCCATTCCTCGCCCTTTTCCATTCCGCTCTCTCGCCCAGACGTCTGCTCTCATGCTGCTCACTTCCAGCACTGTCGCCTCAGCTTTGAGCTCATTATCTTGCTCCTGCCATATCCCGGTGACTCTTCTCACTTTGAGCACCTCGCCATGGACCGTTCTCTTTCTTCTGCACCGCCGACTTGCCGACTCGCCGCCACCGTTATGGGCTGCTCATTTCGCAGTTTACGCTCCTCGTCTTGACTCCTTTCCTCTCTTGACCATCTCCCACTTTCAGTTCCTCGCTCTTTGTCTATTCTCTTCTTATCCACCCTTGTTGAGGCGCGGCGGCGAAGGGAGCAGTCTTGAGTTGGGAGTTGCGGCGTCTTGAAACAGCATTGAGCCGCTGAGCAAGAGAGAGGGAATGGGAAGGGAAGAGAGTCGTAATTGACGAGGATAAATGAGAGGCGAGAGAGGAATCGAATGTAAAGATGGTGGGAGTGAAGACAGAAGAGGGAATGGTGAAGTCGAAGCGAGCGCGTTTAGATCACATGATCGCGTTTGATCTTCGACTTAACTTGCGCAGCGCCGCAGCTTGCTGCGCCAATGGACTTGACCTCTACCCCCAGCGTCGCGCGCCGTCAGCCAGCAAAGAGGAAGAAAAAGGTACCATCCTTTTCAATTTCCTAGCCATGGTATTTAAATTGGCTGCAGCCCCCCGCCTGTGATTCCTGTAAGGCGCGGCGCGTGTTATGCCACCCCCAACCCGAAGGTGTGTGTTCGCGGACTGTGTACGACACATACTGAGGTCTACCCCCCATGTACAGGGATTCCGTGTCCCCGGTGTGCAGAAAAAGGCATCATGTGAGCAGCCTGAGCCTCGTTACTGTGCAAATCTCACGCCCGTTGAAGATGTAAAACTACTCCAGTTATACGCGGACGGCCACGAAAACCTAGCGAGGAAGTCGTCTCGCCTTCTGCTTCGGACCCGGGCCCGTCGTCATCTGGCCATAATGAATCGCTCAACGAGTCAATTGTTACTATACGTCCACATCTCGAGCTATCAGATGCCCCAGAACTCCCCCCTGAACTTGTGAAACATCTCTTCGAATGTATGTGAACCCCGTCTTCCTGAAAGAGTCAATGTGACATACCAGTGTTAGGTCTTGAGCACTTACCTGAATGGAGACACCCGCTGTTTGCGGGCGAAAAGCTCAAAGCTGCTATTACCTCTGTTTCTTGGCAGCTTAATCTTCTTCCTCCCCAATCCCGCGTACTGGCGAGCTGCGTGTGTGCTCTCTCCGCCTCCATTTCCTTTCATCCAACGATTATTGGACCTTCCGACATCAAATCTTTCAAAGACCATTCTGTTTTTTCCTTAGGCGCTGATCTTCGAACATATGGGGTGCGGAGAGCCCCAGTGTACCGCGCTCTCTATGAACGAGCTTTCACACTTGCGTGTGAAGCCAGGATACATATCGACGTCTCGGAAGATAATGCCGCATCGTGCTTCTTCCTTGATGTGCTCGAAAGACGTAGGACTCCACCATTTGGTTTTGCTCAGCCAACTGATGCGAAAGATCATAGTCAGCACTGCAACCACTCGGCCATGGGCCGTCGCCTATGTATCGCATTCACGTATTCTCGCCGGATGTCGCGAGGCAGCGGAACCACACGGTCAGCTCATTTGGAACGGTTTTATAGTAAGTGATTTTCTAAGCGGTTGGTATATATTTCTGGATGATAATATTCAGATGTCCGAAGCCCTGGCAGCGACAGCACGACGGACACCAGTTCTCTTGTATGTTGTACCGATACCGCTGAGATGATTTGATGAGATGGTCTTCAGCACTTATAATGATCAACTCTTGATGAGTGGGAGTGAACCACCGCCACTGGAACAATTGCTGCAGTCACTTCAAGGGATGTTCCAAGCCTCAAAAATGGTTTCCAGCGTCATATTTTCCGCGATACGACCTTGTATGTTCTTTCTTTTTCGTTTTGACATTTTTTGAAATGATCTGAAAATATAGATATGTTCCATGTTACCCTACTTGCTCGTGATTTATATGAGAAGATTACTGGAGGTTTGCGACCATGTTCCCCTCCTTATGTGTCTCAAACCATTGATTTGCGAAGATTATGCTCGGCGTCACCCCATGGTAGAAGCGGCTGTTATTCAATTCCTCTCGTCGCTGTCGATTCTTCAATCAATTGTTACTCTCATTCTGACCCAACCCGAATTCCCTGCCGCTGGCGACCCGCTCTTCTACGAGTCCCCCGGGAAAAGTCCCCTCATTCGGCGCGAAAGCGACAATGTTCGCGCCTGTGTGTTCGCCATGGCCATCGGTTTCACCGGTCTTGCTCTCTCCTTGTACAAAGAAATCGAGCGTCGCGTCTGCACGGATCCACCAACAACGCAGAACCGATGGATCCAAGAACGCATGGGCACTATACAGCGGCAGGTGCACGAAATGGCAAGCCTTGCAGCCGGGGACATCGCGCGTGCTCTTCAGCTGCTGCCATCCCTTCCGCACCTCAGCCACCTCGACTTGAGTACGATCCAGGACTGGGCCGACTTCTGCTTGGCGGATGCTGCAAAGACCGGCTCGATAGATCCTGCCCGGGTCAAGATTTTCGAAATGTACGTCCCGCGCCGTGCCTCTCTCTATCCACTACTCAAAACCTACGCCCATCAGTTTCATAACAAGCCTCAAGACGTTTGGCTACTCCTTCGAGATTCCACGATCGGGTGAGCTGATTGAGCGGATGGAGGCCTATATTGCGCCGGTAGCTCTTTCCCCCAACTCGGCCCTTGCGCAATTGTTTCCCTTAGATAATGGCTGGACTGGGGTGTTCAACATAAACCAGCTCGAATCAGATTTGATCTCGTACGATAGCGGCCCCACCCTTGGGTTCCAGTAAATGTAGCCACATTTGTTTGCATGCAACACACCTGTATTTTTTAAGATTTCAAGGCTACTCATTTATTCGTCATCAACTAAACTCCGGAAATCAGGTGCACATTATTAGAATGAGTGCAATCTCTGGAAACTCTCCAGAACAGCCACCCCGTCGAACACCTCAACATCGGCTCCGTCGTCCTGCCAGTCTTCAAGAGCTAGGAGGGCAGGGCACAGCCTCAGCTTTGGAAGGCGCTGTCAGCGGTTGTGGTCCGGGCGCACTGTGTCCCTGAGGGCCTTTCCCACGGCCACGAAAACAGCCGCAGCAGGCTGGGATTCGGTCGGGGGCGGACACAGCGCGAGGGTTTTGAGCTGCAGCCACGGCTGGCCTAGGATGTTTTGGACGAAATGCGATGTGAAACATTGGTTGATCAGGATTAGGGAGGAGAGGGCGGGGAAGACCGCGGAGGGGGGGTTAGCACAGTTGCGTGTCGAGGGATAGATCGACGTCGCACATGCAGGGGGAGATGTGGATGAAAGACAAGGTGGTCAGAGCGGGGAAGGACGCGTGTGGGAGACTCGACGAGCTAAAAAGGTCGACTATCTCGTTGCCGTGGGCGCCCTCGATGATGAATTCGGCCAGGGCGGGAGTTTCGAAAAGATCAATTAGGGCTGACAAGAGAAATGGATCTCCATGCAATGGAACCGAAATATTGAGGGACTTGAGGGTGGAGATGCAAAAACGAGAATGGCTGGCCTCTACCCGCAACCATGATAGGTCGATGTGCAAATGGACCAATGACGGGCATTGCGCCGTGATTGCGACGAGAACACTGTTGTCGTCCGCGCGTTGACTTTTCCGTAACTCCAGGTGCGTAAGAGCGACCGTCCATGAGGGAGCGCGCAGCTGGAGTTTCAAACCATCTATCCTGAGAAAGCTCAACCTCGGAGCTCCAGATGCGAATAACCCCACGCCGATGCGGTCATGATAACTGAGATTGGTGATCTCGAGGTTTTGCAAATGGGGAGCTCCAACATCGCGGAGGGGGGCTAACACCTTTGCCGCCGAGCGGGTGTGAAGTATAATCGCAAACTTCCACAGGCGCTCGACGTGGGGAAGAATCTCCCTGAGGCCCTTTGTGAAGCCATGATCCTCCGGGGCAATACTACGGAGTGTCACCGATAGGTGACATCCATTGGAACGTTGGAGATACAGTTTGAGGATCTCCACACGTCCCGGAAAGTCCGGAAGGTCCAAATTGATTTCTATGAGCGTCCAAAGCGCAGGTGCGCCAACGATAGCATCGCGGAATCGACGAGAGGTATGGGACAGAGGCCCATTCCGAATTGAATACCGTCCTCGTGGGTTCTAAACCCACGGCGCACGCGCGCCGATCCTCTTGTTCCGCAGTAACAATGGCGACAAGGAGCTCTTCTGGAAGAGAATATATCTGAGCGCTCATCGTGGCGAGGACCAACCCGCGGTTCGGGTTTAGTCCGTCCGGCTGAGAAATAGATGCGATGTGGTATGAATCAAGTTACTTAGATCAAGTTTGACTGCCATGATTGCCAGATCGTATTCGAATCTTATCTTATCTCCCAATGGTAAGCCTGAACCAAGGCAGAACTGATAAATCGAGTTCGGCATGATGCGTGCACTTGCACATTATCGGGTAATATCGGACTGCGACAAACGATTTGACGACACATACACAGTCCGAGTCGGAATATATCCTGTCCGAGAAGCTAACAAGGCGAGTACCATCTCTGGAAACCTCCAAGATGGAAGATCCGCGCGGAGAGCTCTTGAAGTTCAGAGAGCCTCTGAAATCCCAGTTGAAGTGCATGTCGTGCAGCGGGAAATGCGGAGAGATAAATTCTCGACGATAAGCCACAACCAACGTCTTCGGAGAGCCTCAGCTCGATAACTCCGGGAGAAAACGATAGCGGAAGACTGGAGCGAGGCGCGTTCGAGTCACATGATCGCGTTCGTTTCATAAGCCGAGGCAAAACGTTGGCAAAACGTTTTCTCTTTTCTGCCGCTGTGGTGCCGTTAGACTTGCAACCTTGTTCCGTATGTCCATACAACACTGGTCTCCGCGCGTGATTCGCTCAGCGGGAGATTTCTATCCTCGAAGAACTTGACGCAAAAGGAAATCTTGAACAACAACACCGTCTTCGTATTGTCATGGAGCCTGTAGCGTCTTGTTCTTTTGTGCTGTCTACATGCAAAACAACGACTATGGCGGGCGTTTCATGTTGGTACTGCGACAACATTGTCGTGCAAGAATACATGTGCCGTTCTGTCGCTACTTGTTCTTCAGCCTGCGTGGGCTCAACCTATAAAGACTCTGGGTCCTGCCTAATCTTTTCCAAAGCCAAACTATTGAATCCTCGCAATGCCCCAAGACTACACTCTTCGCGATTATAACAAGGAACCACGCCTGAAACCCCGTCAGGCCACCGGCCAGGCGGCTCTTTTGGAATCTCAGGGCATCTCGCGTTGGATTAGAGGGTCGACCATGCCCTACGGTTTCACTCCCCAACCTTTCAGACAGGCTCCTAAGCAACCAGGAGCCGCCAATCGAATTCCTCTTGAAATTGCGTCCCACATCTCGAGTTATCTCGACGTTAAGGACTTGGGCAGGGCAGCGATGGTACGCGGCTACTTCACTCCGCCCCTTCATTAATTCAGAACAATCGCCACAGGCATGGCGCCCTGTCGCGCAAGCAACAAATGCTTCGCCCGAGTTCGTCAAACTGGAATGCGGCAAATACAGCCTTTTGGTGAACGACTCTTTGAGATGGCCGCCCGACACGACTCGTATGGTCCGCGATCGAATGGAACAGTACAACTTTGCCTGGTCGACGCTGCTGTATTCCGGTAGCCAGAATATCAGCATTCCTGGAACTACACAAGATACGCCGTGGGCCGGGAGTAACGACTGGAAGTCCGGCCATACCTTCATGGGGGAGTCGAACGGCTACATGTACAATGCGGCAACCATGGGCCCGCCGGGGGCGCAGATGCAGGCCAGTGTGTGTGTATACCAGCTTCCCTCCCTTCGAACAGGAGAGACGGATCTCAGGAGGACCGAATTCAACGTTGTCTTGCGGTCGCATTTTGTCAAGGCCGTCACCGTTGATCCCGTAGGACAGGTCGTTGCAATCCTAGAATTGTGAGGGTCCTCCCGCTCCCAATCACCTCTTGTTTGCTGTTTCTCATCCCTCACTAACGTCTCCTACTAGTAACAACAACGCTCACGACCAATCGCCCGGTGCCTTTCTACACGTCTACAATTTGAATGGACGGCACATGCGATCGGTCCAAATTACAACTTTTTTAAAGCCGGCGGCTGAGGTTGCCCACATGGAACTTAACGGTGAGATGGTGTGCATCGTCACTCACTACCCCAGCTACAGAAGCTTAATCGGGACGGCCTCGGATGTTTTCATGCAAAATTGGGTCGGTCAGACTCGCTTTGCGGCGGTACGTACTTTCCTTCCGTCCTTGCGGAATCATTCAAATGGACTCCATCCAGCTGCAACGCTGCCACGGTACGGACGACGCGACGTACTGTACCGGGTTCCAGTTCATCACTGAGGATCTTTGGATTGCCACGGAGAAGGGCAAAACCGACTGGGAAGACGGGATCCCAACACACTTCATCCGCGTCGGACATATCCGGCGACAGCTGCAGACCGTCGTCAAGCTCCGGGACACCCTGGGCAAAGGCTACACGCCTAACAACGTATCCCTCATCCGCAACGCCTCTCACTATTCCCCCGTCAGCGGAATGTTTTATGCGAATCCCGCAAGCCGCCTTTTTGGTATCAAGTACGAATACCGCAATCTCAAGTTGCATGATCACGACACCGGCAATGTGACGGCGAACTGCTGCCTGTTTGGCCGCGCCACTATTGAGACGTGGCTGGGTATCGGCGCACCGCCGGGCCCGTCAGACTCTCTGCACTGGCTCCACATGCCCATCGTGAACAACAACGACGCCTCGCACCAACGCAGTGACCCCACAAACTGCCAAGGCATCTACCTGATCGGCCGGCGCCTGTTCTGGGCGGCGATCTGGCCGCATGGGTGGAGCTTCCACCTTATAGATTATAACCCCGGGGCGGGTAAAATCATCTCGAGCACAGAGCCAATACGCGGGAACTCCGGGCACTGGTGTTCGGCTACTACCCTCTTCGGCAACGATCCCTACGCCGTATCGATCTCGACCACCATACGCCTTAGCGATTTGCTCCGTGTTGTGCCGACGGAGGACGGTATTCTTCTCAAGGTGAGCCTCTTCCATCTGAACACAGATATGAGACTCATGTCATGCTCAGCAGCAACACGGTATTTACAAGATGTTGATGATGTAGCTGGTCTCGCTTTCGCGAACTAGTGTACGAAGATCAGCACTCGAATTCCCTCACACCCACTTTCCTTAGACCCTAATACCGTCTCTCATTTCCTACCATCTCACTCTTTTTCCTTCCCTGTCACGATGCGCGGCATCTGCCCAGACTCCCTATAACCTCGTCTATCTTCCTCTCTCTAACTCTATCTCACTCGTTTTTCTGTACGATATAATAGCCACACTAGTTAAGACCCTGACCGTGCTCATTTCTCGTTCTGCCCAGTAGTAATAGCAGATGTATTCCACACTCATTCGAGTAATTGTACAAATATGCAAGGCTGGCAAAGACATGCATCAATTCCACCATCAGAGGAATGAAGCGCTGCGAATACCACTGGTAATATTAGCAGTTGTCCAAATGAAGCCTCAGCTTTTACCCGAAGAGGAAAGGCTCGTTCCACAGCGTGGCAGAAGACCCTGCACGCTTCGCAGCGAGAAATAAGATTCGGAGGAGGAAATCACAATAGAATCTCGTCAAATCGTGTGTGCAAGTCGATAACTCAGCACCGAGTATAACCAGCATACAACGAGCATTATTTCTATAAGATACACTACTTCACGAGCGGCTTAGATGCTGATGCTGGCGGTACCGCCTCTTCGGGGACTTCCTCCGCTTCGTCTGGCACAGTGTACGGCGCCTTGAGGGCCAGCTGGCGGAGCTCTGCCAGCTCTGCCGCCGACTTGAACACCGTGGAGAGCTCAAACTTCTCCCCACTCCGCGTTCGGAATTCGTCTTCCCGGGGCGATTGGATAGTGCGCAGGAACGCCACAATGGCGAGAGCGGTCTAGACAAGGGTAATGTTAGCATTGGCATTTATTGAGCGAGGCACAAGGTAGAAAGGGCATGCCCGCGACGAAGGGGCGTGGAAAGGTAGGTCGCGCCCACCTTGATATCTAGGCTCGCGGTCCCATCCAAAGCCGTGAACAAAGTCTCCTCGACCTGCTCCCGCGGCGTCTGCAGCTTCACCAGCACTTTCGCGACAGCCAGAATCGCAGGTGCGGACGCGGAGTGGCGCTGAAGGTACTGGGAGTTGAAGGTCTCGAGCGAGACCTCGTCGGGAAGGAGCTTCGCCAACGATTCCGTCAGTATGGGCCCCAAAACCTGCGGGGGCTCGGCGAGCGAAGAAACTTCGGGACGCGGGACAGTGAGAAACAAAACCGGGGTAATATTGAGAAGAGCACACCTGTCTGACGGAATTCGACACGCCGTATGTGCAGCTCAGGGTGTTCCGCGTCGAGGGCAGCAGCGAGCGCTAGAGCCTTGGAGGCTTGCAAGTATTTTTCTACATCGATCGTCAGTACGATCGTGAAGCGAGGGAAAGAAAATCTGACTCCGCCGAACAGCGACATCGTACGTCGCAATCAACACATCAATATTCTTGTCTGCGAAGGTGGCCAACGGCTTCAGCAAGCTGGCAGCCCTTTCGAGCGGGTCAGTGCACTGCAGGAGCTTCGTGCCGTCCGGATCGTCGTCCTTGTGCGCGAGCTCCAGACCCTTATCGTCGTTATTGTTGGCCTGGGCTGCAGCTGCTTTTGGTGAGGAACAGAATAAATAAAAAAGGAAAGGCAATACCTTTTTTGGCGTCCTCTTGAGCCTTCTGGGCAGCCTTTTGGCCTTTTGCTTAGCCTTTTTCTGCGCACCCGTGAGCTGGCCTGAATTTTTCCGAGGTTATTAACGTCGGGAGGAATGAACAGGAAATCACCGACCTGTGGCGGTCGCCGCAGTGGCTATTGAAGGGTCGTCGTGAACAGCGACGAAGATCTAATCAACTAGGTCAGCAGAGGCAGATAGGAAGAAAAGAATACTCACCCGCGAAGCAGCCAGCGCGGACTTGATGTACGCGGGGTGCGAGCGCACCCGATCTTCCCAGGTTAAAAGGCTGCATGTGTCGAGGTAAGAACAGTTGTGTAGCCAGAGCGCGTAATAAAAACGAACTTCAAGTAAATAGAGATCGTAAACTTGCGCAGCGAATAGCCGTGGAAGTCGTATTGGTCGTCCTCAAAGTCGTCAAAGACCTTGTTCACAGCCATGTACTTCTTCAGCGCGGGGCCGAGGTCCCCGTTCCGCTTGTGCGCGTCGGCTTCTTCGACGAGGTAGAGCAGCGACTGCATGTCCTCCAGGTCAGCACCGGGGGTTGCGGCGTCTTTCTGCGCGCGCACAAGAAAAGGGTTAGCGGTGAAGACGGCTGAGTATGAGGATGGCAAGACGCACCTTGGTGAACAGCCCCAACAAAGCACTGGCCTCCTCGACCATCCCCGCGCGCAGGCGATACTTCGCGCTCTTCGTATTCAGGAACCTATCCTGCCCATCCAAAAACCGTGCGTCCTCCAGACACCGCGCCCCGCCGTACAGGTCCCCAGCACGTTTCAGCACGCGGCCCTTGAACGCGTGCAGCTCCGGCAACGTCGGCGTGTGGCAGAGCGCCGCGTCCAAAATCTCCAGCGCCTGTGCGTGGCGCCCCAAGGACGAGTGGTGCTGCGCGAGGAAGTAGAGCGTCCAGAGATAGCTCGTCGGATCCACCTCCGCAGCCGACGAGGACGGCTCGGCGAAGCTGAACTGGTCCCGCGCGGCGAGCGCGACCTCTTCTATTATTTGCTGCTTCGCCTGGTCATGGTATAGGCCTTTGATGTCTGAAAAGAGCGACGGAACACCCTTTTTCAGCCCGGAGAGTAGGTAAGGCTTGACCAGCTCGCGGAACTGTTCGCCAGACGCGATGGTCAGGGCTAATCGCCGTGGAGCCGTTGCGCGGGGTATTTGAGTCGAGAATTCTTGGAGCACGGTGAGCGATTGGGGGGCGGTGGGGCCGGCGGCATCTTCACCTACTGCGTTAGAGAAAAGAGGGAACGGTGGAACAAGATGCACCTAATGTTAGCCCGAGATTTGATAGATATCCCTGATAGTATTCGTAGGATTCCGCATTGTGCTCGACGAGGACACGCCATGCGTGCTCCGCCTCATCCGAGCCCAATTTAGTGAGCAAGCGTGCTAGAAGAAATTAGAAAGGTGAAAATAAGAGTGCCTCGGTCGCGCACCTCTAATCTCCATGATAGCTGTTCGGTCGACGATTGCCCTTGATTTCGCGTTGACATCCAGCATCGCAAGAGCTTCGGTGAATTCGCCCAGCTCCTCCAGCAGGCGGACATGGTACAGCATGGTCTCCGAATGCTCGACGTCGCGATCAGGGACGTTCTGGACACCATTAGCAATGCAGGAAAGCGAAGTCGGAGCATGCACTCACTTTGAGCGTTGCCTCGTAAAGGTCCAGCACTTTCTTTGCCTCTTGCAGGTTTCCGTTCAAGTGATACGCGACCGCCAATGCAATCCAATGCTGGCGCATCGCGGGTCGAATTTTGAGAAGAGTATGCCGAGTCTCCACCAATCCATCGTAGATGCGTAGTTGTGTTTGCAGCTGGGCCGCGTCACGTAAAATATTCAAATTTTCCTTGTATCCGCGTCAGCAGAGTCGAGAAAACCCATCGAAATGCTACTCACCTTGTCGTATCGCAACGCCTGCGTATAACATTTGAGGGCCTCCTTGTAGTTCTTTTCGCCCTTGTGTATTAGCCCATAGACATGCCAGCAAATATGCGATGACAGATCGAGTTGGACACCCTTGCGGACGAGATCGACCCCCTCCTCGCGCCGCCCCATGTGTGTCAGCACAAGACCCTTCATACAGGTGGTCTCTGCGCACATTAGCGCCCGACGTAACCGGCGAACAGGCATGAACGCACCTCCATGCTTGGGGAATTTTTTGAGAATTAGGTCAGCAGTTTTGAGACCCTTCTTCAACTGCCTCGTCTCATACAAAGTCAGCAGTTCCTTGAACAGAGTCGATTCTTTGGATGGTAGCACCCGGGCGGCTGGAATGTCCGACATATCGTCTGGTTTTTATGACCAGTCTATTCCAATTCCTGAGATTATATGGATCCAAGCGTGTATAGCAGAAGAGAGGTAAGGGACGGCCACAGACGAGGAGAGAGAAAGTTTGAATGGTGGTCGATTCGGCAAGGGAATTTCTAAATCGGGCTATGCTCTTCCTGCCTTCTCCCACCTTCTATGGACACCCTCAAAAAATTCTGCCTCAATATTATACAAGTGCTATACACGAAATTCAAGCTAAAATAGAGCTTTCTGGGTTCGCAGCACAAGCAGCAAAGACGATCCTCATCTGCTGCCCTGGTGTTTCCTTGGTCTCTTTCTTGACTGCGCTTCCCGGGTCCTCTTCATCTCCACTCTCATCCTCAGAGCCCACATCCTCCCATCCATCCCAGTCAACGTACGACTCCAACCGATCTAGTACATCGACAATGTCCTTTGCGTCTCCAGGAGAAACCTCCAGCCTGTCCTCGCTGATCTTCATGCACAAAAATGCGCCGCGCAGTCCGAGCTTGCCAAGACACGGCGGACACACCGAGTTCTCTTCCGCCACCTTTTCGATGAAGAATGGCGTGTTCAAGATGTCCGACAGCGGGAACTGGCTTTCCTGCACCGCGGGTATCCCCATGCCCTTCCCTCCGAACATCTTCGACACGAAATCCTCCACCTCGGACGGTTCCCGCAGCCAGCCATTCAAGAGGGCCAGCGCCTCCGAGATGGCCGTGGCAAACTCCTGGACATCGGCGGAGTCGCCTGCGAGCGGCACACCGGCGTCAAGCAGCGTCTGTTTGTCCAACACCGCGACCTCGTCGAGAGCATCAAGATACTTGATCGCTCCGCGCAGAAGCCGACCTTGAATCCAGCTGTGGAGAGTCAAAACGAATTCCCATGTCAATAGTCAGTAGACTCACGGGAAACTCGAATAGTGGAACGTTTCCTCAGTCTTCTCGTCCCAGAAGCAGCTGCTCATGGTGGGGTGGGGTTAAACGAGGGCTAAACAAGGGCAACAGCAAAGCTCCAAGCTCCGGCGCGCTCCCTAAATATACTCCATGCAAGACTCAAGTCGATCGGCCCCTCCACAGGGGCGACAGTCTGAGGTCCACAGGTCAACAGGGAACGAGACAATGGAATGGAATGTGCATAAAAGGAGGGGTAATCCGATGATACAAAGTGTATTCGAAAGCAAAAGCAGCGAGAAAACAGTGAGATAGTTTAGAAAATAGCGAGAGGATGATTGTAAGTAACACTACTTGTACATAAATTAGACCAATCGATACAAAGGCCGCAGTACCGTCATGCATACATATATGGAGTGTTCAATTCATCCTTCAGAGCTAGGAGAGCTGTGTTTTGTTTTCCGTGCGGCCCTGGCCTGTTTTTTCTAGGGACTCATTCGTCAGCAGTCAGGGGATCGAGAAAGATCACACCTTTGCCCGCGTCCTCTGTCCCCTACCCAGTTTTTCTTCCCCTCCTGAAGGCTCCTCTTCGTCGTCCTCATCGTCGTCAGCGGGCGCCACTTCCGCGGGCTCTTCCATATCTACGTCCTCATCACTCAGCTCAGACTCCTCGTCGTCCGAGTGTCCCGAGTGCCGCCTTCTCCGCCGTCTATGTAACCCCATGTCAATTAGTTCCACATCTTCAGGAAATGAACCTTGTGTGAACTCACTTGGTCGGATTGCCGTTCGTTTTCGGCGGCGCCGGTGCCTTCCGCTTCGCCGCAGCCCTCTCTTTCTTCTCCTTCTCCTTCTTTTCCTAATTTCGCTCAATTAATCCGCAATCACCTCACACGAAGAAAGATGGTACGCACCTTCGTAGGTGCGTACTGCTCCTTCACCCACGCCAGCATCTGCTCATCCAGATAAACAGTCTTGACGATCTATCCATCCGTCAATACCGTCGTTCGTTCGTCCATCACAATGAAGCACTGAAGAGCCCACCTGGTGAGACGTCTCCGAGTCCGGCAGCGGCCGTAAAATGTCCGACGGCAGCTTGATCTTGCCCGGATACGTCGCGATATTGAGCCCGTGCGTGTGCCCCCAGATCTTAATGAGCTCCTGCGCAAGCTCGGAGATCACATACAGATTCTAGCGAGCCAGCAATCAGCATTATGGCAATCAAGAATGAATGAGCCGCGCGTACCTCAGTATGCTGCTGCGACTCCGCGTCCCGCACTGTCTTGCCCTTCATGGCCAGATGATACAGCAGCGAAATTGTGTCCGCATTAGCGACCTGGGAGAGGTAGAACTGGATGTACTTGGCGATATCGAGCATCTCTTCCTGGGAGGTCGCGAAATCCGGATGGTGCGCCAACAAATGCAGCAGGCGGATGAATATCATCTCCATGTGCTGGACCCGTTTCGCTACAACATTATTAATACAACAGTCTCAGCTCCTAGATAGCCACACGGCTGCAGCGAAAACGCTCACCTGGGAGGTACTTCCGCATAACTCCCTGCACATATGAGGTCGCCTAGCAGCGCAAGAGTTAACCAACCACCCGAGAATGAGTTTGAAGATCGGACAAACCAGCGTTTTAACTTCCACCTCTGGATCGTGCACCGTGAGGAACGGGACAACATTATAATGTACGGGTAGTTTCTGCGGGTGCGACAGCGTCACTAGCTTCTTCAGGAACGCCATCCGCACGTCGAAGCACGTATCCTGAACACACCCAACACAACGCATTAGGCATGATTCATCTCGGGAGGCTGCGATCGTACCTGCACGACAAGCGCGAGCTTCAAAAACCTCGGCGCAATCGTCTTGGAATATATGGGGACGGTGGAGAGGTGCAACAGCGACACCGCGGCTTGCAGACGCATCCGCGACATGACTTTGGGACTACGAAGCCCCAACGGCGTCAGTGCGATGCAGAGCAACTACAGAAAAACTCACTCCTCGCCGGACTCTGCGATAAACGAGCCCCCATGCTCCAGCAGCGTTGCGAGCATCTTCAGTACCGGCGTTGCGATTTCCAGCGCGTTCTCCTTGTCCGCGTGCGCAAGACTCCGATTTCGACACACCTTCAGCGCGAGGATCTTCGCGCGCAGGTTATCGGACACGTCCGCCTCGTCCGCCCACTCCTCCTCCGTGTCCATCGCCTCCTAAACCACACAAGTTCAGAGCCACGGCTAACTAAGGAAAGAGGAAACACGCACATCAAGCGGGTGTGTGGGTACCATAAGCAGGTCCTTAACCAGGACCTCGGTAAGGACATCGCTCCTATGCTCGAATGCATCCGGGGCGAATCGCGCAAACTGCGCGAGCACGGCGATGTGCGCAACAAGCGCCTCCGGGACATCCGTACTCAGCGCGTCGGATATTGCCTACGCGCACAAAACCGGATAAGACACACGGAGCCGACGGAGAGAGAATGAAAAAGGACGCAACATACATCAACGACCTCCGTGCACACCGTCGCCTTACTCTTCGAGAACGCAAGGAACCGCGCTGCGAACTTTGCCTGTCGGTGCGATCCCTTCAGCGCAATATGCTTGATCCGCTCCAGCGTTCGCCTAGCCGCCTCCGTTCAGCATTCACATTCGGCAGCAAAGAAAAAAACACGCACTTGTCGCCCGGGACTACCTTCTCGTCTAACCTAACGACAGCAGCTAAAGCCTGCAACGCCACCTCCACGACCTTCGGGTGCTTCTCGTCTGCCACGCCTTTCACCAGCTCCCCGATGTGGGTCCTGTACAGCCCCGGCTGGTGCTTCGACACGAAAGTCAGCAGCTTCAGCGCGTTGTCCGCCGCCAGCGAGCTCGATTTTTGCAGGCGCTTGATGAGGGTGGGAATCGAAGACTGATTCAGTATGCGCAGCGACGATTGCCGTAGGATGAGGTTCATCGTCGGCGCGATGCCAGAGTTAAGTGTGTCGATGCGTTTGGCGAATTCGTTCTGGGGTCAAGCGAAGCAACACGATTAGAACGGATAGTCGGGCGCGAAAGAATACTCACAGTCGCCTTGACCAGGCCCTTGAGATCCGTCTGCAGGTCTCCGCACGTATTGTACAGCCTATACAGCCTTTGCTCATTCAGCTTCGCAAACGCGTGCAGGTCCTCCGATATCTTGTGCGGGTCGGGGTACAATCCTGCATCCATGGTAAAAAAAAGGAAGGAAATAAATCAGCTCGCAAAGACCCACCACTAAGATATTTGATCAGACCCCCCAGCTTCGCCGTCACCGCCTCCTCGTCCTCGTCGATAACACCCCCATTATTCGCGATGCAGGCCTTGACGAAGTGCTCGAAGATCGTCGGGCGGCTGTTCATGCATGCCGTCAGTCTCGCAACGAAACACTCGGGGAACGACTACGCACGCCCTCTGCACCCCGCTAAACGCAAGCAGCGTATTCATCGAGTGCTCGTCGTCCAGAAACGCCATAACCGTCAGCAGGCGGTCCGTCCACGCGCCCTCGTCGACCTCGCCCGCGTTCGCGCTCGCGCTTTTCGATGTTGAGGGCGCAGAAGAGGCCGAGGGCAGGGGGAGGATGAACTCTGCCACCACGTCCTCGACTAGCGGTCTGAATAAACACCGCAGGTCAGTGAGTGCGCGCGGGGAGAAGGGGAGCACGCACCTGACTTCAGAGGTGACCTTTATCATCTGGAAGAGTTCGTGGGGGATCCACGCGAACTGCAGGATGGCGGCACTGTCTTTGTTCTCGCTGTGTCGCATTCAGCACTTTCGTAGTGAAATATAGGGAAATACGCACATCTCAGGATAAGCGAGCGAATACAGCTTCCCCAGCGCACGCAGTGCCTCAATCCGTACCGAGTGCTTTAAAACGCGTCAGAACATACTCCGTCAAACTACCCATACACACGCACCTTCTTGTCCACACCCCTCCCCGCCACCGCGCGCAGCTGATCCGCCTTCACATGATGCAACGCCGTCTCGTAGTCGAGCCCTCCATACACGCGACACACCGCCGCCCGCACCTTATCGTCCGGGTCCATCAGCTTCGCTCCCAGCGAATCCTCCACCGCGTCCCTCAGCTCCGCGGCCGACGAGCTGAGCAGATCCCGCGTAGCCTCGACGAATTTGAGCCGCACCTGCGGCGCCTTGTCGTTCTTGCGCTTGAGCCAGACCTGGAAGGTGGAGGGGTGCTGGCGCATGAGCGCACCGGTGTCCGTGGCGTACATCTCGCCGAGGGTCTGCGATCAATGAGCGACGTAATTAGGATTAAGGGGAGCCGCACCTGCGTCACCAGCAGCCGCAACGCAAGATCCTCTGCCTGGAGCTCCTCCTCGAGCTGGGGGATGACGGTGGGGAGGAGCGCGGGGCACGCAGCCCAGAGGCGCTGGATGAGCGCGTGCGCGGTGCGTATCTCCGTCAGGTCCTCATCCCGCTCGGCGACGATGATCTCGGTAAAGTACTGCGAGACGTGACGCGTGAGCTTGTCCGCAGTCGCGGTGCACACCTGCACGGCGAGGCGGCCGGCGGACTGGTTCTTGTCCATGAACTGGGCCATGATGGTGTCGAGCACGTCGCTCGGCAGCGCCTGGCACTCGTCGATGAGGGCGACGAGAATATCACAAAGAAACATCTCGATCTTTTTTGCGAGGTCGCGTCGGACAAGCTGGAAAAAGTCGCGAAAGATCTCGATCATGAGCTCGTCCGCGTTCGGGAGATCGCAGACCAAAACCACGCTTTTGACGGTCGACAGAGACTCCAGCAGATGGAAGTACTCGGTGTAGTACGGCGAGTCGGAGGCCTTGAGCCCATTTGTGAGCTGGCGGAAGAAGAACTGGAAGATGTCCCGCAGCTCGCCCTGGGTGTATGGCGCATCCGGAGCAGTCAAGCGAAGAATGTCGGCGAGACAGCAAGCGGCATAGGCCTTCACCCCACGGTCTTTGTGAAGCAGAATAGATGAGTTTATAAGTTCTTTGCGGACTCCTCCCAAAGAAGTGACGTCCACGAGCTCTTGTTCCAAGTCGGCCAGTTCCCGGTGCAGGGCTTGTAATTTTTTGATAGTCAGGTCAGTGGAGACGCCCTTTCCAACCAGCTTGTCTTTAAAAGCAAGTTTCTTCGGCGATGGGACGGCCGCATGCCGGGTCTGAGCCACCATTGCAGGCGGGGGAGGACAAGACGCGTTATGTGGCGTTGTTGGGGTAGTTTCTCACCCCTATTTTCTCTTATTGGCAAATTTAGGTGTTCAGTAATTTTGATGGAATACCAAGATTGAGACTTGAACTCTAGACCGGTAACCGATCTGTCTACGGGAATACTGTCGACAGTATTCCCGTAGACAGATCGGTTACCGGTCTACTTGAACTCGTGATTTCAATAGTTTTGGTTGTCTCATTATTGGACTTGAATCAATAGAATAAAGTTCACATTCAGCCGCACAGGTTGAAATGCCAGGTATATATAAGGTAAGGTAAGGAGTGGTCCCGTCAAGAAACAACCGCGGCCCGTACAACATACAGATGTCAATTGTATGCTACGGATATTCTCATCCTTTGACTGCTTCAACACCTGAGTACGTATACCCCAACGCCTATCTTCCTCGACACATTCAGTACCAAAAAATTAAAAAATACCGGTGAGTAAAATGAGTTTAGGACCTCAGGGCCTCCTGATCTCCAGACTCGAATATGAAGGAAAACAGATGTCATTGCAGTGAACTATTGTAGCCCGCGGGTCTAAATACCGGGCACGTAGTGAAAAAATTAAGCACCTCAAACGCATACTTGGCTAGGCGCTGCACGATGTTAAAGTCTCCCTCTGAACGAGATAGCGCATGAGTAGCTCGGACGATTGCCATTGTCAGGGCATATCAGGGCTGAATCGGAAGATGTCGCTGAGCAGTTCGTGCCACATTGCAGCCAGACGTGCAGTCTAGCAACGCGTACCCTTCGGTTTCGACTGCGATACGGCAGAAGCGACACAGGCGGGCGAAATGGGGGACAATCGGTTTATCGCGTTCCTCATAGCGAAGATCTCCAGTCCTAGCGTATGGGCTGATAGCAGCAGGCGGGTTAGCGCTTTCCGATGGGCAGACACCGGAACGCGGAGATACTGGCGTAGCTTCATCGAGGATGGCTGCAGACCAGTATCCGCCTTCCATTCTATCCGTCACTGGACAAGCGGAAGCCGCTCGGCCATCGCCGCTATCGACTTCTCGCATGAGTCGAGGAGAGCCTTCCGCAGGAGAAGAGATCCCCCCTGCGTGAAGTGATGTTCGGCGAGGAGGACGGGGACGGGGAGGAGTCGCATAACGTTCTGTAGGTCCGATGCCCAGCTCGGAAGCCCGTCGCGTGCGAGGGAGATGGAGTCACGTAGAGCCGTGTTTGCGAGGTGGGTGGAGGGGAGTGATAGCAAATAGTGCAGGTAGCCGACGGCGAGGGAAGCACGTCGATAGTGCACGGGAATGACACCAGTTTCCGAGAATAGGACAGCCAGCATAGAGCACCGGTGCAAGCCCAGCAGGCGATGAAGGAATTCGTGCTACACATCCTCGAGCTTCTCCCGCAGGGTGGGGTGATGTCGAGACTAACCCCGCATCCGAAGGTGAGGTGGGGGTGAGAATAAGAGTTGGCCGAACTGAAAGCGACATTGAAACAAAGGCTACATACAATACCCCTGAATCCACAGTCAGTGACACACACCTTGCCGTTAACATTAAAGTCACATGTTGACGAATAAGCAGGCGTCGTGTTGCAGAGAAAGTAGAGCAGCCACCAATCCATCTGCAACACACATTTGTCGGTCTACAGAGGATGTGTAGATTTCATTTCAGTTTGTTTTGAACCAGAGGAATGGGACGAGGACTAGAACATCGCAAGTGGATGCACTAGAGGATGGATCTGGAGATTTAATTTCAGTGGATAAGCTCCGCCAAGATTTCTGCCAGATAAATGCAACACCAAGCACCAGGAGCTTCCTGGAATGTTGTTCGCCCTGGTCAAAGCTGCTAGCAGAGGCATCCTGGTTGTTCAACAAAGAAGGTAAGAATTCCATAGCTGAAGCATCTGTCTATGAGAGACTATCAGTAGCTGCATATCAGAAAATTGTTGAGCGTGTCCGACGAGACCGTTTTCGTCAGCGGTGAAAGCTCCGATCTGCGATTCAATCGCAAAATCTACGGGGTGTAGGAATCAGGGGCAAGAATTAAAAAAAACTAGCTCGACTTGGGTGGACGAGCCAAGTAAGTTATTTCCGAGCTTATCTCGCGCCCTTGCAGCGAAGCAGCTGCTCGGAAAACCTGCCTCTCCCATATCCCACGCCACGGTCAGGGTCGGCCCCACTGATCTCGTTCTTTACCTTAATTCCGTATCGTACATACCTGGCTCCGCGGAGCACAGAGTTCCCAGAGGTTTTGAAACAGCTTTCGGAGGTTCCCCGCGACCTGGCCGGCTCGGCGGCGTGCTCGGAGGAAAGACAGGAAACAATTAGGAAACTTGGTACATATGTAGCCATTATCTTGCAAGTTTCCCTGTCTGAAGTCAGATGGTGGATAAACAAGTGACAGTGGGCAAGGTTGGGCGAGTCGCACAAGATTAAGAAGTTGACAAGAGAACGAAGATGCAACATTCTAAGTGGCCGTCGGCGGTAGCAGTCCTCGGAGCTCCTTCCGCAGTGACGGGCGCCGCGCCACGGGATACAGTTCTCCGGCAGGATAAAGTAGTTGGTTTGAAGCAAGTTTGAAGCCGTTGTTTGACGTCTTGACTCCGACTAGGCCGGATCCCCAAGACGGTGGTGCACCATGGGGAAGTCGGTCAGATTCGATGGGCTTCACTAGGCACACCAGGTCCTGCACACCAGATCCTACACTGCTTTTCTTATATCCCGATTGTGCGGGGCGCGTATCTGTTGGCGGAATACCGACCGAAATACTTCGGGAGGCAAACCTACTAGTATGCAAACCATATGTATGCGTATGCGGCATGCGCTTACCAGGGTCCACTGCAAATTCAAAGATCCTGTAGAGAAAAAGTAAGAACGTTAACAGCGCAGCGAACTACACTGTTACAATGTTCACAAGGGACTCCCGCCGTTTTGATGGCGGTGCTTCGGATTTTCCCGAAACATTGAAGACTTTCTTCCCTGTGCCATCGTTCCATTGACCGCCAGAAAACTACGAGTTCCAAAGCTTTCCGTGCTGCTGATGCTCGTCGTCAACAGCCTATTAGTATCAGCTATCAGCTACCAACGTCGCGTCGACGATAGGATGATGGATTTACAGAGATTTGCCTTCTCTAGTGACACATTCTTTGAAATACGACGCAGATCATGATGTGGCGACGGCTGCCCGCCCGAAACTCTCAATCAACTTGCTCTCTCCGCTCCTGTGCTAGCTAGCATCTCACTATGTCGGACATTGTTCGAGCTCTCGCCGTTCTTGGGATCTCGGGAGTCCTGGTCAAGACAATCTTAGACCGCCGCAATTCAACCCGCGGCCTGCCCTATCCCCCGGGACCCAAGCCCAAGGCAATCATAGGCAACATGCTCGATATCCCGCAAAGCTTGCCCTGGCTCACCTATTCCGATTGGGCAAAGCGCTACGGTTAGCCATCATCGTACCGGGACATCACATACAGTTGAACGCTCTGAATCCAGGCGACATTATGCACATTACGATTCTGGGCGCCCACATTATCGTCATCAACTCAGTGGAAATAGCGACCGAGATACTCGAGAAGCGGTCCGGCAACTATTCGTCGCGCCCAGATATTCCTGTCATGCACATGTAATTATAACTCGTTCTTTACTTAGATGCCGTAGTTGACTTGCATCGAGGAACGGCTGGATGATGAACATGGGATTGAAAGGCTACAACGACGAATGGCGCCGGGACCGACGAATCCTTCACCAGCGGTTCCGTCGCGACGCTGCCCCTTCCCTCTACCCGATAGAGTTGGCCAAAACCCAAGAGCTTCTAATCAATCTCTTGGAGACTCCGAATAATTTTACTACCCACTTTAAAACGTATGAACCTATCTTCGCCCTCTGCTCAATTATTCAAGCTCTTGCCGCAGTTACCCCACATCTATAATGATGTACCTCCTATACGGCCACCAGATTTCTGCCCAGGATCCCCTGGTTGAGATAACGTATGAAGCGCTGGGCATGTTTTCTGGCTCGGTCGTGCCCGGAACACTGATTGTGAATGTCTTTCCGTTCTGTAAGGCTCCCATTTATTTCATCCACACGAGACATAATTATCTTTATATCTACAGTGCGGCATTTCCCTGCGTGGTTCCCCGGCCTGCGGGCCCTCAACGACCTGTGCGCCAGGTCCCGCTTACTCCTGGGCAGAATGCAAGATATTCCATTCTATTCGGTGAAAAAGCACATGGTATGCGCGTTCCCACCTCACAAAAAATCGCTATACCTGATACATCGAAAAAGGCAGACGACAACGCCGTCCCTTCTTGGGTCTCTGAGCTTCTGGAACGAACCGGCGACGAGGCCGTCCCGGAAAATAATATCAAAGCTTTGGGCGCGATTACTTTGGCGGCTGCGATGGAAACTGCGAGTCCTCCGTCTCCCTTGAGCGCTGCCGTACTTATCCTGGCCGTAGACTCTCTCGGCCCTCCGGGCGTTCATCCACATGATGGTGCTCCACCCTGATATTCAGGCCAAAGCCCAGGCCGAAATCGACGCCGTCGTGGGGGACAAGCGGCTCCCCAACTTCGACGACCGCGAGTCTCTGCCGTACATCGATGCGCTGTATCGGGAGGTCATGCGATTCCATGGGCCGGCCCCTCTCGGTGCGACGACATTCTGCTGCTGAGCCCCCCTTTTCGTACTGACCTGCTACAGGCGTACCTCACTCTTCTTCGGAAGACGATGTCTACAACGGGTTCTTCATCCCCAAGGGTCGGTCCAAGCGTCGATATTGTTCTTCTTCTTCTTATAATTTACTTGGCAGGCTCGACGATCATGTATAATCAATGGTACCACCCGCGGATCCATCTCTCAGGATAGAAGCAACGCTAATCTCTTATCTATAGGGCAATGTGCCGTGACGAGCGCATCTACCCCAATCCCGAAGAGTTCAAGCCTGAACGCTTCATCTCTGCCGACGGGACCCTCATTACGGAAAATTTCCCGCCGACATACGGGTTCGGGCGGCGGTCAGTCATCCAGCTTAGCTTTGTCACCCTAACATATATGCTGACGAACGCAACGTCCATCAGCGCCTGCGCCGGCAAGTCCATGGCGGACAACTCCGTCTGGATCGCGATGGCGTCCATCCTCGCGGCGTTCCAAATCAGCAAAGCCAAAGACGCCTCCGGAAACATTATTGAGGTACCGGACGAATACATCGACGGGCTCGTCACGTCAGTGTTTTCTTCCTTCCTCACGCCCCGTTCTGACACTCCTTTCCTTTCCTTTTGCGATAGTGCACCTGTGCCGTTCGACTGCGCCATGGTCCCCCGCTCTGAGGCCGCGCGGAAGCTGATCACTGAAACCCCGCCCCTCAAGCTGCACAGCAATCCTATGTACTACGACGAGAAGCTTCACGGTGCTATTAATTCATAACGTGTATCATATCCACAAACTAGCACGTTTAATATATCCTTCTTTCGGTCGGGCTGTTCGCATTGTTCACGATTCGAAGCTGTTTGGTGTCTAGTCTGTCAGTCGCGTCGGGCCGGTATCTCCAGGCCGACAGGCGGATATCTACGGAATAGTTGTGGGCTTTGGGGCGGGCCTGCAAATCTTGTACCTTGTTTGAAAAGGTGGGAGGATCACACACCACTCTCTACGTGCTCTCTTGATTTTTCGGCAACGGAAATAACCTTGCAATCGGTTCACAGCCCTAAAAACCGTGCAGTTGTCTACGAAACCTTCGGTCTACCAGGCTGTTGTTGTGGATTCGACCTTTCTGTTCCGTTGTCCACGTTTTCTTGCCGCCGACACAAAGGAGACACCGACGATTTGAAATGCGTAGTGGTCCCGACGCGGGAGCATCCAATTGCAACCACGCGACCGACGCCGACTTTGCGCTCTAGGCCTACTTCGTTGTCAAGGTCGCCACAACATGACCGTCGCAAGTATAATTTATCTCGAGTCTTATGCGTCGGTTGACCAGGAATAGGTACTGTACCGCAAATGCCCGTGTGTCCCCGAAATTCTAAACACGGCGTGTATGGTGAGCTGAGAGCTCTGTATGGGAGCCGACAGGAACTTATTTTTGATTTCACCGACACATGGGCGATCGCGAACACATGGATATTTACTCCCGGACTCCTGAGTTCTCTTCTACCAAATTAGGCTCAAAAAAATAACCAGGATTCAGGCGGGGTCTGCGCCATGGTTGGAAATATTTGAACAACGCAGATATGTAGGTGCTGCTGCAGAGAAAATACAACAGAACGTTCGTCCCCTCAAACCAACATCGACGTCGGGAAGTAAGTTGTCGAAGTGGGTAATTCCCTATATATCATGTGGATCTTCGGTGATCCGACAGACTTTGTGGGGCGGTGAGCCGACGGGCATTGGCGCTGGGTGGCGATGAAGATCATCTGTTTGAGGTCTATTTCAGTTTCAGGTGCAATTCAATACCGGTAAGTATCTTCGGATTTGGTCCGTTCTTCGGTACCTATCAGCATCAAACTTCGATTGATGGGAGCCCCGATACGGCCGTGGGGCGGTGAAGAATCTCTGCTTTTGCACAGAAAAAAGCCGAAAGCTGCCTTTGTGAGTGCATAACGACCATTCGCGGGAATCCGACTTATCCAGTTCTTGAAAGGCAATTTCCTCGACCAACCAAGCCGCAATCACCGTGCCTGTATCATTGCACTGGGTCAGAGGACACCAAGCGGCGCGCACGACCTTTCAGCTGTAAATCAGCTTGTACCGAATAGGAAGGCATCGCATCCGACCATATGATGATTTGATGAAAAGTCTGAAGATCGCCCTCGTTTCACGAGTCGCGTAGACCTAATGGGGAACGCTAATCCTTTGAGATGCATCGGGCAGTTGGTCATTTGGATTTCAACCCATATCCATCCTCTAAACGAATTGACTCAGCAGAAGCAGACTTATAACACCCCAATGGCGTTCGACTGTTGATTGATTTCTTGATTCCTTTATAACCTCTTCGTTCTTCTCGATTTGAGATCGGGCTCCCCCTGTGATACTTTGCTTCTTCGTTCGTTCAGTATGTCTGCACCACCTGCTGGAGGCTCCGCGCCAATCGTTATCCCCGTGCCTCCCAACATCGGCGAGATGTCCGTGGTCGTCCACTCCCAACTTTCCACCGCGTTCTAACTTTTTCTGCAGTGCTGCCTCTCAATTAATTGGGTCGCTGCTAAATTACTGTCTCTACGGAGTGTTGGCTGTACAAGTTTGTGAGTCTAATTTTGTCTTGCTAAAAATGCCCAACGCTAATTTCAGTGCAGATGTGTACAGACTGTCCTTCCCCAATGATAAAGCATCGATCAAGTGGATGGGTACGCATTCTATTTTCACTTCTCGCCTTGCGCTCACATAGCCGTTTCAGTGTATCTCATCTTCCTGTCCGAGACCGTCATGACGGCGCTCAACGGCGTCGACGTATACCACTGGTTCGCGGAGGGCTTCGGTAATATCCTCGAATTCGCAAAGCCTCTCATCTCGCCTGCATATACCCCCATAATGGTGTGTTGTTTCGTCTCTGGTTCTCGCGCGAAAAGCTCATAGAATGGCGCTAGGGCTCTGTCATGGCTTTGGTCGTCCAGCTGTTCTTTTGCTACCGGATTTACATCATCAAAAGAGAGGCCCTCCCCCTCTCCATTTTTATCGCTTTGGTCTCTCTTCTCCAAGCCGCTGGAGGGATCGGGGGAGGCATATCCGCATACCTCAGTGCCAATGAGGTCCACGACCACAACCGGATAATCTTCGTGTACATCTGGCTGATTGGAGATGGTGAGGTTTTCCGAGTCGTTGACCCTCGCCTGGGCTAACAGCCACTGGTACAGTCATTGCCGATGTCTTCATCGCCGGGACCATGACCTATCTGTTAACGAAGGCTAGCCGCCAGCAGCACAAGCAGACTAACGATATCGTGAAGCGTATCGTGCGTCTGACAATCGAGACCAACACCGCGTCGACCATCGTCGCCATCGTCTCCCTGATCCTCTTCTTCGGCACACCGAACACGACCTACTTTATCTGCCCAACGATGGTGTTGGCGAAACTGTAAGCTCCTCTACCCCGCCGATGATCTTTCTTTCTAACTACGAGCGCGACAGGTACGCAAACACGCTACTGGTCACATTCAACAACCGCGCTTTCATCCACGGGAACGGCACCAACGCGCACTCCGCCTCGGTCAACGACTCCTACCAGTCCCGGAGTCGCTCCGGCACGCGGAAGACTCTGCCCTTCTCCGCCGGCCTGGGCGCGAGCAGCGACACCGATACCTTCGTCAGCCAGACCAACAGCACGTACACCGGCAAGGTCACTGTAACGACGCACTCCATGGCGGACCACATGCCCATGCATGACTATAATCACAAGGTACCGCTATAAGTGCCTGTAACGACCGCCTGCATGTATTGAGCGCCCCATCGGCCCTCGACCGCTCGTTTGTTTCGCTATTTATACTCGCTATTTACTTATTTTCGCTATGTACGCCCGCATTCGCACTCGTATAATCTGTATATACAAGGAGCTGCGCTACCCTTGTATGTACACTAGCCTGGTATACCGTACCGTACGCAACAATATTGGGGCCTTGGAGAATAGAACTGATGATCAACAATCCCATGATCAAGAATCTGCTAATGCGGATTGTTGGTAGCAGCGATGACGAAGGAGACCGATTTGTTTGATCTTCGTCGAGTTCCTTAGATACGGGCAAGAGCGGGACTTCGGAACGTGCCCGTATTCCATTCCATGAGGCAAAGTAATTACACCATATCTAGTACGACCGGTGTTGCCTATTGGAGGCGAGCAACGCGTAAAGGGAGGCGGGGCCCGTCGGCCGTCATAGGCACAAGTGTGATCGCGAACGTCCGCTGGACCTCTTCCTTCTGCGCCGGGGCGAAGGAGAACTTGCGCACAAGCTCTGAGATAATGATCTGCATCTCGGCGATCCTGAAAACTAACTGTCAATATCTGTCTGTTTTTGCGGCGTCAGATAGACGTTAGATATGAAGACTCACGAGAAACGCCAACTACACATGGTATGGCACGGTTAGCACACGCGCGCGAGCCGGGGAGAATAAGATGGGTACCTACCCGATGCAAGTTCGACTTCCGCCGAGGAATGCCAACCTGGGACACACGAAACGCTTAGATCTCCCCACAGATGCGAGAAATCGGAAAACAACGCACAGATTCGAGTAAGGGCCGAGGGATGTCCCTGCCGAGGTGGTGTTCCCATCGAGCCACCGCGACGGTTTAAATTCCTCCGCATCTTCTCCCCAGACGGAGGTCAGTCTGGTGGCGTGTGAGGAAAGTATTCGAAAAGGCAAAGGCTAGTGTACCGGTGGTAGGAAGAGATGGCGATGATTAGGTGTTGCCCTTTTTTCACCGGAATCTCAGTAATGACTTTGCCCGCAGAGGTGGTAATGGGTTCAGTGAGCGGCAAGATGCTGTCCTTCGCGACGACCCGCTCTGTCTGAGGAACAGTACTATACAGACGCAGAATTTCCTGCCAAAAATTCAGTTGATAAATTATGTGAGGCGAAACGAATCGGACCTTGATCAACGCGTTCAGTAGGGGCAAACGATCGTAGTCGACCGAGTCGTCAGGCCCGGCCTCGTCGAGTTCGGCGCGCAATTTCGTCTGCAAGTCAGGGTTCTTCGCGAGCTCGTACAAGGACCAAGCGACTGTATTAGCCTATGCAAGTCAGTCTTCCATGAATTTCACAAGGCAGAAGGACATACAGTGGTATCCTCCCCGGCGACGGTGATAGTCCCGAACTGGTCTTTAATTTCCTCAACAGTCATCTTGCTCGTTGATTGCGAGTTGGAACCCACTGGTTCGTCGCGTTAGATGTGCTCATAACTATGCAAGACAGAATCGAACCTAGAACACTAATCAAATCTTTTTTCGGGCTCTACGCCGAGTTCTAAAGCGTCCATTTTGTCTTTAATAAGGGTCTTCGCCAGTGTGCTGATGGCGCTCTTGAACTCGAGAAGTTTGACCAAGACAGGCGGCGGGAAGTTTAAGAGTATCTTCATCACTGGTTTGGGTATATACGGGAGGACACCGTCGAGGATAACGGAGGATTTTGAGCGGTCGGCCGCGATCACACTGAATACTGGCGTCAGGACAATGTAAGGACCACGCAGAGAAAGAAGGACAGACACAAGGTTGTGATAGCGCGCAGCGAAATCTTTGTCGGCCTGGAAGTTGTAGCCGACGACACCTATGTGGGTGGGACTGAGAATGTGCACTCATCGAGGACGGACAATATTTACCTTCGCCCACGGCCTGCAAGGGTTGTCGCATGTAAACTGGGATATATGTCGAGGACGTCGTTGGACGACTGAGCATCCAAGACTGCTTCCCATATCTCGGAAATCTGTATGATGTCTCAAGAAAATGCAACAAAATAGTCCAGCGCGCCGACAAACCTCGCGCGCGGCCTTCCTGAGCGTAGGACCCAACGCACGAATACTCGCCGCGGAAAAAGCAGGGTTCATGACCGCGCGAATGCGGCGGTGGGCATCACCTGCACAACGTTATATAAAAACAAGCGGATGTTAGCTCTGAAAACGCCCACCTTCGACGAACAATAAACTCCCCGAGCCCAATCCTGTCTCGTTGACAAGCTGCTGCTGCGGGGATTTGATATAAGTCGCATGGGTGCGATAGTATGTGTTTCAAGGTCTCGGGGTCTGAGATCATTAGACGGTTTTCCTACACAGAGCATTAGTACAGTCGACAGAGGCAATGGATCGAAGACTCACCCCAAAGCAGCCTTTCGTGCGGTAGAGCATCCCATAGGTCTTCTGCCACTGGAACTCATACTCCCCGTACGGAACCTGGAGAATGATCTCCAGCAAATTTCCTGAGAGGAAGTGAGCAGCGACCCAGTCAACGCGTGAGACTTCTTGCCGAACAACCACGACGGCGACGGCGGCCCCGGTATATCCCTGATTCCTCCGCCCCGCGAATTCCTCAGTCTCGCAAACACCACAGCAAGTAAACGGCCCCCAGCGCAATGGCGACGTTCCCCATATTCAGAGTGGCAGTGAGGTTCAAGTTTGATTCAGTTTTCAGGGCGACCGGTGCATTTGAAATTTCTCCTCAGCTTTCTCAGGGGATGATATCCGTAAATACGCGTATTTTCGCGTCCTGGATTCGAGTAGGAATGCAATGCAATAAGGTACAGCAGAGCAGCGGCCAAGTAGCAGATAGACCGGGGTACACGGGCGTTGAAACTTCACCTTGACTTCACCGGACTCGGCCACCATCGCGGTTAGCGTTCAAAATGATGCTTCGGCAATCAGCAATCTCTGATACGGCGATACATACGGCGTGGTGCGGCTTTTGCAAATCAAGATTGGCGACCGGGGTCCGGAACCGTGGCTGAAACCTGCTAAATCCATGACCGTATTACAGTCACCGTTCTGCATTTTTGGTCCCAAAATCCGCCAAGTTCAGAGCTTCTTGCATCGAGGTTCTTCATCATTCAAGGATTTCAACGAGATTCTTGTCATTGAAGAACGACTGTTCTCATCGCTCGAAAGTCTGGCGACGAGGACAAAATTCAACTTCTTTGAAGTTTGCATCGAGATTATCATTCAAGGCTTCGATAAGATCCTTGTCTTGCCATAGAAGTCTGGTCGACGAGACCAATTCAACTTCTTTGCATCGAGATTATCATTCAAGGCTTCAATAAGATCCTTGTCTTGCCATAGAAAGTCGGGTGATGAGACCAATCCAAGGCATTCCGTTCAAAATTCTTCTCTTTCTCTTCGTTAGTTAATACATGTATGACGCACTCTCTTTCATTGCTTTCCGAGAGCTTCGCGAGGAGCCCTTCGACGGCGCTCTTGGCTGCCGCCAACGGGTCGTTTGCTGCGTCGGCAGTACCAGCGGTACCAGCTTGCTCGGCGGCGGCGGCGGCACCAGCTTGCTCAGCGGCTGCACCATCCTCCTCGTCTGCGGTACCAGCGGTACCAGCCTTGCTCGGCGGGCACCAGCCTGTTTGGCGGCGGCACCAGCTTGTTCAGCGGCACCCGCTTGTTCAGCGGCACCCGCTTGTTCAGCGGCACCATCTTGCACCGCAGGCGCCGCCTTTCCAGCCGCTGCCTTTCCGGCCGCTGCTTGCTTCGCCGCCGCCGCCGCAGCAGCAGCTCCCTGTCCAGCCTTCGCGCCCCGCCGCGACTCCCGCCGCCTGCCCAACCGCCCCATCCGCAATGGACCCCGTCGGCTGGATCGCATCCGCGGCGTAGAGGTCCTCGTGCCCACGACCGACTATCAAAATGAAAATTGAACGCGATCAGCATTGCTTGCTTGTACTTCGGGACTCCCAAAGAGGGGGGGACACGACATACATGCGCGACGGGGTTCGTGCCCGTGATGAATGCTGTTGAAGTTGTCCGTGAGCAGCTGCACGCCCGAGACGAAGTCCTTCTCGTCGAATTCACTGTGTACAGCATAGACGATATCAGCAATCAGTATTCAACATCGCATCTGAGGAAAGAAGGGAAGGGAAGTAAGGAATAAAACGCACCAGTGGCCCCCGTTCGGCGACGCGTCGCGGTGAGGAGCGTCGTGTCCGTGATGATCTTCTCATACGCCAGGAGGGCTTGCGGGCTAGTATCCGTCGTCAATTCGAGAGAGACGAAGGACAAGCGGAGAAAGCGCACATAGACTGCTTCAGCGGCGCGAGGTCGTCCTGCGTGCTCTGGAAGTGCAGCCGCATGCCGGAGATGTCGCCCTGGACTTTGACTTGTCTGTACGCGAAGCACGCAAGCATGTTAGTGAGGCACGCTCGGAGGAGGAGGGAGACGATGAGCGTACGGGACGAGGCCTCCGCAGCCCAGAACAGCGCCGGGGACGGCGAGCGAAGCGGCGAAGGTCGGGATCATGAAGCCACTGAGGAGCAGGCTGCCGCCGCTGACCTGAAAGCGGTGTGAGATCAGCCGGCGAGAAACGGCGCAAGGTAAGGATTTCTCACCCCCTCGAGGAAGATCTGCTTGGGATCGAAGTTGACTACGGTCGGCAACACCTTCGTGAGTAGCTCATTCACTGCCGCGCTGTGCGCCGCTCCGTCGGGCCTGTGGAAAATGTAAGTTAAGTATGTAGTTAACTGGACACCCCGATCGGGAAATACTGACCGAACCAAGCCTGTGTTGTCTTTAGGGTCAGAGCCTCCCCAGCGGAGACCCTTGTCGGGCGTGAGCAGCGCAACACCCATCAGGTTCGAGTTGACGCCTTGGTTCTACGGACGCAATGATTGGCAGACGATATGGAGCCGGGAAACGAGAAACATACGGGGAAGTCGACGAAGGATTGGCCGCCATCGCCGTGGAACAGGACCTAATGGCTCATCAGCGCGAGTTCCATGTTCTGTAGCAAAAAGACCGACGTTCAAGCCTAGCGTCCCCGCACCCGTGGCGCCATTAGCCACAAGCTCAGTGGCGGGTGCAGAGACCGTTGAAGCGCATGTTCAGGCCACTGTATTGTCTGTCAGCGGGCTCCCGAAAAGCGGGTGCAAAGACGCACTTGATGACCACAGTCTGGTCGATGATAGTGCTTCCATCCTTTGCTGTGGATACCTTCGCCTTGGAGGCAGCTCCGTTGGCAGTCGCCCCCGCCGTGTTCGACTGCTTTCTCGATTTGCGGGCCTGGATGGCCATTGCGTCACGTCCTTCCAGCGGAAGGGCGGAGACGAGGTGCAGAGCCAGGGTGAAGAACACGAGCATAGATTTGGTTGAAGGCATTGTTGGAACCGGTCCGAGGGTGGCAAGAATTGAAGAAGAGTTGAAAAAGATATCCAAAGGCAGACCGAGCCGCCAGAAGAGAAAGAAGAAAGGGTAAAGAAGAAAGAACAGAGGTGGAGAACCAGTCGCTTCATATCGACAGCAGACGACGCTTTTATTAACGATCTATGGCAACAAGCGGGAGCAACCACAAGCAGTGCGCAGATGCCAAGAGTATGATTATGCGGGGTTGCGAAAAGACCCAGATTGAGGTTGAATAGAATATCAAGGAGTTATTGAGCTGAGCGCTATGTACATAGCCAGGATGAAGAAAACTCCGAGAGCTAAAGTAGCAGAGAGTACCGATACTTGGCATCCTTGTCGCATCCTTGGCGATTGAGACCCGTCGTGATGAATGTTGCGGGCCTTCACGGAAGAGTAGACGGGAGTTGCAACGGAGCCCCGGCCAGGCTTTGGCCAACCAACCCAAGAAGGAACGCGACTCCCGTCCGCACGGCGCAATAATTATAAGAGCGCGGTGCCCAAATCCTGATTTTTCCGTTGCGGAGTGGAAGCAAAGGTCAGATGCCGGACAGCTGATGGCGGAGTTTAAAAAGGCTTGAGACAGGCTTGTCCTCAACCAGTTGCATCGACACGACCTTGGTCCTTTATTTTCAAGGTTAAAGTTCTATGATTTGAACCTTTCTTATCCTCCTCTTGGTAGTTGATGTCTTGCCGTCCGGTGGTTGCTGAGCGCTGAGCGCCTCTCCCCGGCTGTGTGGCCTAGCCTTCAAGTTATGGGTGGGTGTTTCGACGCGCTGAGCCGATATGCGTACCTGTGCCTGCGGAAACCTACGGAAACCTTATTGAATACCGGGTCATCAACTCCGCGAGTTCCGTTACGGTCAACTTTCAAGGCGACGCTTTGCCCACCAATTGCTTAGATTCATGTAATTCTGGCTTGACATTTGCACAATATTCGGAGATAACCAATGCACAAGTACATTGGCATACTTTGGCGGCGAGCTTTTGGGCCAGAAGAATGGGCATTTACACTTCATGCTCATGAAGTCTCAACCGCTGCCTCGTTGGAATGCTAATATCTCACAGAACTACCTCCGACGCGTCGACTATCTGATCTCAGATGCTCAAGGTTGTATGCAGGCTGTAGTATGGATTAACCTGGCGGCCCTGTGATACCCTAGCCCTATTGGCAAGGAAGAATACGGTATTTTCAGAGGTCGGCGTACGTACAAACTCTAAAACAGAGCTTTTTTCAATCATTTTCTCTCCAATGTCTTCGAAATTTCCAGATTTCCGCCCTTCTGGCGCCCAAATTTAAATAAATTGACTCGAGGCCTCGCTACTGCGCAGAGCATCTTCAGGATCGCTGCGGACCCACACTTCGTGCAACAGAATTCCTCAATGAACCGACGACTTCCGTTTCGGGATTTTACGTTTCACAGCTGCCAACCCGACTGCATAAAAGGCCTTCCTTGTCACGAGCTCCCCAGATCTTCCTCTCTTTTCTCTCTCATCTCGTTCAACAGGTCTCGTTCAGATAGTCCCAATGTCCAAATTATACGTCGGGTGGGCACACACACTCTCTCCTCGACGCTCCACTCATCCTACCTTGCTTTGTAGAAACTTGTCGTACGACACCAACGACGACTCGCTCAGAAACGTGAGTTGCCGCCATCGCCATCGCCCCCGACTTGTTTTCCGCGCACACCAACTAACCAATTTCTTCGCAGCACTTCTCCGAGTGCGGGAACGTCACCGATGTCCTTTCTTCCCTCGCCGCTATCCTTCCGACGCTGACCAGCAACAGTCCATCGTCATGAAGGACCGCGACAACCGGCCGCTCCCGCGGCTTTGGCTTCGTCACTTATAGCAGCGACAACGAGGCGAACACGGCCATCGAACGCCTGAACGAGCAGGAACTCGATGGTCGGTCGCTTTCTTTCTCTTGTCGTTCCACAAGCATCTCATTGACGCTCGCTGGTCGTCATTAGGTCGTCGTATCCGCGTCAACATGGCCAACGCTAGGCCCAGTTCGTAGTTTTATCTTCTTTCGCTAACTGTCGTCCTCATCGTTCTCGAAGGCGGTGGTGGAGGTGGTGGTGGCGGGTACGGAGGCGGCGGGTACGGAAACGGGGGCGGCGGGTACGGAAGCGGCGGAGGCGGCTACGGTGACTCCAGCGGAGGTTTGCGCGCGCCGTTCTTCATCATTGACATCGTCTTACCTTTTCTTTCAGGCTACAGCGGCGGTGGAGGCGGTGGGTACGGCGACCGTCAGTTTTTCTCCCTCTTGCTTCCGCTTCTCCACTGACACCCTTTCCTTGCAGGCAACGGCAGAATGTGATAAAAGAGATTGAGAGCCTGAAACTAACGCTGTGCCTGCGTCTACTCTGTTCTGTCTGTGTTCTGTGTTCCATGTTTTCGAAAGTCAAAGCAACGTCCGAGTAGTTTACTGCGGAATCGTTCGAATAAACTGCATTTAGAAAGAATTGCCTGAGAAAATGCCCACTGTGTGCCAGAAAAAACATCGACGGCAACCAAAAAAAATTGAGTTCGGTTCCCGCTCTGGTTTTCCCGACCGTCGAAGATCAGATATCCTGACCGCAATTAATATAATTAATCGATTGAAACTGAAACTGATAGCAGCAGCCCCGCAGCTTCTACCCCCTGGTTCTCTCTCCCACACGTGTCTATTGCTGGAGGAACTGAAGTTTCCTTTTCGGGACCCGCAACGGCTCTCGACGGATATAGTAAGACTCGAACGCGTTCCCTCTCGCCCTCAATTTCCTCCGCCTGAAAAAACGTTCATCCTGCATCCAGTCGTCGAGGGATCTGTTCTGCGCGGGACCTGGGCGCGCGCGCGCTTCAGAAAAACGCGCTACGTGAATATTACGTCTGAATCGCAAGTCTAGCGGCCAAAAGTCAATCAAAAGTCAATCACCTCCCAAGGAAGCTGCGGCGGAGTTTCAATCGAATTTCCTGTATAAAATACCGTTCTCTGCCAAAAATTCTTCCTCCCAACGACCACCCCGCGTCTCGTCTTTGAGTCTGGTCTTCGTGGTCTTTGTCTGTCTGTCCTGTTTTTGTCGTCCAATTTCGTCGTTGTATCTCAGTTATGTCGGACCCACAAGTGCAAGCTTATGTGGGGTAAGTCCTTTTCTTCATAGTCGTCGTCGTCGCCGAGGCTGACAATTATCTGCCACAGGAATCTGAGCTGGAACACGAATGACGACCAGCTTCGCGAGGTATATGCATCGTCTCTCTCCCTCCCTCGACGGCCACTGACCCTTCCTTTCTCTCCTCGACGCAGGCGTTCTGCAAGTACGGCAACGTCGTCGATGTACGCCGCCTTTCTCTATTCTTTCTATGCGATTTTTGCTTGTCGCTCACCGCCCGCAGTGCATCGCCATGAAGGACCGCGAGACGGGCCGCGCGCGCGGCTTCGGCTTCGTGACCTTCAGCACCGAGAAGAGGCCCAGAATGCGATTAGTAACATGCACGACCGCGAGCTCGATGGGCGCTCTCTTCGCGTTAACACCCCGCCGTAAGTTCTCTGTTTCTCTTTCCCTTGAGTTTTTCGTCTTCGTTTTGCTTTTGGGCGCACCAATTTTTTTTTTTTGCTGAATTCTTTACTCTTTCTCCCATATCTAGGGCGAGCGCAGAAACGGTGGCGGCGGCGGCGGTGGCGGAGGTCAGTCCTTCATTTCCACATAAGTATATTTCGACTCCCACTCACCCACCTTCAGGGTACGGGGCGGCGGCGCTGGATATGGAGGCGGCGGATATGGAGGCGGAGGAGGAGGAGGAGGGTACGTCGCGTCGTCTGCGCCCGCTCGCCACAGTCTCTCATCTCTCTCCAGGGTACGGCGACGGCGGCTACTCCACCCAAAACAGTTACAGCCCCAGCTCTAACTCCAGGCCGTGGTGATTCGTCGTTGGCACGTCCTCCGTCCTCCTTCTCCTTCGTCGTAATTGACTCCCTTCCGGTCATAGTGCTGTCGGAAGCAGCAAGCAGCAGTACAACCGTCGCTGCTCGCCGTCCGTCTCAAGTTCTTGATCCCTGGTGCCTGTAATGTAAAAAAGGTCTCAGTGTCGTGCAATCCAGATGTAAAAAGCCAAGTCTCTGTCGTGCAAATCCAAATGTAACAACGCACAATTGTGCTTTCGTGAATAAATCCAAGTGTCCTGTGTTATTTTTTTGTGGCGGGTAGCTGAGCGCTGAGGTGTGGTGGGTTGCCTGAAGGCTCTCGGCGCCGAGCGCGTCGAGCATTATTGAGAGGGTTCCTCGGTAAAGTGCAGGGTCTCGGCGGCGAGAGACAACGAAGACCGCAACTCCGCAGCGGCACCGACCAAGAAGAGTAGCCGCAGTCCAATCTTCTCGCGGGCCGACATCCAGAGCCGGTCGCAAGCATGAGGGGTCGAATACTTTCTCTGGTGCTGTACGCAGCTTCAGCGGGGTCGACACGCACGCCCGACCCGCTATTCAGAACGAATCCAGTCCATCGAGGGTACTGTGTTATTTTGTGGGCGGGTAATTGGGTATCGTCGTCGTCCTGTCGGTTCTGAACGCGTCGAATATTATTGAGAGGTTCCCTCAGTGTATGTGGCGGCGAGAAGACGAAGATCGCTGCTCCGCGGTGATACCGACTGGCATCAACCAAGAAAAGAAGTACTGTCTTGCGACCGACATACAGAGCTCGCACGGCGGGTCAAATATTTGTCCTGGTGCTGTACAGCAGCTTCAGCGAGGTCGACATGCACGTCCGACGCGCAATTAAAATTGAATCCAGTCCATCGAGGTTCCAAGAGGCAAATTAAAATTTCCAGAGCTGATATGATAAAGCGTCAAGTTAAAGTGCGACGATTACAGTCGGACCCGGTAAAAATACAGTACTTTCGTCACAACGAAATTCCAGGAAGTAACCCCCAGCGGTCGTGGCTTTCCCCTTTCAAGAGCGCGGATCTGAGGGCAGCGACGCGTCTATGAAAATTAATGCAGGAGTGAGTGATTTGAGAGGCGAGAGACGAAGAGCAACCTACAAGCGGATACTCCCAACACTCAGGTTACTACTGCGTCGACATGAAGTTTGCATCCTGTATCCTCCGCTTGTTCTCCGCCCTGCGCGCGGCGCGCTCCCCCCGCCCCCCAGGCCCGTCGTCCGGCCACACCCGCTTCTCCAGCAGCGTCCACAGCCACGGGGGGTACTCCTCATCCGGGAGCGCCATCACGGGTGCCTGGCCCTTCAGGTAGTTCACGCCGGCCAAGACGGTGTCGGGGGCGCATGAAGATTGGGGAAGTGCTGCAACAAAAGCTCGTTTCAAGGGTCGGCAGGCGGTGGGCGGGCCGAACCTTTTTTGGGGGGTTGTGGTGCGCTCTTCGCTGCGGCTTTTGACGCGTATGTGCGCGTTCTACGACCAAGGGCAATGCATGAACGGCGGAAGATGAAGGATGGAGAAGACATGCTACTGTGGTCTACTATTTGGCCTTTGATACACAATCATCGGCAAGTCGCGACGCATTTGTGTGCTCTGACAGCACCTTCCAAACCTACCACACGCATCGTCTAATTCATTTTTAACCCTCAATGGGGCACTATGGGCGTGAAGGCTTTTTGAATAAAATGCAAGTACTTGAAAGGAGGCATTGGGGTATGAATATTAATTGCAAGCAAAGCAAAGCAAGCTAACTGCAGCTCCCAGGAGACTGGGAACCGAAGCGCCGGTCGGGCCTCGGAGCACAGACATGAATTGAAATCCCCGAGCGCATCTTATGCCATGAGGTCGACCAGAATCGTCACGATACCAAGCACTACGCCCCCGCTCAGCCAAGCCATTTAGAGTATTTGAGCTCACATACCGATCTCGATCGCGATGAGAGCTATGACGATCTGCTCGAGGCGCTCCGCGTGCTTGCTCGAGACGGACTCCTTCAGCAGCTGGAGGAGGTCTTGCAGGACCTGGGGGTCGAAGCGTGAATTGGCGGCATCCGTGACTAGTAGCGAGAGCTAAACCCACTTCGACACGCGTATTCAGCAGATTTATCCGCTGCGGAATCTCTAGATAGCTCCGTGCCGCATCATAAAGCGGTTGGAGGTCTGGGAAACTCTGCGTCTAATGTGAGGGAAAGTGCCCACGCGGGAAAAGGTAAAACTGACCCAGAAGACTTCCTGTGCCAAATGAATGAGTGGTTTGGATCAGGCGCCTCGGACGTGCGTGCGTGCACATACCGGAGAATCCAAGACCGAGCCGACCGTGTTTATGTTGGTTCGCAGGAGAAGAGCTGCCCAATCTTCTGCATAATCTCTGAGCAACAACTGGTGAGCTGCTGAGGACCGAAATACAAAAGCGACCTACCTTTATGAGGCATGCCGACCTTCCCCGTCGTGGCTATAATTTCGGGAATGTCCCTCGTCTCTTCGATCGTGGAGGAAATTAGTTCCTCAAACTACGGCCATTCGATCAGCATGCGCGCACACAAACGCAGGACAGCGACGGACCAGCGAAATCTTGACAGATTGAGATATCGCGTGCGATAAAGATAGCTTGGTCCTGGGAGGGTGAGATTAATGTTTGTACGGTGCGAAAACTCCGAGACTCACATGTAGCTTGACCCTTTCCGAAGGGTGATTACATCATTGTAAATTCTAAAACGTTAATCCCGAGTACTGGGAAATGAAAAAGTCTTCGCCATACCTGCTATAGTTGGCGTAGTAGAAATTTAGGTCTTCCATTTGGACCTCGTCGGGAGCTGAGACATAATTAAGAGAACAGGACGCCAAACGCTCGGTGAAAGGGGTACGTACCTAATCTCTCCACCTCAAACCGCTTTCTGGAACGCTGGTCAACTCGGGCAGTCGGAAAAATTGGAGAACCTACATCGAAGACAGAAACCGCCTTTCCTGCGAGCTGTCAGCAGATGCAAAGCGCTGGATCGAGCAAATTTATGTACCTGCTGCTCCGTCATACCCCACGTCACCACCGTCCCGTACTCGAAAAGGAAAATTTCCGCTTCGGCTGTAGTTGTGTCGAATTTACTTCTCTTCTTCGCCGGTTCTTGGGTATCCCCGCCTTCCTCTTCCTGTCGCAGCTCTGGAATCCCCAGCAGATCCCCGGTGGGGCCTCTGGTTCTCGAAGGTTGTGTATTTGGGGAAATCCGATCCCCCGAACTCGACGGCCGGAACGCATACGGCGTGTATATGCATTCGTCATGAATTTGGGGTTCGTGTGATACGCCGCCTTCCGTGCATTGAGAACTGGGGTGGCATGACACTAGTTAGAGAGGCCGAAATGAATGCGCAAAAATACAGCGCCCACCTCCATGAGCGGCCCCATGCGGTACGAACTGGAGTCTGGTTAGTATGTACGTTCCGGGCAGGAGATAGCGGTGGTACCCCGCC